>VWZV01008796.1:0-19122 GCA_013397155.1 Irena cyanogastra
AAAGAATATGAAAAAAACTGTCAACAGGTTTTAAAAGCTAGCAAACTAGCAAGGGAAATGTTTTATTCAAAACTGAAACTGCAAAGAACTAGAATGGACAATTCAATATGCTATTTTTCTTCCTTAAAAGAGATGGGTTCACTAGGCTAGACAAACCTATTCTTACATAAGAGGAAAAAAACTCTTTAGAAAGAATCTTCTTGTAGAAAGCTATTTCTACTTCTTTCTGGAAGAAAAATAAGTGTAATGGGCAGGGCAAATGAATTGGTACTTAAATAACAGGATGTATGGAAACAAACAAAAGCTCAACCTTCTCCTAACACTGTCTTACTCTTTTTCTAAAACCATGGATAAAGGTTGAACCAGAAAGTTGTATGACCAGCAATGTACACCTGTTTCTCTGCACCCCTTCCGTTCAGCAGTGCTATCAAAACTGCTGACAGCACTGGTATTTCTCACTCTTCTGGGCTACCTGTATGAGGAAACTTGCTGGGAGGATGGGTGTGATACAGGCATCATCCCTCTTCCAGCCATTCCAGGGTAAGACTGCAAAATTACTTCACTTAAAACTAAATATGAATTATACAAGTGTGACTTCACAGCAGAACTCTAGAAAAGCAACCACTATATCGAATTTCTTCTCTTCAAAGCCTGAAACACTTACACTGCTTTCAGTTTCTTGTATCTTGGCCAAATTAAGAGTTTGTGCTGAAATCATATACTGAAGCATCTGTCTCAGACTGATATTCCCACCCTGCTGTCTCTCTCCTGAATTCTCAGTCAAAATAATTACTCATTTCTGTGCACAAATATGGAAATTATTTTAAACCCTTCTTACTGCTTGAGACACATCTGACTGTTTCTTCAAGAAGGTTTTCTTCCTCCATATTTTGGAGTAAGAAATTAGGATTCAGCATAGAGAAGTGTTTGCCTGAGAACAAGAATCCTGGTGGAGCTGTGATGAAGGCAGGCTGAGGGGAACACTAAATGTGAATGCACAGGTAAGGAGAGTGGATGCTGAGAAAGAGACACACAGGAAATCCTGAGAAACTGCCAAAAGACAGAAAGATCACAACTGTGGAGAAGGCAAACTGGAACTGGGAATAACCATAAGGAACAGGCAGAATCTGTGATTTTACCTAGTCCCAACTCACCTACACACATCACACAGCACTCATCCCAATTATCTGTCTCAAATACCTGGGACAACTCTATCAACACAACTATTGTGGAACTATATTCTGAAATAAATCTACAAATAGGTCAGAGTTGAAAACATCATCTTTTCTTCTTTTCTTTCAAGATGGCTCCAGATGAATAAATTTTTCCAGTGGGTCATATTAAAGGACAATGTGCTGCAGCACAACCATGGGATCACATGGCCACAACAGAAGGTGAAGATGTGAATATTTTAAGGTGGTATACCGCAGCCCCTTGGAAAAAGAAAGCAATTCCACACTTCAATGCACCACCTGGTGTGTTCATCTTTAGCATGTCGTCTTAACAGAAAAATGCAAAAAATGATCATTTAATACAACTTGCACTTGTCCTGAATAAAGACAGTAACTTTAAGTAAACACCCTTACTGAACCTACTTTACTGACTAATATTTAGTCAATAAAGTTACCACTGTCTGATAAATTTAACTCATCAAGAAAATTGAAACCAGACTATGTAAATAACTTCCATGTCCCAGTTAAAAAAATTATGCTTAGCCTCACTTATTGTCCATCCCTCTATATTCTTATCTCACACCTACCCAATCCACTTTATCATCCTAGGTGAAAGTCTCACTCTAAATTATAATATGCCTTTTTCATGTGAAACCATTCAATTGCTAATTAGCTGTCCTGTTATCCAAAGAGTATCTCCTGTGCAGGATCACCAAAACACGTGACTAACATCTTTGAGATATATTAAATCATACAGGTTCTTGAAAAACTCATTATAAAGTTAATTACACTAACTTAATTACAGTAACCATTTATCAAACAGTTACTCTAGGAGAAAACTCCAATACTATTTAATATTTTAAACACAGAACACAGTTTTATATAAATAAGAAAACTATTATTTATTCTCTGAAGAAGTTATTATTACAATATACAGAAAATATCTAGCATAAAAAGGCATTGCTTTTTCCCATAGGTAGGCTGCAATTTTAAGAGTTCATCAAGTAATTAATAATCCTGCTAGCAGTTTACGGATCAAAAGCAACTTGATGGAGAAAATCATTGCTCTTATACTCTTTCTTAAAAGCCCCAGGATAAACCAGTTTGCTCATTTTTGTAGAATATTACACTGGAAATTACTACTCTGTCTAATTTACTTTTGGAGCAGTGACTACAAACATGCTACCTTATGAAATAAACTGTAAAGTGCATATTGCATGAAATACTGTCTAGAACATATTTTTATCCCAGATGATTTTCAGTCAGGGGCGTGCATTTGAAATGCAACAATTAACACAGCTTTTTATATGCAAAATTACAGCATCAGCTCCATAAGCCTCATAAGGCTGGTGTGGAACTCAGAGCAGCATCACACACACACACCCAGGTGCCCTGCATGGGCTGTGCTTTGAAGTGCTCCTGCATTATACTAATATAAATATAAATATAAACCCAGAGTTTGGTAAAGTGACACGTGAGGCATGCAAAAGTTGCTGTAAAGCATTTGCAATGCTGTTTCAGAATTAAAATGTTTTTGTTCTAAATTTTTCTTCATAATTTAAAATACGCCCTCACTCCTCAAAGAAACAAAAAGTGAGAATGCTGTTTTTCCAGCTATCGACATTCATGAAAACAGTTTCAACCACTTATTTTCCACCTGATAATACTTTTGCCTTGATCTGGGCTTTTTCCCCTATCTAGAGGATACATATTATTCTATAAGCACACACATCAGCAATGGGCTGGCTTTGTAGTCCTAAACGTGGCACCATTCTGCCACACATCCTATTGTACCTCCAATGTTCTGAAAAATGTCATGTTCCTCCCTCTGGCCATCTGCAAACCTTAAGGATGGTGAGGCAAATTCCAACCCATATATGCAATGACCAGACTGCTTGCAAACCATGTATAGCAGGTGACTAATGGGCTCAAATCCCCTTTAAAAAGGGGACTACAATTTTTGTGAAAGCCACAAGTTCTCTACAGTTCTGAGATGCTTACTCAGCTAAATGTAGGGGGGTTGCTAAGTTGGCCTAAGGATTCAAATATTACTTAGTGACAACAGTAAACAAATAGAAGGACACCTAAACAGTTGATCTAAATCACACTCAAAATGCTTAAAATATATTCTGGACAGGCTGGGGGCAGGGAGGGCATGCAGAACCATCCCAAAACCCCATGAAGAAAAAAAAAATGCAGTTTGTCACAGCTGTGCTGTGGCCATGCTGTGTCTTCTCACCCGGTGCATTTTCATGCTTCCAGAATTACAGGCATCCCTTGGCACACCAGCTGATCCTGTGTATATAATCATAGCACCAGTCAGCACCACCACACAGACAAGTTCTCACATGCAAGGGGCTCGGCAAAGTAATAGATAAGCTTATAAGCCAAGTATACTTTAAACTTGGTTTAAACACAGTAGTAGCCTGCGACCATAGAATCACAGAATCATTTAGGCTGGAAAAGACCCTTAAGATCATTGTGTCCAACTGTAAATTACTTGCTTAAGTCACTTTTTGACTGGCAATTATTTTTAAGAGCCCCAGCTCTTTTAAATACTCATGTGGTTCTATTACAACTGACTCTGACGTGTTAATAAAATCGTATTACATCAAGTCATTTCTCTGGTGAACAGCCAGAGAAACATCTATTTTCTAAAGAAACCATCTGAGGTGCTACAGCTGTTGACATGTTTCAGTAGTGTAGTCTATGCTAGAACCTCAATATTGTGGCAGTTCTCAAAACAGTGATCTGCAGTAGAAAGATCCATCCCTCCTTCTGCCTTCCATATAGAATGTTGTTTATTTTCATTGCCTCATGCTGCAGTTGGGTCTAATACACAGCATAACTGCTACAGCCATATTTAGCCATCTGTGACAGCTTTGCATTGCAGTCTTTCAAAGCAGTTCTGAGCACGCTCCTGCTCTGTGAGCTGGATGTCAGCATCATCTACATCAAGAATGTGCCTTTCCCCCCAGAAGTACTTGAAGGCAGACAGAAATTTTCTCTCAATGCTTGGGCATCCTGACAAAACTGCAGATATCAGCACTTGAAAATGTTTATTCTTAGATGCTTTCCAGATTCTGCTTTGTGACTGACACTGAGTTTGTTAAGCAGAGAGGTTTCAATACACCTCTAGAGCCTGACCTCCTCACTGTATGTTCATGCGGTATTTATGTTTTCTGAGTAAGACTGTTATGCATATTTCAGTCTACTCGGCTTGGGAGTTTCCACTGGCAAGTACTGAAGGTGTTTTAAATGCATTAGGAACTGTGGTTTTTAAAAGCTCTTAAAGGGGCAGTGAGCAGCTGCCTTCTGTTCTGCTGCTGTCCTGTCTTCAGGCAGAGGAAACAAAACAATATGCAATATGAACACTACCACATACCCCTTGCTTTTAATCACAGCCCACCTACTGCCTTTATTTAAAAAAACACTGACTTTATTGTAAGACTGCTCCCAGTACAACTAGTACATTTTTCTAGCTGCTACTGCTCATATCCAACTACTTTCAGATAGGATAGCTAGCTACAATTTCCTTGATTTAACAGTACACTGGTAGCCTAATTTACTTTTGTAGTCTAATGTATATAATTCAAATAGAACTACGACTACACCACATGCAATTTTGTTTTACTTGAATGCCATTCTGCCTTCCTCTCTTGCTGTGCTCAGGTCTTTGCAGGCCAGCACATTCACTGGTAAACAATATACTGCTTTTTATTTCTCACAATTTCTGTGTTCTGTCTGGCCTATGCTTACAGTACCAACTGGAAATACAAAGGAAGTTCTGTCTAGCCTACATCTACATTTAAAATTTCAGCCTTTTAGCTAGTCTTATTTTCTCAGTATGAACATTTTTTTCACTTGAATACTTTGGCATTAAATTTAATTAATTGCCAACATAATTGCCCTGTAAGAATGCAGGGAGTTGTTTTTTCTTTTCCTACAGGTTTTTGTTTTTCCTGTGACCACTGACAAAGAACCTTTAGGCTTGCTCCACTTTCATTTTTCATCTAGATGCAAACTTACTCATAGGTTTTGCAGTTCCTACAGCCCTTGCACAGTAAAAATTCAGAATAGCCTGATTCACACTTTCTTGATCTTTCAAAGTCACAAATTTATTCCCTTGAAAGACTAAGCTGGGAGAGTACAACTTTCCATACAGAGCCACTACGCATCAGCTGTTTCTTCTCCAGGTATCTTATAAGCGTGCTAAATATACATATTTGATAGATTTAAAACACATTTCAAAGCATTTCTAAGACTTTACACTGTTAGTCTAAACCTACCATTAACCTGTCAACACACACTGCTGAAATACAACTACAGTTTACTCTACACATGCTTTTCTTTTGGCTTCCTTTATTCAACTTCGTGATATAAGGAATACCCAGATATTCTGCTTTGAATTTAGTGTTCTTGAGGGTTTTGCTTTGCAACACTCAGTTTATGATTTCTTGCAACTACATGAGACAATTCACCTTCAAAACTACGCTCACTGTTCGAGTATAAAATGAAAGATTGCCTATGAAGTGAAAAATTCATTCTCATTCTATTACCCTGTCCCAGCAGCTGCATACTTTACCAAGGACTTTGTAAAAATCTCTCTTGATATTGAGATGTTGCACTACATTTACAGAGCCAAAGGGACGGACTGAATACTGCCTAAGCACATGAGCATATCTGTCACCTATGCACAGAGACACTTGATTCCCTTTGCATGTTAATTGACTACTCACTTTCAAAACTTCTCCCTCATTAAATTTAAATGCAAATCAATTATGCTCAACATTATTAAACTTCAAGGCTCTTTTCTCGCACAGAGTAAAGTCACATGTCTCTGCAGTCAGTACTTTGTC
Source organism: Irena cyanogastra (assembly GCA_013397155.1). Taxonomy (NCBI): domain Eukaryota; kingdom Metazoa; phylum Chordata; class Aves; order Passeriformes; family Irenidae; genus Irena; species Irena cyanogastra. The sequence continues at coordinate 6,032 of VWZV01008796.1, forward strand.
TCTAACAGCCACGATAAGCAGATGGTTAGGCAAGAACTGCTGTGTATAATACCATTATAGCTTCCAAATATTTTTAGCTCAGAGTCCTCCTAAGTCATATGTGATATCTACCTATTTTCTAAACTTCAGTGAATTTCTCTTCCATGAATTTGTCTTCCCTTGAGCACCCATAAATTTTTAACATTCAGGCTATCCCACTCATGTTTTTGTAAAAAGAGAATCCTGTATTTTCATTTTTACAAATGGGTATAAAGACCTGGCAAAAAAGGAAATGCAAGGTTAGATACCCAATGCAACTCTCATAGCAGCTTGATTTTAAGTCTTTTTCCATTCTGCCTTCAGTTGGCTTTCTTCTGTTTTGCTTTGCTTTTTTTTATTGGCAGAATAATTTTTTTGTGTTTTACTCAGAGCTTCCCCTTCTACTTCAGTTTTTCTGACTTCGCCTAAGAAACAATTTCTCAGAGATAAAAAAAAAAGCCTCATGGTATTATTAATGATGGAAAGCTACTACATGCACAAAGCACGTCTTTGCAAGTGTAACGTCATAGATGTTGCAAATACATACACTCAGCTCTAGTAACAAAGGTGCATGTTTGCAGGTGTATCTACCCTAATAAAACAAAACACTTCAAGACTTCAAACAGCACCTTGCCCTTTCTCATTTTAGTTTTCTGAAACTGAAGTAATTTTTCACAGATTTTAACTTTCCTCTTTTGTCTCAAGACAACAGGATTCATAACTACAGTAGTATTTAATGGATTTTATACTTCATCAGTTATTAATTCAATAATTCAGGGCAAACTCTGACCACATTTTTGTAGGAACAGAAATTACAACATTTAACCTTTTATATAAAAATACATGTCTGGTTATGGTATCTAAAATTCTTGATAGTATCTATTTCCATAAATAAAAAGGAGACACTCATTTTACCATTCCTTGCAATTATCCGGCAGCATCAGGTTAAAGGACTGAAGAAACATTAAAAGGCTATTCAAGTTCCAGGTTCAGCCACTAGAGAATTTCTTGAAGCATAAGAAAAAAAGGAAAAAAAAGAGATATCATCTACCTTAAGCACATTTTATCACAGATTCAGGAAGCAGGAAGAAGCTGCCAGAAGGTGGGTCAGAGAGTGTGAATTATGCAGTTTCCATACCCATCCTGAGCAAACATGAGCAGATTGCCAGGGTTCAGACACTTCCCTAAATGGCCAACCAATCACAGCAGTAAAAAACCTGCACTTGCAGTTAAACTCTTCTTTATTGCTTTGTCTCTGAGCTGCACACCAGGATTGCTCACATACTGTATCAAATGACAACACATTTAGAAACTTCTCATCTGGAGAAATTAGATAAAGCTTGGACTAAACAGTTACATTATTTACTATGGGCTTAGATACCGACTTACACAAATACAATATAAAATGGACTTCTTTCCTGCTTTATCCCTCCAAAACATTCAGCTACAGAGATATGATTACTCTAAATGTTTATGTCTTACAAGACCAAAACTAGTATGACCAGTAGCTTTCTGAATACGCCATAGATACAGTCTGGAAGCTTTTGAATATGAATTTGAAAATAATCAATAAAAGCAGTTACAAAGTTAGAAATCATAATGGTTTGCTTTTGCACATATACATTTATAGAGTAAAGTTATCAGGAAGAAGGCTTTATATATGGTTCTTTTCAACAATAAATCACTGACAGTTTGCCAGTGATGTCCTAAAAAAGCTTTACTGGCTCTTTCTAAGGAACAGATTTTACAAAGTATTCTAATGAATTTAACAGCACTATAGCAAAACAAGTGCTGTGCTTATTCCTTACTTAGTACCTCTGAAGAGCTGACATGAAATATTAAGTAAAGATTAACTTGACAAATGTAGTCTATATACTATCCATAAAACTGCTTAACCTTTTAAAAAATACTGTGGAAAAAAACCACAACCCTGATTGCCAGTTATCTTGGAAAATATCTAAAATTTCTGTAAAAAAGTATGAAATTATTCAGCTGTGAACAACTGTATTTCTCACAGCACAATGCTGTAGCCATAAAAGAAGAAAAATAAATACAGTAAGAATATATCTCCTAGGCAGCCTTTGCTGTACCTTGAACACACAAAGCCCTCATAACTCAGTTATATATTATCTCTCCTAGGGCAATAAGCAATTAAACACACTGCTTCCTTGATAACAGTAGGAAAAAAAAACCCTACATAAAACTCTCATACCTTTAAAAATTAAGTTTCACAGTATCTGAGGACATACCTTTGCTGTAAGAGCCTAGAATTAATGGTTATTTTATCTGGTTTATCTCCTTGGTGTTACGCTTAAAGAAGCTATCTCGAATTTTGGTTATTCTTACTGTCCTTTTCTGTATTAAGTCTAGCAGACAGATCAGTGTGGGATAATCATATTCAAAGCATGGCCTATGTATGTCACAGATTTTTACCACAGAATAGTTAATATTTTATGTCATGACCCCTTTCTATTAATACTCAACTCTACTTTTTTTGACACCTAGTGAAAACTGAATTGATGGCTTCACAGAAAAGTCTATCAGAAGACTTTCCTGAGCACTAATAGCTGATTTCAAGTCAGAGTTGGGCTTTTTTGCATAAAGTTCTTTTATTCTTATGCATTACTTCAGTCCTAACAATGAGTTTCTATTTTAATACCCATTTGTTCAGTTTTTTGAGATTTTTCTGACTCAAGACAGTGGTGAAATAGTCATCAGATTCGTATCACCAGTAGAGTAGAGGAGGGTGTTTTTTCTGCAATCACTAAAATAATTTTATTGAAATATCACTATCAACATTTATCAAAATTGAAATTACCATCTTCTAAACATCTGCCTATTTTGACTCAAAATGTCCCTCTTAAATCACATGCCATCTAAGGTGGGCACTGCTTCCTTTCTGAGTTCTGCATGCATGCAGTTTGGATTATCCTTAGTCAATTGAGGAAAACATTAAAACTTTCTTTTTATTGGCTCTAAGTGATAAGAAAGAAGCAACTCTGTAATGTATGTGTATTTAAACAGCCACTATGGAAATAAAAATGTAAATCCATGTGTGAGATAACAGAATCATTATTAAAAATACATTGGCGAGTCCAGGGGCCTATGTCAAAGGTTACCCATCCATTGACAATGGAGGTTACAAAGACAGCAAACAGCTTTTTTAGAGACTGAACCCTCTTTCAGCAGCTGGCTTGACATCCAAAGGTTTTCACTGTCACTCCAAGTGGGTAACTCTCATAATAATAAGGATCTCCTCATTTTGCATCTAAAGTGCTGCAATGGTCCCTTCTCTGCCCTTGCTCAATTACATCCATTCAGATACTTCCTAAAAGAACATTTCCTTCTTTATTGTTTTCTCCAAGACACCACTTTCCCTCCACCTTCCTATCAGAGCAATCAAAACCACACCCATCAACATTCCCACTCCTTTATCAGCAGGGTGGATTCACAGGGTGGTAGTGAGCCTTCAATCATTCTCTCTTTAATTTTGCAACAAGGCTTCCCAGGTGAGGTTTCATTTACTGTTAAGTGATTTAATCTACAAAAAGAAGCAATCCCACTCCCCTGTAATTCTCAGGCACATCATTCCTATTTTTCCCATGCATTTGCTTTTGTATTCAATCTGATCTCACAGTGAGCCGATTTGGAAAACACAAGTCCTTACAAAAGAGCCATTTTTCTTCTAGCTGAGCTTCCTAGACAGGCTCACTGTAATGGTGAAATAAGCACAGGTGCCAGTGGAAAACAGGGCCCACGACTGTGCATTCTGGTGACAGACAGTCCTTGGATCAGGTTTGCTGTAATGTGAAGCCCTTCTCTCAGGCTCTCCCTTATGCTTTGTAAGCCTAAGCAGCACGGGTACTTCTCTTATCTTGGAACTCTAAACTCCCATGCTGAGGATAAAAGTATTTTCTAACTGATGCACAGGAACTAATTCCAGCAGGTTATTGTTTCCATTCCATCTATCTATATTGCCCAGCTATAACCTGTATTATTCTGGAAATGCTGGGGAAACATTCTTCATGTGTTTCCACACAGCAGAGGTCATAGCACCATGTTTTATTCTATTTTCATTCTGGTTAATCATTCATTTTAATATAAATCTGTAAAAATTCTATTGAAAATTTAACTGAAATCCAGCTGATGCAAGTCTTCACTAACAGAATCTGAGGCATCTGAGGGGAAAAAAACCCTGCAAACTTTCTGTATTCTTATTTGTTACTGATTCAAACCCCTGGGCTCTTTCTGACACCTCATCATGAAAAATATGGTCAGTGAAGGTCAAAAAAGCAACAGTTATCCACACTTCAATAGAAGCTGATTTCTAAGTATTAGAAAAGCAAACTTTCCTTTCAAGCAGTTGCAGGAGCAAACCAACCAGGGAAGCCATGCTACAGCCCACACAAAGGAAGGGCACATTTAAAGGAAAAGAAGCAAACAGAACTTAAATTGGAGCTCATGCCACGTCTGCAAATCAGGCCTGCTGACAGATCAGACAGCATGAGAAGAAACGTCCAGATGATTATTTGGTACAAGTCATATAACAAAGCTGTAGTGACACATGAATCAAAACTGAAAATGGTACCAAGAATATTACACAGTAGCTTCTCCAAAGCTCTCCTATTTCTTACAGTCTCCTGACTTTTTGGGATGGTTTCTTTGAGGGAAGTAATTTTCTTTGGCCAAGTAAATACAGACATGCAACAATCTAAAAAGTTTTTTAAAAGAGTAGCTGATCTAACTGCAACTAGTTCAATTATGAGATACACCCTAAAAGCAGAACACAAAGGTCTGATCACCAGAGTTACCTCTCAAGTGGAAAATCAATGAGACATGAGTCACACTGGATAAAATGACACTAACTGGCCTGCCTTTACCTCCAGAACCCAAAAGAGAGGCAAAACATTCTCTCTCTATATTCAGAATTCTGATCGAAGGAAAAAATAACCCTTCATGTAACAGGTGAATTTCCAATAAAACTGCTGCTGGGCTGGAATTAACCAGAGATATTTTCAGATCATGAGAGATGCAAGCAAAATTCATCGATATTAAGAAATTTGTTACCTATATTGTTAGTGAGGGCTTTTTTTTTTTTTTTGAGTTGCAGTCAGAACAACAAAAGACTGCCTATCAAGATCCTAACAGCAACAAATCTGTTCCTGTACACTTGTATAATCTGAATGGTCCTGACAGCAAAGTGTACTCCAAAAAGCAATCCATTTATGAGAATAGAGGATTCTCAAAGATTTGCAAAATTCACTTTGGTTCAACAATTCAGACCTCCAAAACACATGTCAAGAAATGTGAAAAAGACAGACTTCACTTTGAGATGGAGGAGGTGTGGGAAGCTTTATTTGCACTAGGACATCACACAAGGAGTGAATGTTTCTCATTGTCCTTTTCAGCACTGGCTGTCAGATGGCAGATATGTGAAGAACCTTTTTCATCTGAAGTATTTTAGGAATCCTCTTAATAAAGGATCACTGAATTGCCATGATCCAGAAAAACCCTCACCTGACCTCACTTAAGAGAAATTATGTAACTATACTTTATTCTGTTAGAAACCATCGCAGATGGATTTGAAACTATCCACGCACATGAAAAGTGCACTATAGCAGCCTCTACAAAAATACTGTGAATAAAGATTCTTTTCAGTCTTTCTACCTTTTTTAGAATGCAGTGAATATAGCAGAATTTCTAGAAAACTGACGCAATAAACATCATGGTTCTGCTGAAAATAAAACACTAGTTAAAAATAAAAAAAAAAAACCATAAGCTATACTGGTTTCTCATTTTGTCTATTTTCCCAAGGCTAAATAAATAAATAGACCTGAACCAAGTAAAATCAGAAAACTTGACAAGTGAAAACTGAGAAGACCTGAGAACACCTAGTTAGCTTTCCTTTTCCTTAAGTCTAGCTTTTAAGGAAACCCCTCAAAGAACAGTGCTGGCAGCATAGCAAGACACAGAAATATTGTCAAATCTTTTCAAGTGACAATTAGATTATTTACTAACAAAAGCAAGACAATCATGTTACCACTAAAACTTGCTGCTAGTTATACTCTGACTTTTAGAGGCATGTACATAGAAAGCATGAGTAATGGGTGGAAAACATGTACTAACATATTCTAATTTCAAAATTATTATATAAGATACAATTTTTGAAGTTGCCAATTTTTTTTTACATTGGAAACATGAAAATAACCTGAAGCAAACAAACCATAGCATCTGTTGAAATGTTAACAGCTTTCTACTCCAAATCTTTAGTCAGTCACCACCTATACACTGCTCCAGTCAACTCTGCAGGAACTGCTGCTCCAAACTGCAGCTTAAGGCAGCCTTTTCCAGCCAGCTCTGTCTGACAATTGCATCTCAGATCCAGCTCTTCAGGTGCAGCTTAGGAAATAGGTGCATCTGCCTCTGCCTAAGACTTAAGCCTTTGTGCCCTTACTACATGAGACACCAGGATCCCTTTATAATAGGCTACAAAAAAGCCTCTGTACTGCAGTGATACATAGAAGGAAAATCTCCGGAAGACTTAAAATACTTGAGAAAGGGAACAAACTCCTTTTCTGACATCAGTCTAATATGGTGAACAGTGTTTGAATTCTTCCTTTATTGACTTCCAGGTTTATATAAGCAATCACTACACTAGGATCTAAACCTAGTGCCCTTTGTTTCTCCATGGTTTAGTCACAATTTCCCACCCATTACAACAAAGATAAAGCTGATTGCCTGTGCAGTAGAAGTACACATAAACTTTAATCCATGTAACTGGTGAGACGGAAAAATGTACTAAAAGTCTAATTACAATTAGGCTATAATAGATTGAAAGCATCATTCTATGTAAATCCTCCACACTCTTTTTAAATGGTTGAGAATGTAACATTTGTTTCACTTTAACCCTTTCCCTAATTCCAGAGCACAAACATATGTGACACAAAGCTTATCCTTCACTTGCCCTTAACCCTGAGGCAGCTTTGTCAAATTTCAAAAATCAGAAACGCTTGAACAAGGTCACATGGGATGTAGGCAGTTGATTTTGAATAGAAAAAATACAGAATAATGCATTAAACTGAATTTAGTTCAAAAAGTTCTATCAAATTGTTCAGTATTTTTAACTTTAAAAAGCTTTAACTCATTTATATCAAGGTTAGCTCTTCCAGTTTAATAAAATATTTTTACATCACCTAAAAGAGCCCCAAAGGAGAAATTTTGTATAAAACTAGTATATATAATAGACAGGATACATTTCTGTTGAAGCTTATTTTTTACTGCTATTACATAGCAATGGGCATAAAAGACTGAAATCTATTCCTAATACCTGAAACACAAACCGATATTAACTAACAATATATATTATTATATAACAAACCCTTCTGGAACCTTAAGACTTTATCAGTGGTGATTAAACCTCAACATACATGTCTCAGATATTAACTGTAATTTCAATTTTACAGAGAGGTGAAGTTGCATGGTGTGCTCTATTTCAGAGCCTGGAATGCACCTGACTCCCTGGCTCATTAGTATTTATCTTCTGAGCTTTGCTTCTCTTGAATGAAGTCTTCTGAAAGACTTTGACTCTAGCTCAGTTTCTTTCTTTTGGATCACTAAAACCACCTAAAGGCAAGTCAAAGATATTAAATCTAAAATAGAGGTTTTTTTAAATCTTACAACTGCTATATCACTAATTTCTTTCCTCCACTGTGTTGTTTTTTTGTTTTACTCTTTTAAATCGTGGTCAGAAATATTATAAAAATGTAAAAAAATTACAGGAGGTCTCATGCTAAAAAGTCATCTTAACTCCTATGCCAAGGACAGAATACCACACCTCAATCACCTCTAAAAGAGGTTATTTAACCTTTTCTAGAGCACTTTCAGCAATAGATATCCCATTACTTCCCTCAGATATACAACCCTGTGATTATCTATCCTGGATAGATAATCTTTCCTGGAGCTGGAAAGTTTTTCCCGACATCAAAATCTCTTCTTGTGCTCCTTAGGACTATTATTTCTTATGCCACCTGGAGAGAACAGTTTATTATATTATTCTCTGTTGCAAACTTTACCACATTTGAAGCCTATTATTACGTCTCCCCATCTCTGCTAAAGACTAAACAAGTACAATTCTTGCAGTCCTTCCTTAAAGGTCATTATTGCAACTCTTCTCTAAATGCTCTCAGCTGGTTCAAATCTGTTTGAAGCAGAGTAACAAGAACAGAGACACTGCATTATCTGAGGCCTTATACTGAGTACTGCAGAACAACTTCCCTCTCACACACAACAACAATCCTGTTCATAGATCCCAGTGAGATCCCGGCTTTCCACAGAATTGTCACGACTCCACTGTGTTCATTTTGTGATACAGCTGCTTGTTTACAGAACTGCCCAGCCAAGTGTTTCTCATATTTAAATGTATTATTTCTACCCAAAGGTACTGTTTTGTGTTTCTCTTTACTGAACTGCATCCCATACAGTTCAGGTCATTCATCCAGTTTTCAAAGATTATTTCACACTAATGCTTATATTCACTCCAAGATTTGTTCTGTCCAGGCAATTAGTAAATCTGCTTTGTTCTACCACCCAGGCCAAAAAATGAAAAAATGAACAGGAATAAATTCAGAAAATACAACTGCACAAGACACACCCATGCCTTCAATCTGAATAAAACATTTATTTAATAAGTAATTAAGCAGCATGGCAAAACTTCTCTGACAAATGTCTGTCTTTGGTGTTTCTAGATTCCTTGGCTGTGGAGATAACATTCCTAACTTCAACACGACTGCACAGGCAGAGTAGGTTTCAAACACAAACATACACAGGAGGCTCTGTCACTCTCCCCCCTCTTTAATTCATTTCTGTGTGGCACAGTAACCCAGTTGTATAGCTCATCCAATTTGCAATTTGGGCTACTTCCCTGTTTTTCCTTCCTAAACGAGAGATACTGCAGAGACACTTCAATTCACACAAAAAACCCTGCACCACTAACTCTGAAAAATCAGCTCTCATGTACATCTACATATGCTAGTAAAACTGAAACATCAACAAAAAGCAGGATAATTTATATACCAACAGGTAAACTCTCAGGAACACTCCTTTCCTCTCTGACTTACAAATTTTCTAACTGAAGTGTTCTAAACAAAATTAGAATCATCCTTTTTAGGAAAGGATGCATTTTAGGAAAAAAAATCAGCTACTTCTCATGACAAGAGCCTATTAAAATTCCACTTCTCTACTACTAAATATAAAGATCAGCTTTTACACTTCTTACTGATACTTGGTCAGCACACATGCACCCCCCCAATAAAAACAAATATTTGTGTTTAAATATTGTATTTAAATCTGAACTACTAAAAACATATTTAAAATCTTGGACAATCAAATTGTCTATCTTGCCAACATTATTCCTATGTCCTGTGTTGAGATTCAAAAGACCAGAAAAACTAGAGAGCAGTTAATAGCAATCTAAAACACTGCTACAACGAGAATCAACTCTTTTATGAAGCAACAAGAGACAAAGCAGTCAGCTGTATGCAAAGGAAAAATATTCAGTATCAGGTAAAACTTTGACCATGGGGTGGGTGACGGACCAACACAAGGAGGAACTCTGCCATCGGAGGGAATAACCCCAGTGTTCTTCCAAAGAGAGAGGATTGGACTCACTGAGCTTTATGTACTTCTGTGTTTACCTGAATTTATTATAAGCATCAAAACACTGAAGTAACTTTAAAGAACAGTTATTTTAAGTTAAGCTACTAAGCTTTTGGACAGAAGATACAACCAAGTGCCTGCATACGAAAAAGCAATTAAATGCTAACTGTTAACTAATACTCAAATTTCGAACACAAACCATATAAACTATCAACCTACTACCTACAAATTTCATTTTTTGTATTTTCATTATAAAGCTGCACTCCATAAGGGAATCTTTTTAAAGGTCTTTTTGTTTGAAATACAAATGTCCAATAAGAACACACCATTTAATGTTCAGCTCTACACTTCTGCAGTGTCTTTTAGAGTTACTCAAACAGAAGGAAGGTTTTCAGAAAACTGAAACTACCATGATGGTTCTTCTACAATCACAGCAGTTTTTCAATCAAAAACCATATTTACAGTGTTATTAAAACTGGAGCAATATACCCTTAAGTGTTAGAGTAAAGTTTACCAGGAGCAAATTCTTATCAGCAGCAGCTTGACTTCAGCAAAGAACATTTAATTTGGAAACTAAAAAAAACCAAAAAAAAAAAAACCTCACCTCACTACAGAAGTGAGAAAGTTTCTCAGTTTCTGCTACTTCACTCACGCCTACAGAAGTGGCAGAATTTTTCTTCTTCAAGGTTTTTAAGGACAAGGTCTACAAATATCTATCTGGAATAATCCAATTAGTTTTAAATCAACCTGAGAGAAAGGGAACAAGAGGTCCTACAGTGCTGCATTTCTAGAACTGTGAGTGCAATCTACATATATGGATGCAAGTGCCAAATACTTGATGAATAAATCCTCTCTTGCATATTTGGTTCCTTATGACCAGAGAGACCTGTATCATCAGATCATCAGTTCCCACACAAAGCAAAAACTTTGGAAAACCAAAACAAAGCAAACCTCAACAGATTAGCCCTAGAGATCTTAAAGAGGGGTTTGGAAATGTGAAAGGTAATTTAAAAGAAGAAAAAAAACCCAAAACAAAACAAGAAAAAAAGCACAACTGGAAGCAGGCCAGACTGCAAAGACTTCTGTTCCAGCTTCCCCAGTACTTTTAGAAACATTAAGAAACACATTTCTTATTTCCCTTACGGTAAAAGAGCAGAGTATAAGTCTTTCCACTTTATATGAACCACACAACTATTACTGATCAGAAGCCAACCTAACCACCTAAAATGATCTGGAAGAACCAGACACCGACAAATGGACCAAAAAACCCCAACCAACCAACCAAACCCCACAAGAACTTTAAACTCCTGGAAATGCTGGGAGTGTACAGCTTTCATTCTGCATGAGACCAAGGACAGCATATCTCACTATGTAATCTCACTATACAAGTATGTTAGAAACAGTGATAAACATCAGAGCAGTCATATGCTGCTCAGCTGTAGAACAAAAGCCCTTATTAGGACACATTCCCAAATTCTGTGAAATAAAGATCTAGTTATTTTTGCACATTAAATCCATAATAACACCGAGCCAAAGAATCCTATCTGCTATTTCTCTTTTTCCAGAAATGTTAATGATGAGACAAGACACATGATTGAGCTCATCACTAAATACCTCAATAACTAAGCTACTTTATACAGCCTCTCACTTAGTAATTACACACTTGGAGCATGCAAAGCAAAGGAGAATTATTTCACTTAACAGCGGTACAGCTGAGAATTGCAACAACCACCTATGGCAGACTAAACAACCAGAAACATAAATTATCAGCAGTATTTCAATGTAAGGTCATTCACTGCTGCTCCTTACTGACACACACGGTTGCACTGTGTAACACTCCTTCACAAGAAGCCTTTAAATTCAAGCCTGTAAATTCAAGGCATAGAATTTTTTTATGGAATAAACATGACACTGCTGGAAAAAGCCTGAAACCAAAGTTGTTTAGGTTTTTAATGACTTGCTAAAGTCACATGTCAAACTGACTTAACTACTAAGCCCTTCTAAGGAAATGGGAAGTTTCTTCAGTTGAGTGAGAATTTTCACTTGATAGTTATTTTTTTAACATGTTCACCACTCTTTAAAGAGATTTATTTTACTCTTTAAAGAGATTTCCTTTTCTCGCCTGCTGTTTCACACACACCATGTTTTTTCCCTTACACTTTTCCCCACTTCTGCTTAAGCAAATATTACTACTATTAATGCAAAAGACAGTACAGTAATATTAAAAGATACTTTTTAAAACAAACCACAACAGTACCTTGTCAACTTCTCTTCTGAGAATTTACACTTGCTTATGTAAAGAATCACATTTTCCTAATCACAAACCTACCAGTGCCTACTAGATGACCAGTCCTTGGAGCAGCTAGGATGGGAAGCTAGTATCTAACCACAGGTCAGGAATACACCCAAAAAGCATGTTCTTAAGAGGTTGCACAAGTCAGTATTTAATGTAAAACACAGGGTACACGTAGAGCTTCACTTAAAAGCCTTAGTAAATAATCACTACATAGTGATTAGTACAGGATAATCACAATATCAATAGAAAACATGCAAATATATGTACAACCATGGAAGAACTACTACAGTTTTTTTAATAACTGGAAACATATTTACAAAATCAAATTTGGAATGTCAAAGCTTCAAGAACATAGTCTTTTTTAAAAATTTAGTCTCTGTGTTAGCCTAGAACCAGATTAGCAAAACACTCCAAGACTACAAAATCTGCCAACGTTACTGGATAATAACAAGGACAGAATACAAAACACCATAAGGAAGAAGAAGAACCATATGCTCTCCCTTAAAAGAGATCAGGATTAGGAGACAAAGGGAATATTGCTGAACTGGGACACTTGAATACGACTGGAAAAATTTTTCTAAATACAAGGGAAAACAGAACTGTACGTTAAAAGTTTGTGCTATAACGGGACATATATCAAAGCCTCCATCGAGAGCAGACTTGGGACGTTAAACAGCTCCTTCCGGACCCCTGCGTCCTTAGCCATCAGCGCCCCTGCGCCGGCGGGGCAGCGCCGCTCGGGCTGCACAGCAGAAACCCGGCCGGGAGCAGAGGCAGCAGCCCGGGCTAAGGGTGCGGGGCAGGCCGAGCCAGCGGGACACCGCCGGGGGCTCGCGGCCGCAGGGCGGCCGAGGAAGGGCCCGGGAGCTCCGGGAGTCAACGCGGGCCGGCAGCCGCGAGCGCCACACGGCCGGGGCAGCGCCGGCAACTCGGGGATACCCGGTGCGGGGGCGGCACAGCGGGGGCAACCCAAGGGGCTCTGCGGGCATCCGCGCCTAGTGGGCCCCGGGGGCGCGGACGGGGGCGGAGCGGCGCGGGGGAAGCGGCGGGACGGGGAGAGCCCGAGGCGGGGGAGGGAAGGGGGGGCGGCCGCGGGGCAGGCACGGGGTGATGTGAGGTGAGG
>VWZV01008800.1:0-34720 GCA_013397155.1 Irena cyanogastra
AAAATCTGAAAAAAATCCCCAAATTGTCAGACATTTCTTGAGGGTAATATCAAGGCTTTGGGTGTCTTTGAGAGACAGGTAGTTAAAGAAAATTTCTCTTGGCAGTTGGATCATGGAAAAAGATTTGTTCTGCTGGGGAAATGAAAGGACTGTGTTAAAACAAAAGCTAATAGGAGAGAAGATGGCCTTTTAGCTTTAAAAGTAGAGGAACTACTTGCAAGAACTTGAAAGAGAGAGTGACATTGTGACCAGTGAATTCAAAAATCACTAGATTCCTTTCATTGTACATGCATTAAATATCTTTTGGTCTAGGCCACATGTTTGATTTTCCTTTTTTTTTTTTTAAGGGATTTGGGGCTCTTCTTAACATATGTTCCATCATTATAGGAATCTGACAGATCTATGAAGTTTATGACAAGTCTTGCCAATGTGAGCAGCTAGATAATTGACAAAATGTTGCTAGATAATTGAAAAAGAAAAATCCATTTAACTAACATATATTACTCTTACAGCATGGTAGATGACATTGTTACATATCTAGCAACAAGAAATGGCAGAGCATTTGAAGTGGCATACCTGGATTATTTTGGCAGGGAAGTCAGATCAGTGTGTATTTCTTCCCCTTAATAGAAAATGGTTCATAGTGTATGTTGAGACCCCAAAAAGGCATTACATACAGCCTGGACACTGTTGTTGCAATGGCTTTCCATGATGATAGTGCTGCTGTAGGATTTGTGCTGTAAAGTATGTGTGTTTACAGTGGCTCTGTTTTCAATGTAATCTTGAGGGCTGCCCTAATCTGAAAAGTTAATTAACCCAGTAAACAAAGTAAATCTCTTAATTCAGTGTTATGAAGCATATGGGTGTTTGTTGTGCATCAGCTGAACATTTCCCAAGTATTTAGTAAACACCTGTGCAATCACAGGATACTTACTAATGAGTATCCTTACTAGTAGCCTATCCTTATGCGTCTAACAACTTTTGAACGTAAATGTTGGTTCCCATCAGGCTTTATTAATGCAGTCTTCCTAGTAATGTAGACTTTGTGAATTAAACCAACTGCATCTAGAGATCACCCAACTTCTTATGGCAGTGGCTACTTTTTCTCTTCTTTGACTTCCCTGACCTCCCACAGCAGCTGTTCTTAGAGTGATTATCATCCAGTTCAGCGTGCTGCTGTGAAACAAGCTTGCTTTTTAAAAACAAACCTGTTAATTTAGTATATACTCTCATTTTAAATGAATGAATTTAAAATTTCGAGACAAAGTTAAGAAAAGAAAGTTATTTTAAAGCAATTGTTTATTATGGTATTTATGTATCCCCATTTCACCCACCCATAAGACAATACTTTCTAATTGGCACAAATTCAGCACGCTCAGAATTGGTACATGAATAGAGAACTGCATAGCTAATAGTTTCATTTAGAGGACCACACACAGTTGCTGCACATGTGAGGGAAAAAAGCTGACAGATGTCCACATCCCCTGGCTCTAAGAATAATAATAACCCTCCAACGTAACAGACTGTGAGCAGGAAAGGCTCCCAGAGCACTGTCACCTTTTCCCCTCACTGAGAACCATGTACATTCCTGCAACTTCTTACATGATTTTTTCCTAGTCCAGAAATAGAAGTTACGTATCTGAATGGCATATAATAAATCGCCTTATGAGAGGAGATTAATTTGTGTTTCTTTATTATACAAAATAGTATCACTTTCCCCTAAAATAATAAAACCTTGCAAGCCACCTCAGTCTCCTGCAAGAAAGAATAAAAAAAGAGAATTCTTTCACACCATAAGGAAGAGTGATGTGATGGTTCAGTAGTACCTGGAATTTAGCAGATAAAGCACTTGCTGTCCCACTTCCCTGCTTCACAGAAAGCCTAATTTATTTTATCCCACATGTAGCCTACATCAAGTTTTCAAGGTCTTTTGAAAAGCTTGGGTTTCAATAAGGAGGGTCTACTTTTTGGCTCTTTCAGTCACAGAAAATTACATGATGTAAACTTGAAGACTAAAAAAAAACAGAAAAAAAAAAAAAGAATTATATTTCTTTGGAGAAAAGAAAATCTTGTGGGTATGGGACACACGTAAGTTCTGACTGCTTGAGACTAGTGGCACTATCAATTTTTGCCATCCATTACAAGGAAGAATAGCAAAAGCAGAATTTAGGTATTTGTCACAGAGACAATACATTATTTACTTCTAAAATTTCCCAAGTTAGAAATACCATAGTCATTTGAAAGTTAGGAACATCTAAAAACCATGTGCTTTCACCTGAGGTGTTCCTTCAATTTTTCCCTGACATACTGAGTAGGTTTTGAAATATGCATCACTGCATGAGATACTCAGGAAGAAATGTTTGTATAGGAAGAGTCATGGTCTTTTAATTACAGACTCTGTTTACACTAATATCACAGCCATCAGCAACTGCATCCATGCAGTGTCAGCAGTAATTAGCACCGAATATATAGGCCTCTACTCAGGAAGAATTGCTGAATGTATGATTTAACAGCACTGGAAGTGCTCCTACATTATCCCACACAATAGCGTTTTAGTATAAACTACAAGTGTCTAAAAAGGATTTGCTGTTTAAGTAGAGATCCCAGCTTACTCTGCACTAACCTCCCCAAGAAGACAAGACCAGAGTAAGTGGAAGACATTAGGTGAAAAACATGAACCGTATAATGCAGGAGCAAATCTCATTTGACATGAAAATTTTGGTCCCAGTCCCATTGCCTTTTGTGCAGACTGTAGCTATGCTTGTTAAGAAGACAGTCCAGTGTTAAGGCACTGATGAAAGAGTGCTTCAGTGGACTCACTTCTGACTTGCAGTACAGCCTCAGTTAATGTAATGGAGGCTTAAATCCTCTGCATTTCAGAATATTGCAAATTGAGTATCACAAGTGACTTGGACTAACTTAGTTACGCAGATTTATGCAAGCCTATTCTTCAGAAGAGTATTTTTCTCCTTCAGTGCTAAGCAACACTCTGCAACTTTTGTTTACTAGGTCACAGGTATTCAAATCTGAGTTTCTTCTTAAACCAAATTCCTCCATCTTCTTAATAGCATGCAGAACGTAGTCCCAAAACCACAGGGAGGGCAAATTCATTTTTATTTTATTTTTAAATAATGGAGCCTTTATGCATTGTGAAATGAAAGTCTGCCTTCAAATGGAGGTTTCTCCTCTTCCCTCAGTCACGGGGTTTTGGGTGCAGAAAGCTCACTGAAAGATGGGTGAAAATTGTAAATAATTTAGAAAAAATACCATACATTCTAGAATCTCCTGCTCCTTGCTGAATTTGTTTTGGCATGCAGAGACACTAATGCACCTGTGGAGAGAATGTTCTCTGTAATGGATGACATCTGGTTTGAAGACAAAAGTGGAATGTCAGTAGACATTGTTAAGGGAATGACAGTGGTAAGAGCCAATCCTGCTGGTAACTGCAGAGAGGTCTCTGAACAACTGTTTGAAAACCGCACGCAGCTTCTGCAGAAAACTCAGCATAAAATATCTGCAAACTGCTTACAGACAATGCTTTAAAAAACCCCAAATCTTTTTTTTTTGTTAGAAAGATCTACCCAAATTTTCTAAGGCGTTTTAGAAGCAGTCTTAAAACAGATGTTTCTTTCCAATAGTGTGTAGAATGACAGTACAGCTGTTTATATGGGCAAAATTCTGCTGTGTGTATTATATCTTCTTCAGACAAACATAAAGATTAACTTCCTTGAGATTTTTAATATGTTTTGAAATTATCTTCTGTTCTAAATTAGATTTAGCCATAATAAGTCTAAAGAATCGTTCAGCCTTTTGTAGTCTTCTTAATTTCTTGGATTACTGACTACTTTATGATTAAAAACCTGTACAGTCCACTTAAAATTAGTTTGTTGATGAACTTTGAATCAAGTTCAAGATCAAAATACATTTGAGAATTTGACCCAAAATTAGGATACAATTTCAAGTTAATGCTTAAGTCTTATGAAAATTCTTCAGTTTCTTAGCTGTGAGCTTCTCAGAAGTTATCCCCTCTTTGCACGGAAACAGATCCTAGTGTTTTAAGATGGAGCATTCGCTGTATATGTATACTTAAATGTGTATGAATCAAAATATTCAATAAATGACTGAGGAAATGAAAAGTAAATAGATTTATCTCTGCTTCTAAAGCCTCCATAAAAGGAATAGCTCCTTATTTGCACTGGTGATATGCCTTATTACTGCATGCCTTATTATTAGAAATAAATCCAAACCCCATTTATTTCTGTTCATTTTTATAGGGAATGCCATGTAGTTCTTTTAGAAAGCAAGTAGAAAATACCTAGACTTCTTTGTTATGTGTGAATTACAGTTCTTTCCTACCACCTGCCTTCAAGCGCAGGCTAAGGTCTCTTCCTAATTACTCTTCATATTCTGAGTAAGACCTAGGTAGATAAAGACCCCTCCCAAAAAAGTAACAGTGGAAACGAAAGAAGGCAAGTAGACTTTTTTAATTGCACAGTTCTCTAGGTCTTGCAAACCTTGACATAGAAATTAGGTCTGATGTTCATCACATTTACCTTCCAGCAGTAGCTGCACCACAGCTGTCTGCCTAACTAGGGCATGGTTCCTTTCATGCTTTGAGGTAGGTGTTTGAAGTAGATCACATGAATCAGATTGTAGTCATGTCTGTTACTCAGACTCAGTCATGGTCTTGAATAACTGAAGTTAATTATTCAGAGGAATATGGCCTTCAGAAATATTTGCTAAGGTGTAGTTGATGGGAAAAAAAGATGTCCCCATAGCCCACTCACTGCAGCTGTGAGAGGACAGTATAAAAGGGGCATCAGGTAAAACTGAAGGGCTTTTCTGTGGTAATCCTTCTTCCTACTGTCTAATGGTTTCCTTAATGTGTCAATATTTCATTTACATTCGTGTGACCATGCTCTGACAGGAATGCCAATAAAGCCTCCAGATGCTAAAATCGTTCCGAGTTTATTTCTCTGTGTGGGAGTCAATATGATGCAAACCAGGTGAGAGACTTGGTTGAGTCAGGCCATGACAGATGCAGAGTTTTCCAGCAGCTGTCCCAGAAATGTCTGCCCTCACAGCTGTTTGTACCCATCCCTACACTGCAGACAGGCCACAAGAAGCAGGGGGGGACTGAAGCAGCAGTAGCATGAGCTCACACCTTCACTCTTCTGGGGATCAATATGCTGCAGAGCCCCTCGGTAGTGACTGAGAGGTTTTGATGGCTCTGTTTTTACAGATGAGTTTCTCCTTCAGAAAGATCAAGAGATTCTCTTCTGTTTCCAAAAGCAGAGAATCTCTGTGATCCTTTGTAATGATTTTTCTTTTTGTAATAGAAAAAGGCAAGTATCTCCAAGGTATATCTAGTCAAATTCACTGTGATTTTTGTTCCTGCAGGTATGGACATATAGATGTAGCAATGCTAATATGATTTGGGAAAAGAAATGTGTTTTAGGCCCAATTGTGATAATGAGAAAAGCATTATGTGAAGGTGGGAGTGAGCATGAGTTTCTTCCTCTCCTGTGTACAGCAGTGTCAATATATAATTTGTGCAAAATAGCATATGAAATATTTAAAAACATAAGACTTAATATACTTTTGAAGCATTCTACATTCCAAATTAGTTTAAGTAGAAATAACATTAAATAAGTGACTGTTTATTTTTTCAGTAGAGATATGTTTTTGAGTATGACTAATAACAGGAAAATAAAATATTTTGAATTAATTTGTCTGTATCTGGAAGTCTATACTTATTCAAGAGGCCAAAAGCCCTCAAATGTTTGGAGTAGGAAACTAAGAGGTTGCATTTGAGTGCTAGCAAATGGAATCATTCTACAGCATTCATTGTTTTGTCCTCTTATTAAGTGAAAAAGTATAAAAACATAATAAGCAGGTACATAAGACAGATCCTATATGAAATTATTTATGCTTTTCATAACGTTTTTAGCAACCAGCGGATTTCCAACACAGTGATTTACAGGTGTTTTTCAATAAACATAATCAAAGTATTATCTCTTCTTTTGAATAAGCCTCTGTTGGAGCAAACAATGAATAGGCTGTTCTCTTTAGTTTACCTATTCTTTTTCTGAGTCCCAGGAAACTTAGATGCCAGATATATAACTACACATCTTGTATTTGAAGGAATAAGAATATTTTAAGGTTTAGAAACTTCCAGTTCTTTAACAAGTAACATGTGATATTAATGGTCAAATTTCAGACTATTAATGAGGCTCCTAATATCAGTCAGGAAATTAGATATTAATAATGGACCTGAATCTAACCCAGTGAAATACTCCAGAGCTTTGAAAGCATTCACATTCTGACCTGAATAGAAGAAAAACAGCTTATGTCACCATGAAAGCAATCCAGCTAAGTCACTTACGTACAGAACAGCCTGCACATGGTAGCCTAATATTTCAGGTGTACCCCAATGTAAATTATTTCCACATCTGACTTGACTTTCCAGATGTTTTCAGACCAGCGTGTCTTGAGAGGAAGGACAAGTGGAAAGTACTCTTTCTGTGCAAAACATACTTGGGAATCACCTAAAATGAACAGATAACTGAAACAGTTCCATATATACTGCTAGTTTTGTATATGTTTTTAGTCCTGGAAGACATTTGTAGACTAAAACTAAAAATTCTGTTGTTCTGAAGGCCTTGTGAATGAACTTTTGTATCCAAGTATTTGAACTGCGAGCCTCTCCATTATTTTCTATCAAAGCCCACAGCTCATTCTCATTTTCATGATAGCATCTCATTTTTATTAGTTTACAAAGACTCCAGTGTATAAAACATGTGCAATAGTAGTAGCTATAAAATACACTGGAAATAACTATTTCCAGTAATTGAATATATTGCCTTTGGCTTTAAGTACCAAAACAAGTCTTAAGAAAACTCTTTTCCTACAGGCTGTACTTTCACTGGTCTCTAAGCTGGTCATATAAAGTAGCTTTCTTTCACATCTTAGCAATTTAAAATAAAAGCAATGATAATTTTTGTCTATTATTGTTGATTAAGTGATAGACCCCTAATTCTCAGGATGTAAAAACTGTATTCCTTCTCCAGAATAAAATGAAAGCTAGGGAAAATATGTTTGTTTGAATAATGTGTGGGGAAGGATGGAGAGTGGAGGACTCTATCCAAAGCCAAGTGCAATGCATGGGTTTTATATGGCCCCATGTGCTCCTGGGGCTTTTTACTGAAGGTAATATAGCATGATTATAAGAACTAGCAAAATTCAGGTTGCATTCTGACAGAATCAGAAATGTTTCATACTCTCAGATGAAAATCTTCTGTCACAAAGCACTGATCACCCTTCCTGTTCAAATTAATTCATAAGACACTGCTGATCTATTTACCATTTTAGTCTGTATTGCATACTGTGCCTCCATATCAGTCTGATTTAACTGCCTCAAGTTCTGCAGTAACCAGAATGATTCTTTGTATATCCAAAAAATCTAAATAATTCAGATAATTGTAGCCCTGAGTCTTGCTTGATTTCTCTTACATACGTAACATTCAGTGATCTAGAGGTGCTGACACTTCCTTGTTTTTGTTGGAGTACTGCTCAGGAATCTCCCTTGCTTTTCATCTCCAGACTATATTTTCCATCTGATTTAATATGGTGGGATATCTTATAGACATTGGGGACTGGGGAAGAGGTGGGGAGGGAGCAGTGAAGAATGTGTAGAAGATAAATTTCAGGAAATTTGGAAGACAAGCCCCCTTCTCCCCCAGAGAAGATATAATTCTTTTATCCATTCACCAATCATTTAGAAAGATTATTTTGTATTTTTTGCATTCCAGTAGTCTTCTATTTCAGTAAACAGTTTTTTTTTTAGGAATGTGATGTGTTTTTGTTGGGTATCAGGAAGAAACTTGCCTTAATAGAAATCAGTTTGGCTTTTCTACTATCCTTATTTCAGGACAATATCAAACATGTAGTGAAGTGAATAGATAAAATGTTTAGATTTTTGCTATGCTTGAGTTTAGGTCAATATATTGGTTACCCCAGCTTGCCAGTGATACAGTGTAGAAAAGAAGTTACAAAGATCTGCAGAGATGTGAGTTTTTGATAGATTTGGTGCCCAATGGAGAAAGCTAAGGTCTTCAAAATAACAAATTTCAGGTTCTTAGTGTTTTGTTTGGTTTGTATTGGGGTTTTTTATTTTGTTCTGGGGGTTTTTGTTTAGGTTTTATTGTTGTTCTTGTTTATTCTTGTTGGCACTAGCTTCATCTTTGTCTTGTGCAGAAAATGAGAAACGTTTGGGGATTGATCCGTACCTGTGGGCATTTGAATGAGAATCTACCCAGTTTTATAAGTGATATGGTGTGAAAATTACTTAAAGTATGAATCTGTTTTAGCTAAGAATTTCAAGAATTTTCATAATTTCAGCGTTGCCTGAGAAATGCTTTCATTAGGCTGGCTAGGCCAGGATCACCAGGGAGAAGGACTATGAAAAACACCACCTGCCCATTAGAGTTTTCTCTATGAACAAGGTACACATGCATGAAACAGAAAAACACAATCTGGCCATGTGAGGAAGTGACCAGACCAAGAATTTATTCTTATTTGTATAGTGCCCAGCACATCCCCAGCCCAGACTCTGAATAGTGTTCCGTGGCCATGGTAATTCAGGTGAGAAATAACCACAATTAATCTTCTTTCTTCTTTCTTTTGATCTTTTCTTTTTAGTATAAAGAATACTGAACTTTGTTCACCTGAGGGTAGAATTAAGGGGTGACTCAGTGTTATGCAAAACATTAGATTGCAGATATCTTTGGAGATGGTTTCTAGGAACAAGGGCCATTTCCAATGCCTAACTTAGGTACTGGTGTTAGTCTGCTCTGCACTGCTTATTGCCTCCTCCTGGTAATTACTTTTTGGAAAAGGTGGTTGTAGGGCACTCATCTCAAAGTATCAGTTAGATGCTTTGTTTAGGTGTGTAAATGTCAGATGTCTTTTCATATCTGCCCACAGCTCCTAGCTGGCTGTTCTGGTGCATCACCAGGATTTGATATATAATGCTACCAGAGGTAGCATTTTATTATATATCAAAGAGGCATTTGAGTTGTGGGCCAGATATGCAGACAGTCTTCTCTTAACACTTCTTCCTTTGTAATCTTTCTTTTGAAACAATTAATTCATTCAATTATTTTCAAATTCAACAGCCTCCTACATGTAAAAGGATGTTCCTTTGTCCGAGGCCTGACCCTGTGACAGTGAGGAAGAAACCCCCTCCCATCTAGTGGGATTCTTCCATACCTGTTAGTGTTACTTTCCTTCATTAAAAAAAAAAAAAAAAAAGATATTAAACAGTAAATCAGCTCTGGAAGAAGGAAAAAGATGTATGAAAATACTTAATGAAAGCTAATCGCTGTATACTTTATAGGTATAAAGTAAGCCTTAATCATAACCCTGCTAGGTGCTAGCTTTTTGTCTAGCAAAAATTAAGTGCTTCAATAATACCAGGCTATTATATTGGTTGTGTTTACACTATGGAATTACTAAAATTAAACAAGAACTCCATGCCCCCTCTTACATGAGCTGCAAGCTCACTGCTTTTTGTGGTGGATATGGTGTTAAGTAAGCAGGGTATTATCAACTGAAGTCAGATTTTATGATTTTATTTTTACCAACATGAGGACTGACAATACAGAACCCTTCCTTAACAGAATAGGAAAATTCTAAAACCAGTTTGAAATTTGTAATAGCTGACAACATCAGCCTAGTTCAGATTCTGTGTTTTTGTTTGCCCTTTGACTTATCATTAGATTAGTTTGACTTTGAACCTACAAACATAAAACAGCAGCTGAAAAGTAACATGTTGCACTTTTTCTGTAGCAAAATTGTGATTAAAGACTCTTCACCTGGGAAAATTCAAATCTTCGCCATAAACATAATGGCGCTTCAAAAGGGAACTAATGATATAGTTTATGAATTTTAATTTCTGTTTTAAAAGTCAGCAAATGCACTTTCTATAAATGTAAACCATCTGTTGGCACCTTCTAAAAGACTAGAATTCAGTTCATCCAAGTATGAATTATTTATTTAGGATTTTTTTCCCTAAGTAAACTCTAGGTTTTCTTTTTTTTTCCCCTCTCTCTTCCATAATGAACCATGTTTCTGTGTTACAAGAAGTTTCAAAATCAGTGCATTCATAATGGTGACATATACGATGTGAAATGTTTTGAATTAGGATTGCATCATAAAGGTAGTAGAGAATAGTTTGTAGCACATGAAATGAAAGTGCTTTTAACAGGTATTTTTGGTTTCAAGTAGCATCAATGTCAGGTAAAGAGTAAGGCAGTGGTGGAGTTGCTATTGTAGGTGTATCACAATTCCTTGGAGAAGTATGTTGCTTTCATAAACCTCTACAAGCTAAACGAGAAGATATATCTGTGTAGATTTGATGGTTAATTTAATAAGAGCTGGAGTGAAATTGTAGGAATACACTTCCAATAAGCCTCTGTATTAAAACAGAGGTATGCTGATGATTCTTTCTTTGGTAGAAATTCAGCACAAAGTGCAGCTCCAGAAGCTGTGGCTTGCACTTGCTAGTTTTATGACACTTCCATCTCACATGGTTTATTTATTTATTTTCTGGCAGCTGTTCTTGATGAGATATATTTGGACACTCGGGAGAGGAAGCAGAAACAGATGATCTATCTTGTTGCACTTTGCTAATTAGAACAATTCCCAGTGACCTCCATCTGCATAGTTTCAATTTTGCCTTTGAATCATGAATCAACAAACATTTTCTCTATTTGATATCCCACTGTTCCTTGATGCTGTGAACAAATAGTATGTTAGTCTTGTCTTTCTTTTCTTTTCCAAAAAAATCCTGTTTGCTAGGAATTGACATTTATTGCAATGGAACCTGTAGAGACTTGTTTGGCAATACCAATGACCACACCATCGAACATTAACACTTTTGTCACAGCACGGTGGGTGCTAACGGGCAATCATTTAACTGCTTTAAAAACCATCCTTATTGCACATCTTATTTCCATTAGAGCTTCATACCTGTCATTCAGTGGCCTGTCACACTCAGTCTCCAACCATTTCCTGTCTTTACTAAAGTCAGTCTTTCTATTGCTCATATTTTCTGTTCTTTTACTAGATTAATGTGAAGCATTTACTATCCCGTAGATGTTTCTGTCACTGCTGTCAATTACAGCATGCAAAGGGATGAGAGATTTTTCTGAAAACATAGATAAGTAAAAATTGATTTTGGACTGGAAATGTGTGCTACTTCATGACCAGCTTTCAAAATCTGTGTCAGTCCTTCAGCTGTGGTTTCTTCATAAATCCTCTTCAAATTAATGCCAGTTGTCTTCTCATTTCTTACCTGTTTTGTATTGGTGTAGAAGTTGATTTGAGGTGTGATGAGCAGTACCTTTTACTGATTGCATATTTTCTCATTGAGTGTGATGAGTTTCCTATGTCTGTGTTGTGATTCCAGGTTCACTTAGGGGAAACATGGGAAGTGAGAACTCATAAGTATTTAAGCACTTGGAGACTAATACAGAATCACCATCTGGGACTACCCATTTCTCTCCATTTGTTGGCGAGAGGACCTGGAGTAGCTAACTGTCACCTGTCATTCAGGTGTTAAATGCCTAAAAGAAAATTAAATGAAGCTGTACGTGCTCTTGCCCATCTGCCCCTCTCCATCCCCCTACTTCAAGAGGTTTTGTTCCCTGAAATTGTATATATATATATATTTAGATAATTATTCTCAGCTGTTGTTTTCTAAGTTCTTAAAGTACTTTCAAAATTATTTTTTCCAACTACATGCATTTGTTAAAATAAAAGCCAGAGTAATACAATTTCAATTCATTTAAATTTCAAACTAGATTCATACCTATGTAGACCTTGATTGGGTTAAATAGTTGTGTGTGTCCATAGCTTTAAGAACACTCCCCTGCTATATTATTTTCAATTTATACATGTATTTGTACAGGTGCTAAACGTTCTCATAACTACTTGAATCAGTTTCTCAGGTGTAAGACCTCATCAATTAGTTAATGTAATTTAAATGTTGAATAAGCTTTGTAGTTAGAGATCCATTATTGTCATAAAACCTGAAAATTCATTAAAATATATATTATGAAAATTATTTAAATAATATTTTCAATTTTTAAAATCAAGCTAATAATTTTTATTCCCTTACAGTGTTTTAATAATGTTGAAATCTATTTATGGTATTTATAATGCAATTTTTAAAAAACTCAAAATGTATAATCAATTGTATTTATTATTTATATGATACAATAGATTTGCCAGAATCAGAATAAAACATTTCAATGTTATTAAAGCAAAATATATCCATTTCTTTAGAACATATTTTGTAAGAATTTTAAGAAAATTTCAGTGTTTTTAATTTTTATTGCAAAAACACTGGAAACATTCTTGCCTACATATTGCAAATGTAAGTTGACTACTAGGTTTTCAGTCTCTTCTCATTTTGGATTTGGACCCAACACAGGTGTAAAATTTGCATTTCTTTTAGCTGACATTTATGTGGTTTTTTATCTTTGCTAGCATGCTTTGAGACCATATTTGCACAGCAGAGCAATCTTTTAGATCAAATAAACGAGAGAATTACCCAAATTCTCTTCTGTTAATCGGTGTGAGTAGTTTTATTTATTTCAGTACAATCGTTCTGTAAGTAACAAAGACAAGCCAGCAAGCTCAGGAAGTAAATAGTTTTTTATTTAATCCATTTTCTTAGTTATTTCATTCTCCTGCCCTTCCTCTGGAGGAGAAACAAAGTTGATGGGGAAAGGGATTTGCAACTTGAATGTTAAGGAATGATTCTATATCATATGTGCAGCAACCACTGGAACAAAGCGAGGATAACGGTTGCGCGCTCTCCGCACAGTTCATCCTTTGGAAGGGCGGAGAGCTGCTCCGCCCCACCGAGTGTGAGCCTGCTCTCCTGAGGCAGCGACAGGGCTCCGTGCGCCGCGTTGGTACATATTTGTCAGAATAACACATGGCTTCTGCCTTCACCTCTCTGCTTGCCCAGAGATGCTGCTGGCTGCTGCAGAGGGCTGGGGGCCAGCAGAGCCGGAGCTGCGCCGTGGCCGCAGGGGAACCAGGAGCGTTTTCTCCGGAGAGCTCTGCGTACAGTGGCATCTGCTATTATCCTAATCGAGTTTCCACATAAACATGAAGTCAGAGGCAGCTTCCCAGTGCTATAGGCATTTAACTTAAACATTTATCGTTACATTATAGCAACTGTGCGAGGCCAACATCTCTCAGTCTGCTTGGCTCAGCGGCTTGTTTTGTAACACTCTCAGAGCTGCCAGCTCTCAAGACATTTGGTGTTTTTCTTCAGTCCCCAAATCATGGAATCATGTGATACAGTAAGAATATCTTTCATTTTATTAAAAAAAAAAAAGAGGCGGAGGGAGGAGAACAAAACAACAAAAAAAGCCCTGAAACATGAAAGAATATTTTTAACCTTTCTGAGCACAAAGAAGTGCTTGGAAATGCTTCTCTCATCAGGACCTAAACCTGAATAAAAGGACTCTTCTTCGAAGCTGTATGTTTGTGTTTTTAAGAAAGTCTTCTCCTCAGAGGGCAGACAGATGATTTCTTGAACAACTAAGGATGTGTGTTCTGCACTGGAGATAGATTAGGTGTTCTTGGAATGGAGCCAGAAGAGTTTTTCCTTTTCTCCTGTTTATTGAAGAGCTTTCATGTCTTTGGGTATGAGGTCTCCTTAAAATTTACTGTCACTGACATTTCTATTGAATTTAGATGGTCTAACTTCATATTCAAATAGTATTATTATTGATTTGGGAAGTCATAATAGGAGTAGTTATATTTTAGGTATTAGCACTCTTCTGAGGTCACCAATTACATTTTATGGAGAGTAGTTTTCCTCCATTCTGTTAGTGATGCAAGTTATGAATAGTTGTAAGTTATTTCTTAGAAGTTCATTTTACATTTTAAGACTTCAGTGGCTTTGAAGTTCTGGTGAAAGCCTGGCTTATATTGCCTAGGATGAAAGCTTGGTAGCTCTCTGCCTATTTTGAAAAAATAATCCATGCCTAAACAGAAATCTTGGATGCTGCAGATTTGAACCTTGGTCCTATGAGGACACAATCCAACTCTTCAAATGCAGTCAGACATTGCAGCCAATAATCTGTACTGTGGAAGGATAAGCGTGTAGCCTGAATTCTCTCTTCTCTAACACAGTCTAGAGACTACTGCAGCATAAGAACCATTTCTTACAATTGTTTTGGCTTAGAGGATTTATTTAGCCTAATATCCGAGTCTAGATTGCTTCATAATTTGCAGAAATATCATTTTGTAGAAGATGAAGTCAAAATTTGTATCCACAAGAGACTAGTAATAGTGAAGGAAAATTATGTCAGCCTGCAGGCAGGTCATTGACTGAATTAAACAAAATCTATTTAGTTTCTTGCCTACTCTGAATTAAGAATGTAGATTTACCTCACGCTTGGACTTTTATGGAAATGTATGTGGAAATGTACAAATTACAAGCATTCAATAATCCACTGCAATTTGTTATATTTTTCTGTCTAGTTATTTTACAGCTGTTGTTAGTACATTACTGTGCCACAAAGTATTTTATTTTTATTTACTTTCTTTCCTTACTTTTTATATTGCTCTTGAAGAAGAGCATTTGATACTCTTTCTCAAATAGGTGCTTATGATTTCTCATCCTTTGTAAGTTTTGTGTGTGCTGCCATGTGGTCGTTTTCTCAGACAATTAGCAAGTTTATTTTTCCTTTAACATTTCCTGAGAAGTATCTTATGCAATAGCATCCAATTTAATAAATAAATATATGCACACTCAGCTCAAAAGAGATTTTTTTCTAAGAGCATTTTAGCACAACAATGAATTTTTTTAGATGGAAAGCAGAAGAATAACTGCTATGTAATCAAACTATGTTACTTCTTGATCCAGTCCTTCTTTCTCTGAATACCTATGCTGGCTTCATAACAGAGATGGCAAGAATTCCCACAAGATAAGTGTCAGTACCTGAAAGGGGTTTACTTCCTTACATCAGGCAAATTATGGTTGCTTTATATGTCTTGAGTTACAAAGTCTCCATTCCCCCTGAAACTGTAATCATAGCTCAATTAATATTTCTATTTATCTTACTTATTTGAGTTTGTTTCAGAATCCTCCTTTACTTACTTCTCTGGTGGCATTTTCTGCTGTAGGTTCAAAAGTTTATTTCATAAATTTATTTCATGAGGAAGCTGATGCTTTTAAAATTATTTTAATTTTGTCTTCTTTTAGTTATCTTTGAATGTTTCCATTTTCTTGCATTATAAAACAGTGTATCAGCCTAGTTAGGAAGTTCTGTATTTGGAGGAAAAGCTAAGATGAGAACTGATGATGATAGAGAAAGTAGGACAAAATTATGCTGATGTTCATATGAAAAAGATTTACAGTGGAGAGGCTGAAGCATCTCTTTTGAGCTTAATGATATTTACATAAACTTCCCTAAAATCATCTTTTTTACATAAAAGATTGCAGGTAGAAAGGTAAAAAAGGACAGCATCTGTAAGGTGATGCTCAAAAAATTTGTTGTCCTGTTTGGAGGATCTCTGATTTGTTGCCTTTATAGAGAAAAGCCTGATAGCCTATAAGGTATTTTATATTCCTTGATGTCAGAAATCTGTTATGATTTCTATGTCTTGGATTCCAGGCATCTCTCATTTATCATGCTTTTGAGCCTAAAACTTTCTAGCTAACAGTTTTGAACATTACTTTTCTCTGGCATAAGCAATAACCTTGCCTAAACTGAAGAAGATCGGGATTCAAGCTCCACTTTATTTTGTCTTCTCATACTCTTTCTTGGCTTGATTGCTTATATACGTTTGGAGGAACTCAGCAAGTTGGAAACAGAAACTACAAATACTCTATGAAAAGTATGCAGTGGCTGCTGCACCATTTACACTGTAGATGAATAACAGACTAATATGTAAACAGATGCAAGCCAAAGATGAATGCAGAGTGAATGAGGACTAGCAAACAGAATAAAAGATAGGAAAATAAGGTTTGGGAATATTTAATCATTTTTCTGAGAAAATACTGTGCCAGTGACATGGCACATCTCTCTTCACTGTGGTATAATCAGAATTTTAGAAGGACCTTTCTGCTTTAGGCATATGAATCTACATATGCAATTACTGAACTTTTTTGGTGAGGGCTCAAAATTAGCCATTCATCAGATATGTAGTCCTAGGGTATTACTAGACCAAACAAGGTTCTGCTATGTGAATTCTGGCAAATAAAAATATTTTCTTCAGACAAAGAAAAATATCTTACAAGAATCATGTCTGTAGTCAAAGTAAAAACCATTATCATATGGTTTACTAACTAAAACATTGCTTAGTTCAAATTTAGTACCGTCACCAAAACATGAAAGAAAACAAAGGGAAGACACAGAAAGAGAAAGTAGGCAGAGGAAAAATACTTACACAGAAAGTATGCAGAAAAATAACACTCTGGCATTGAAGAACTGAGGTGTGTGTTATTTCTGTCATGCTAGTTTTGTGATGTTGAATTTAAACAAACTGATAGGGCTCGCTTGCAGTGTTTTGGGTTCTATAGGGTTCAGGAGAGTTTAAGCTGTTGACCTGCATACCATTCTGTGACTGTCTCAGGCAGAGGGGATTGAAAGTCATACTAACCCCTAACACAAGGAGCAAGAAGAAATATCTTGCTTTAAGTCATTTCAGTGTGAGGAAAATGTGGATTGAATTGCTCAAACTTTTAGGCCTTATGTTGTTTCTTTCAGCTAAAGACTTCCAGGCAGGGAAAGTTCATCTAAGCAGGCACAAAGCATGACTTTAGAAATATTCCCTCATCAAAAGATACACTATTGTGTTGTGTATCTGTTTTTCATAATCTTCATCTTCTCTCTCGTCTACAGACATCTGTGCTGTGCTAATTCTGGAATAGCTTGTAGCTCTTTCTCTAAATCCCATGAGTAGAGTACTCTGCTTTTGCACTGGGAAGGTCTAGAAGCTGATTGATAAATCTATCCTCAGCAATAAAATATTCAGCTATTTTTATAATAAAGCACAATATTTAATAAATTGTATTTCTCTTTTACAGTAGATTTTTCACAATGTTAAGAAATAAACTCTCTTTTTTACGGAATTGTGTTTTGATGGGCAGGTTGAGACTTGAACAATTAAAATCCAATTTTAATGATCCTTTACTGTCATCATTAAAGTTGGATAAGCATAGCAGCATTTGCTGTAGTGTTTCCACATGTGTACATTTCAGACTGAAAAGTGCAGTGCACAGTCATTCAGGACCATCACTAAAATTAATAGCCTCAGCATATTTGGCACCTTAATAATTTTGACATCAAGTTTTTGTAAAATTAGCACCAGTGTAAATTTAATGGGACTGACACTATAAAAGAAAAATAAAACAGGCAGTCCGGGATCATTTCTGTGCAATTTAGGCACATCTCTCATGTTTACTGTCATAAAATTTTATGGCTGCATGGGGAAGTCAAATTATCTACAGGAAGCTAAAAATTAATAAATACCTCTTTAAGTATGCAAGAATAGATTAGGTCTTTTCAGGAGAGGTGAAAGCAGCATTAGACAAAGGAATCTACATTCACACATGCACATATCCCATTCTGTTCCAGTTTAACCATTGGAGATTTTGCTGTTACATGAAGTAGTTGCTAAACCAGAACTACAATCTAAATAAATACTTCAGTCATTCAGTTTTATCTTCTTATGGACCTTCTTGCTTTTAAGAAGAATACAAAAAGGCAAGAGAGAGAGAGAGAGCATAGGAAGAGCAGAAGGAGAACACATGGAGTCAGCTGGTCACAGTAAACCTATAGGTCTTCTGGCCTCTCCTTTAGTCTCTGTATGAGCTGAGAGAAGATCCTCTGTGGTCTGTCCTATTGCACATTACACGTGCTTTCAGGGAGGTTATACACGCTTTTGAGAACTTACGGCATAAATTTGACTTGTGTGCCTTTCAATTTGCTGTTCATAGTAACAGATTCCTACACAGGATGGTATGAGATATACAGAGCTTTGTGGCATTTTCCAAAACCATTATCTCAGACCATTTCTACTTGGCAGATGACCAGAAGTCGTTTTCCTAAACCTGGTTTGTTTCCTGTGTTTCAGAGGGCTGGTTACGGCCGTTTGCAAATTAGCCTGAACACAGTTTGCACTTATGTAAACAGAAGTGCAAGGACGTAATTGTTGCTGTGGCTGCTTAATTCAACATTAGGATTTATAAAAATCTTTCTACTCTTTCAATGTGAAACTTGCCCACTTGAGGAGTGAGTTCTGCAATAAACAGGCTGTCAATTGCTTGTGGGTATCCTTTGGTGTCTCTTTGAAGTTCTCCATCTGATTGCATCTTTGCAACAATCTCTTTGCCGTTTCCTTCCATTTGCCTAGTCATAGCATAACCCTTGCATGGCACAACCCTCATGAATCTTCACAATTTTTCTCAAAGATTTTGGGTCACATTGTCTTTGGGATCACTGTTTTCTCCACAACAAAAACCAGTAGAACTTGGCTTGGTAGCTGACTTAGCTTAGCCTAGGTGCATGATTCCTGTGTGATCATATAAACTCTCAGATTAAGAGAGCATAGGCAATCTCAGCCTTGTGTTGTCTGCAGGTGTGATATTTATACCCTGGAGATTCACAGAACTTGGATAAACTAAGCAGGCTAAATCTCTTTCAGGCATGCTGATTTTTATTATCTTAGGTCTGTCCATTAATACAATAACTAAATTGCCAATTTTGGTAATTTTCTTCAGCTTTCTTAATGGGACAGTGTAGAAGTTTTTGTGCACACATCCTGCTTCCTATTCCAGTTAGAGCATGGTGCCAGTTCAGAGGCATGAGAAGGGAGCAGTGGAACTTCACCTACCCAACATCCACTGATTTTTTACAGGGGTGAGTTTAGTGCTTTATTTCCTTTCCTGGTTACTGATCAGCAGGTATGTGTTCTCTTTCATTCAGTGGCTTTCCTTTGATTATTTTTCTTAAGCACAAAAAGTATCTGCTGTGATTACAAACAAAGTACAAAATCTGAATCAGAAATTCCCCAGGTGTCTTATGCTTTCTTAATATTTTCTAGCGATTACAACAACTTTTCTTGTTATGGAAATTATACAGCTTCTTTACAGTGGCGTAAATATTCTGAAACATTGTGGAATGTTTCAGAAAAGCAAAGTACTGTCAATATGAACTATGCAGAGACAGGCAAGGGACACTGTATTCAGAATTTGGCTTTGTGATCTGACTTAGAGAATTTTTCTAGTTGAAAGAAAAAGCGGTTTGCATTCTGAAGTTTTTAATATATTTCTTAAACCATTCCCCCAGTGTGAGGAAAAAAACGAAAGGCAAATGGGTCTGTTCGTAGTAGCTAAATAATTAGTCTTTCCTGAAAGCACCGTTTGACAGTATGATTCGTCTTGTACGTTGGAAAAAGAAATTTGCACATATCCACATATCCAGTGTATGGAAAGAGCCTGGCTCAATCTTCTTTGCCACCTTTCAAGTATTTGTACACATTAACAAGAGCCCCTGGTGCCATCTCTTCCCCAGGCCAGAGAGCCTCAGCTGTCTCAGCCTTTTCTCATAAGGAGAGATGTTCCAGTAGCTTAATCACCTGGATGGACCTGGAATGGATCCTCTCCAGTGTGTTCATGTCTCTCCTGCACCAGAAGGAGCCCAGAGCAGGACCCAGCACTCCTGGCACAGCCTCACTAGTGCTGAGTACTGGGGAAGGATCACCTCTCTGCATCTGCTGGTGTTATTCTGCCTAATGGAGTCCAGGATACCACTGGCCATCTTTGCAGCAAGGCCACATTCCTGGCTCATATTTAACTTGAAGTCCATCAGGACTCCCAGGTGCTTTTCTGACAAGCTGCTTCTAGCTGGGTGGGCTCCACACGTCCTGGTGCCTGGGGTTGTTCCTTCCCAAGGGCAGGACTATGTACTTTGCCCTGATTAATTTCTTGAGGTAATTTCACAGCTCCTCAGCCATGGTTTATGAAGACTTCTCAGCATCTGAACAAAGGGTTCACATTCTCTCATGATGTGTCTAACAAGGGGACTTTGCATGGCTATAGACCCGTATAGAGATTTCTACTTAGGCTACCCTAAAAATGATACCTAGGAAGTGGGGAGATGTAAATAGCCTGGTGTTATAGTACTTAAAAAGTAAAACTATCAGCCTGGAAGTGGCGTAAGGACTTTTTCTGGAGGCTTTTTCTAAGGTACTGGTTAATCTCAGAAAGTGTACACCATATCCCAAAGTGTTAGTGGCCATAAACTTCTCCTCTAACATGAGACAGTCAACATCCTTGGCTACACTTATGGCTGTAAATTAAACAGGGAAAAGCATCAAGTCCTGGCACATGCTTATTACCAAGACTACTGCCTGATGGAAACTAACTTTCCATGGTAATGTCTGGGTGTAGGCCAGGGACTGTTCCCAATAGGCAGCACTGACAAAGCTATACTGTTATCTGAGAAGAGAGATTTAACTGTATGGGAGGAAGCCATTCTGTGCCAGTTAGCCCCAGGGCCACAAAACCCAACCTTGTTTAGTTTAGCATTACAGACAGAGTACTTTGAAGGCAAGAGGAGGGTAAGACAAAATGCAGAGAACGCAGTTGATCCGTGGGTGTAGCAGGAGGCATCATACTGTGTGTTCTCAACAGAAGGGTTGAGATCTACATGTGCAGGTTATATTTATTCTCAGATGATCCAGTAATGCACAGATCCAGTGCTTATGATCACTTAAGCATGGTCTCAGATCCTAGAGGGCATTTCTTTAAAAGATCCTTGCTCAGTTTGGAAAGCCTGAGAACATGAGAATGGCTTCCAGCTCCTTAAAGCAGAAGGGGATCATCTGTTTTGTGTGTACACAGAGAGCAGAACAACGAGCAAGGGGCTTAAATTCTGTCAAGAAATCCAGCTAGACTAGAAAATCTTTGTAATGGTAATGAGAGCAAGAAGTTAGAATAGGCTGCTCAGGGAGGTGAGGGAGAATTTGATACAGTAAAGCTGTGAGAATGACTGAGTGACATAGGGGCTTCTGCAAGTCTGTCTTGTTGGATTTTTTTTATGTTTGTGGGTTTTTACAGACGTCTGTAGTGGTAATTTTTAAGATTTGTTGTAAAAATGTTGGTTGCAAGGGAGCATCAAATTCCTCCTGTGCTGCTTGAAAACTTCATCTTAACAGCGCAGTGCCTGCTTCCTAAGGTACAGTTCTGTGGGCTGAGAAACCTCCATCCAGTAACCTCACCATCCAGAAGCTGTGTGAGGACAAATCTAATTTTACACCTAGAGTGTATATCCAAGCTGCTCTTTATACCAGGCATCCACAGTGATCCATTTTAGGCCCTGGGCTTTTCAACATCTGTATAAATGACTTGGATGTGGGACTGGAAGGGATACTAAGCAAGTTCACAGACAATACAAAACTGGGATGACCCTGGAGGGCAGGGAGGCCCTGCAGAGAGACCTCAGCAATTACAGGGCTTGGCAATCAGCAACCTTATAAAGTTCAACAAGGCAAAGTGCTGGATTCTGCACCTGTGTTGGAGCAACCCTGGATGTGCAGACAGATTGGGAACGAGATGCTGGAAAGCAGCACTGTGGGAAGAGATGTGGGAGTCTTCGTCAATGGTGAGTTAAACATGAGCCAGCAGTGCCCTGGCAGCCAGGAGGGCCACCCATGTCCTGGGGAGGCATCAGGCACAGCATGGCCAGCCAGGCAAGGGAGGGGATTGTCCCGCTCTGCTCTCCACTGGGGCAGCCTCACCTCAAGTGCTGGGGGCAGTTTTGGGTGCCACAACTTAAAAAAAAACATTAAACTATTAGAGAGTGTCCAAAGGAAGGCAGTGAACCCAGTGAATTGTCTGGAGGGGAAGCCGCATGAGGAGGGGCTGAAGTCACTTGATCTGTTCAGGCTGGAGAAGAGGAGACTGAAGGGAGAGCTCACTGCAGTTACAGCTTCCTGTGACGGGGGGAGGAGGGGCAGGCACTGATCTCTTCTCTGTGGTGACCAGTGACAGAACCCAAGGGAATGGCCTGCAGTTGTGTCAGGGGATGTCTAGGTTGCATATTGGAAAAAGGTTCTTCAAGCACCAAAGGATGATTGGGCAATGGAACAGGC
The DNA here is from genome assembly GCA_013397155.1 of Irena cyanogastra. Lineage (NCBI taxonomy): Eukaryota > Metazoa > Chordata > Aves > Passeriformes > Irenidae > Irena > Irena cyanogastra. The sequence goes on from VWZV01008800.1 coordinate 22,189, forward strand.
TCCCCAGCGAAGTGGTCACTGCACCAAACCTGACAGAGTGCAAGAAGTGTTTGGACAATATTCTTGGACACATTGTGTGACTCTTGGGGATATCCTGGACTCCCTTGGGCTGGGAGTTGGACTCAAAGATCGTTGTGGGTCCTTCCAACTCAATTATTCTGTGATGCTGTGATTTCTTTAATAGGCTTTCTTCAATTCTGTTTTACTTCCCTCAAATTGAAGCCCTGCATAAGAACAGTGACTAATGTGAAGTCAATGCATTGACAAGGGCAGAGAAGAGGAGCAAAACAAGATTTGTGTTATTTGTTTTCTACATTTACACATTTCCTGCTCTAATTCGGTTTTATTTTTTTCCACTGTGGATCACTGATGTATCTTCTGGTTTTCAAGAGTTATTTTCTGTTTTCTTTAGGAAGCCACAATTCTCATCAGAGGGCAGGACATGTCAGGATAAGCATTAACTATTACAATCTCAGTATATTTCTAGAAAGTCATTTGTGTTACTGATCATAGCCCAAAAGCTGTTTCCAGAATGTTTATATTAGATTTAGTGTCTTTCCATATTAGAGATTTAAGTTTTTACTAAAAAATAATAAGATTAAAAATTCACTATCGTAACAGGCAGGTTCTTATCACTTCTACAACAATCTGTGGTATTAAAATGATAATAGCTGCATTTTGTGAATTAATTCAGCTCATGTGGCAGGGGAGAGTGACTGGCTTTGCCAGAGCTCTAGAGCAACAACTTTGCCTTTGTCCTTCAATGTTGTTAGCCTCCTCATTTGCTTCCTTTAAATTGAGGAAATAATCAATAATACCAGCTGCAGCTGTTTCTGTTCCTTTGTCTGCCAGCCAATCAGTTTCAATTGCAAAATCAAAATCACAAAGAAGCCTGCAGTCATGGAATTAGTGAAGCCCAGAGATTTATGACATAATACAGTCTCTAAGCTTTTAAAACTAGAAATTCTGCAATGAGAGCTAGGTAAGTCCTTTTACCTCTCTGCCTTCTTTCTCCCTTCATGCAAATGCACATATAGAAATACACATACCCATAGCTATTTATTTTTGCTCTATCAGACTAATGTACATAATATTTGAAAGCTTCTTTGGGTGAATTTTTATGTTTTCTTTTATTGTTTCTTGTGTGTTTCATTTTTTACAACTTCAAAAAGATATCTGCAGTTGTAGGTGATGTTTAAAGGGGAAACATTTGGATATTGGACTTCCAAATGAAAATTTCCAAAGCAGAGTTGCATGACAGGATTTGTGTGCTGGACTGTTCTAGAATGAAGTCACTGTAACTTAAACTGTAAATGCATACAGATATACTTATCCACCTGTTCTGGTCAGACACAAATAGTTCTAGGTGCCATGTTCTATACCCTCGCTAGTAAATATGCTAACCTGGGAACACTTCCTTCCTTTTAATACATTCAACTGAATTTCTGAAACTTTGGGTTTTTTTTCTCCTTCTAGTGTTGTGCTGTTCACCTGGAAGTTGAAACACTATACTTATGAGCATATTCATAAAAAGGAGTGCTTCCTGATATAATACTAAAAGGTATTACAGGTTTTTATAGAGGTTCCCAGAACCTATAGTAGAGGCAAAGAGTAAGTCAAGATTCCCTAGCTGTTAAGGTGTGGTTAAGTTCCCCAAACTGAAGGAGAAGTAAATTGATGCTTATATGTCTTCATTAAAATAGTTTCATGAGAGGGAATGTGCTCCTCCTCTATGTGCTCAATATAAATTTTCTTCCATTACATTTGTTTCTAAAAGCAATTCAGTCTGAATTTTGTGTTCTGAAAATTAAAAACTTGGTCCATAATTAGGATAGTATTTTAAAGAGCACATCGATAGCATTCCCAAATCCAAGTAATCCCAATAGCATGCCTTATTGTTCTTCTATCACATCTCACAGAACAGCTTTTATAGTCATTTATTACATGCTTCTCTGACAGACAGAACAGTGAAATCTGTGCTAGAGTGGCACCTCTGAATGCACTCCTATCTCCTGGCAGTGCTGTGTAAGGGTACTCAGAAAACTCAGATCTGCACCAGGTGGGAAGCCATGAATCCCACCAGTGCCTGTACGAAGTTAAACCACATGAATTCTGGTGTTTTCTGGATTTTTATTGAGAAGATAGATTTTTATTCATAAATAGAGAGATGGAAGATGAAATGGAAATATTCAGCTCTTTTTGAAAATTATTTACAGACATGTGGAAGTGAAAATACAGTGACTTTTTTCCCATGTAGGTCTAACAGTATTCACAACTGTTATTGCCAAGCACTGTTGCAATACATTTTTAAACTGTGAGTTTATTTTTGACTGATATTGTTCATACTGAGTTTTAGTGGTTTATTCTTTGCTGAATTCTTTGCTTTTTCTTACTGCAGCACGGTTTCGTATGTTAGAAGCAATCTAAAGTCTGATACTATGTGAAGATTTGTGATTTTATTCGCCAGCGATTCAGTTAATCTTTATTCAAATACTGAAGTTGGAAATCCTCAATATAAAGGCCAAATATTTCTGAATATTAGTGTTGTGTGAAAAATGACTTAGGAAAAATGTATATAAGTAGCTACTGTTATTTTTTTATAAATTTGAATTGTGTTCCCTTAATATAAATAAGTTTTCAGGAAAAGATCTCTTTCTTTGACGACATAGGAGGAATGAAAAAATCATTACAAATTAATGATTACAAAATAAAATATTAATAACTTTATAGAAATTATAATACTATAATATGAGAGCTAGAGAATTTAGGGAGATTATTTCAAGTATTAAGTTTCAATAAATGTAAAGAAGAAAAGTTTTCATAACATTTTCAGGAAATATGAACTACCAAAAATATTTTTGTGTAGGTATAAATACAAGCAGTGTGACTCCTGTGAAATAGAAAAATTGCGTAATCCAGAAATTTGAGGGTTACTTTCACTTGTGTGGTTATCAGCATCTAAGCTCTTTTAGCCTTTTGTATATTATTCCTTGAGAAACATCATTACACTATCTTATGAATTTATTGTAGGTGGAATTTAACGTAGCATACTATAATAATGTTACAGGTACCTTACTCCTGCTGAGTCCATGGACTGCAGGTCTTTCCAGCAAAGTGCTGTGGGATAGTCTTAGAGCAGCAGAGATGCTCTGATCATTGTCAGAGTGCTTTGCTGTATCCATCACTGATTTTCCTGTTACTTTGTCTGTTGCAGCACTAAGAAACAGGTTCTTTTCCTATTTCCGACTGGTCTTTTACCTCAAGTATAATCTTCATTTATGTTACAGATGTTTATCTGTAACACTTTATCACTCTTTTGGAATTTGACTAATGTTGAAGATTTTAAAGTGGTAAAGATAACAACAATGCCATATATCATTCTTGTTGTTTGGAGGGGATTTTTTTGTTTGTTTGTTAAGTTACATGCATCTGATTTGTGCAGTCATTTGCAAAAAGCGATACCATTAAAATGGGTGTTCTATCTTTTTATTTTGGGTAGACCAGAAATTAGTAAAAATTATAACCACTGTGAAGCAAATGCACAGTTCCAGACCAAAGCAACACATGACCCAACTGAAGTTTGGCTAGTTGAGCTAGAAAAACAATAGCGGAGTTAAATCTCAGCCAGATCTCTCTTTTAATATATACAAATCCTATACCTAGTGTAGCCAAAATTCTGGGAACCCAAGCAATCCCCTATAACATTTGTTAAACAACCCATTGTATGTTTGATTTTTCCCTGGGGGAGAAGGGGAGGAGGGAAGCACTTGCATATATATGCACAATCTAATTCTACAATTGCAAATGCAAGCTTACTTAAGCAAATCAGGAAGGGAGATCTGGCATGTTGATTATTTTAATTGAATTGTTTCCCCAGATCAGTCAAGAGATCAGAGCTTGTTTATTTCTTTTTCTCAAATGATTTTCTTTATGCAAAGTATAAGTATTTATGTTTTTACTTCTCTGCCCCTCTTTTGTATTACTTCTCTTTGGGGGGAAAATTTCTCCAGTTCTTTCCCCTGTGAAACTATATTCTGCAAAAGCTTCCTTCAACCAGGTTGCCATCCCTATAAACTGTCTGTTCTCCAAAAGGAGAGGTCTGTACGCTGTAGCTTGGAACATATTGCTGTGGGTCTTATTGATATTATTTGTCTATTGATTATAGGTATTTTATGTATGGATTTGCACGTGGCTTTTTTTTTGTCTTAACACATGATGCAGATCAATTTGAGGAGAGAAGAATTTGATGCTATCATAGCATGTACTGAGATGGAACTTTAGTTCTTGTTGGGCCCAAAACACAGTATTAGAAAACAGTACATATTATACACAGGAGCAGCATAAAACTTGTCATTTCTATGTCACAGCTTTGAAATTGCATAAAAATTGGTTTGCTTCCTACTACCATTAGATACTCTTTTCCAGCAGGATTCTTTGTGTCCCTTGGATCAATATAATTTATTGTTTTCATTCACTATTTGCTGAAGGTGTGGGCTTGTTTCCAGCTTGACATGCAGTGTTCTTTCAGATCAGTAGACTATTATACTGTTACAGAACAATTCAGTGTTTTCATCACTCTACCACAAGTTCATGATCTAGCTACAGAAGTTCCCTAGGCCAAAATATGACATTCAGGAGTTTCAAGGACAAACAACATATTTTAAATCACATCTTAGTGCTCAATTTGTAAAAATGTAAACTTTGATAATTTAATCACATTTGACTTAAGAACAGTTTAATTTTCAAGATAAAATTTGACTTTGAAGAAGTTAGGCATAACACTTCATTGTGCATCATGGCAGTTGGTAAGATCAGCAGGATAAAGTAGTCCAATCAGTTCTGTGGAATCAATTTTAATATCAAAATATTAGTATTAATGAATAGATGGGATCCCATGAATCTAAATACAGCTTAACCTGTGATTGAATTGCCTGAAATCCATCTAAACCACAGAAAAAGACCCAGTACTTTGAATTTCTAGTGCTGTGTAAACCTTGCAGGCAATGAAGTGCATTAGGCACTGCTCAGTTGCCTGACACTAGCTAGCTGCTTGGTTGGATGCTGATAACAGCTGTGACTTCCAGCATGAGTCTGGGGAGATGGAAGTGTATTTCCAGCTCAAGCTTTGTTGTGACTCAGTTCAGACAGGGAAATACCAAAGTGCCATACTAGTCAGGAGCACAGATCACTTCCTGGTCCTTTACCTTTTCGCTGTGGACTGCTAGTTTGGGGCTTCATCCAGGAAAGATGTCTGGATACTCCACTCTCACATGCTGGATCCATGTTTCCTGTTTTCAGGAGTACTTTTTCTTGCTTTCCTCATAATCTTGTGAAAATTTTTGTTCTTTTGAACAAAATTGATGGGCTGTGAAAAATGCTAGCCACTCTTCTGTATGGCTTAAACTCCAAGGGTATCCTGCTACTGGGAGCGAAGCAGTCAGTACTGCTGTGTAATTCTTTCCTAATAAAAGACAACCTTGGTCCACCAGTTCCCACCTTGTAATGTGGTTGAAGGGTCAGGTCCCAAGTGGAAAGGAGTGTTTGACACTTGCTTCTTCCCTATGCAGCTAATCAAGAGAGACTTAAGGGAGTAAGTCTCTCTCTTGATGAGACCAGGAACTTGGGTGTGTGTCTGTAGAAGGGTTGGATATGCTCAGCTCCTTTCTCCTTCAGTGTTCTCTGAACAGAGGTGCTGGCACTTAGATGCAGTGGATTGCCACCTGTGACAATAGTGAATAAACCAGTAAAGCAGTAAAAAATTAAAATATACTGCATTTTGAAAGGAGGTACTGTGACATTAAGAAAATCATCATGCCAGTGTCTAGTAAGCAGTGTTAGTAAGAGGTGGCAGGACATGGAAGATGGCATAGAATGAGTGATACAATAATAAAGGCATAAAAGATGGTAGTAGTGGTACTAGGAGTACCAGCATAGTTCTCCATAAACTGAGAGAATGAAGGAATTAAGATATAAGAAAAAAAGGAAAAGACTAGTGAATATACATTATGGATTTTGCAAATGGAAGATACTTGGCCAGAAAATACACTTTCCAGAAGTGAAAGGTGATGGTATAAGAAATATGTACTAACTAGTAGAGTAAAAAACTAAGATATATGCTTTACCATAGGAAATGGTATTAAGTGTCTGGATTGGGAGAAGTTGGTTTTGCATTCTGAATCTTTTTAGTCTGTTTTTTGCTGTGTAAATTATGGCTACAGTTGCATGTCTGGCACTTAAGAATGTATTGGTACTCTTTGGTTTATTTCCCTTGAGAGTAATTTGTGGGCATGAAAGGAGAAGGGAACGGAAGTGCTCCAAATTCCTTTGTTTGTTGATAAATGTGGCTGTACCTGCTAAACAGGAATATCACTTTCCTCTGTTAGATGGGATAACCAGGTATCTGCATCCATTTAGCATGTTTTGGTACTCAGTAAGAAGAAGCAGGGAACCTGCAGTTTTTCTGAAATAATCATCATTATTTGTTTTGAGGGGTTTGCAGGGATATTTTCTTCTCCTTCCTCACTCTGTCTTCAGGTTTGTTTTCTTTTTCAGTATGTAAACAAAGAAAAAAGCAAGTAAACACTTAATGAAAATAATTTAAAATGAGTGATATTGAAATAAGGGGATACCTAAGTACCCCTAAATATATACATAAATCAGCAGGGACAGATGATGTTCAGTGAAGGGTTCTTAAATAACTGTCAGAATAGATTGTGGATCCAACTTGCCATAATTCTGACAAGGCATTAGAACACGTGATGTACCAGGGGTCTGAAGAAGAGCAAATGGTTTGCCAATTAGTTGTAAACTGGCAGATCGGGCCACCTGGTCCAGCTGTATCTGAAATGTACTTCCCATAAAGTTTTCCTCACAGATCTTTATTCCTAGGCTACTGGGTTCACAGTTTGCAACAAAGAAAAATAACTGAAGGTTTTTAGTTAACACAGAAAAGGAAAGACTACACAAACAAAAACAAGCCCGACAAGCCTCATTTGGTCTTTAAACCTGGTTGTATAGTTGCTATTTGTGAAGCTTGTGCTTTTCAGGTATTTTTCTTTCTCATTTTCAAAGGATCTTTTTATATCTTTCCTAACTCATTTCTGAGCCTCAGCTGTGCTTTCAGCACAGGATCAATTTGGGGAGATTTAAAAATATAAATGTTTGAAAGGATACTAATATCAAGGATCACTTTTGGCCATCACCCAAAAATAAAAAAGCTAAATGCCTTCAAGTTTTAAATTAAAAGTATGGAAAGCATTATTATTACTATTATTGTCAATTTTCAAATTTGTAATTTATTTCCTCAAGCAAATGTGGAATAATTTCAGGTTTTAAGTTGGAGTATCTTTCTTATACCAAAAGTAGATTTAGGTTGTAATAGTCCCAATTTGGTTAAAACTGAGAAGCGTAGTTAGATAAAGAAAAATTATGAGATATTTAATGTTCAAATTTTGTGAGCATTACAGTTAAGTGTCTGTGTAATAATTCTTAGAGGTTTGTTCCCCATGGCTAAAACTCTCCTATATACTTCTGAAATATATAATTTGGTATAGAGAAAAAATGTGTTGGGATGAAAAAAAATGGTATCAAGCCAAACACAATCTGTAGACTCATCACCTTTTGTTCCATGGCATTAAAATAAAAATTCAGTATTGGTCTGACATCCTTTCATCTCTATTCAAGTATATCTTTTCAAGTGAAAGAAAGAGGTTTTTGTTTATCTGTGGAAGCCACAAAATATTGTGATGAACAACTAAATGGACTTTTTCTTATCATCGATACAAGAAACTGTATGGAGACGTATGTAAACATTAGTTTATATGAGTGCTAATGGAATATAGGGTTTTTTTATTTCTGATTTTTTTAATTACATAAGTTGCCATTTTGCATGTCTTGTGTATGGCAAAATGCCATTGAAAGAAAAAAAACCAGCCTGGATGTCTGAGCAGCTGATGTTTGTAGCAAGAGGAAGAGCAAGGACAGGCTTAATTCTGCAACCAGTGTTCACATTGAGTAACATCTGTTCATGTGAATAGTCCTATTGAGCTGCAGGCACACTCACAAGCTCAGAGAAAAGCCATGCTACTGTGTACAAGTGGCTTTATGATGGTCAGCCTAGAAAGAGATCATTGGCATTGTTCAAATGAGCAGGAGCTAGTCAGCTTGAAAAAGACGTGAGGCCTGGATGCCCAATTAATAACTGAGTTTCAGGGCTTTCCATTTCACTGTGAATTTCCTTCATAACTGTCTCATTCATGCCTATTAAAACCCCCATGAATGGAAAAATACTTGTGAACAGTAAGCTGACATTTGCAGGAGGGATGAGTGACTGACCTGAAGAGAGGAACACTTCTCAAGTTAGCCAAGGAAAACACAAAGTGAATCATCAGTCTGCACTGGGGTGGAATTTCTGCTGCACTGGGGAGGCAGCACTGCTCAGTGACGGGGCCTAGTATGCACACTCTCTTTGCCAGACCTCCCCTGGGAGCCAGCAGTGCAATGCAAAGTGGGTAGTTTACATCTTAATCTCATAGATTAATAGCAGCAATTATTTCCTTTTTTTTTAATTGTCTCCTCCTGCTTATTATTTATGTATATTCCAGTACCTCCTAAGGAGCCTAATCAGATAGTGGAGTTACAGGGAACAAACACAAAAAAAACCGTCCGTGCCCTGGAGAGCTCGCAGCATGCTCAGTGTTTTGTTGGTGATCATGACTGATCGTTGATTTCACATGTGAAACCAGAGTATGAAAATTTTTGCGAGAATGTGTATAAATTAAGGTTTACCCATTCCCACCATCCAGAAGAATCCAGACATACAGCACCTCTAAATAGTTCTTTTAATTCAATGGGTGCAATTGGACCAGGGTTGTAAATGAGATGAGGTGGCTTTCATACATAGCAGTTACATGGGTGAGCTGAATGAAATTCAAAATCCCTGACTTTCCTCCCTGTGTCTTTGTCACTCTGTGATTAATCTATAGATAAAAATAAAATGAAAGTGTTCAAGCAATAATTTCTTACACAACTCATCTGATATTGCATCCGTTTAGGAAGTTAAGATACCAAACACATGGTAGTTATTTTATTCCCTCAGAACCGGCAGGCTTTGGAGCAGAATCCAAATAAAGATCTATACTTCATATTATTAGCAGTAGTCATGACTCCTGTGATACAACGTCAGAATGTGATCCTAGTTTGTGACATACAAAAAGCAATAGGCAGTCTGTCATAGCCTTTACAGCTGAAACACTGCAACAGGAAAATCTGTGTACTGGGGGCTCAGCAAAATGTATTCTCAGTTTGATTAAGCTTTACTTAAATTTTTAAACAACAGCTTTTTCCAATTAAAAGATTTAAAATTTAATTGAAAAGAAATTAAGGTAGTAGGATTAGATAAACATAAAACTTCTATAAAAAGTTTATTGTACATGCATGTGGAAAATTCTCTAAATTTACTGTCTTTATGTTTTATGTACATTGAACATAGAAAATTAAAAGAACAATAAAGGCTACAGAGTTAGAACTCAAAATATAGAAAAGGCCAATATTCAGACAGCTAACCTTAATTCAGTCCTCTTGTGAAGGCCATAGTTTTCTGGACTTCATATAGTGTTGTACATTTTGTTTTCCATGATAAGTGCCATGAACTTCAGTGTGTGTGCTGTGCTTTTGATGATATAAAGAACTGTTTAAGCACTGGGAACTAGCATTGGCAATGTCAGATTCTAGGATATTTTGGAAGAAAACTTATGATAGAGAAAAAAAAATCTCAAAACTTAGCCATTAACTCTGTTGTCCCTCAATTCTTTGCTTTTATCTTCCTCTTTGTTTGTATTTGTTTTTCATGCTATAGCCAAAAGAGCATTGATTAATTTCATTTCATTCTGAGAGGATACTTCTCTCTTTATTCAATAGATTTAGGACTGGGTCCAGTTCTCATTATATCTGAATATGGGTTGAGTCAAACTTTTGTTGAACTTTCTCTATGCTTGCTATTGAGAGAACACTTGTTTTTAGAGTTTGGTTTTGTTTGATTTTTTCCTTACATAAATCAGGATGAGGAATCTCGGATTTCTTTCTTATGTTAACTGTATAAGGATGTTTCTGCTTTTGCTTGTTTATTATTTTGTATATCTGTTGAATTTAACAATATGTTTCTATTAATTAGAATAGAGTACCTGGAATGTTCAACTGGTATTAGCTTTTGCGACAGCTTGGGGATTTTTACAAATTCAAAAATAAATCAAATAAAAATAACACAAGTCCCTGATTTTTAAGCTCAGATTGACTTGGCAGTTCCCTTTATATTAATTGTATATGTACCAGTTTCCTGCAAGTAGTCAAAACACTAATGTTTTTACTTGTACTTTTAAAGCCTTTTTAAATGAACATTGCCAGAATTTACAAGAAGCTGATAACTGCCATACTGTTACAGATGTTTCAGCTTCTGCAGTAAGAACTCAAACAAGATTTTCAAAAACCTAGTTATTTTTAGCATTTTGTAACTCTAGTGACCATTATCAAATAAAGGCCGTGAGAAATTAGATACCTTAAAAGTAGCAAATGGCAGCTTTTACAGTTATTAAATAAAGGTTTGATTCATGTGGATTGATGGCACAATTACAGCACGTTTAACCCAACTCTTGAAATATGATTAACATAAGCTGATATTGTAGTTAAATATTTAGGTGATGCATATGACTTTTTTTTTTCTCCTGGATTCCTGATTTTGTTGTCATTTTCTGGAAATGTCACAATTTTTTTCACACATACCTATAAACCTGGATGAACTTCCTTTTCCTTTAATTTCTCCTGTTCATATAGGGGAGGATTAAAATTATGCTAAATTTTTCATAAGTCTAATATCAATAAATGAATATTTAATGAAAGACAAACCAGGCATACAGAATAAACTGGCTTCAACATCTGTGAACATGTTTTCATTTAGTTCATGCCATACTTACCTAGGATTTTGACTCAAAGAAATTAGATTTGTTAAGAAAAAGGGACTGAGTACTAACGCTTTAAACAGAAGTCTTTTTTTCTATATAATCCATCAGTTGTGAGATCTTCTTTCACAACCCTAAAGCATTGTTCCTTTTCATTTTAGTCAGCCAAAGCAGCTGGGTCTTTATAGCTGCAAAATGTTTGCTCATGACCAACTGCTGTTTTGTACACCGCTTTTCATCACTAACAAATATTTTATTTTTCACTGTTACTCCACACTTGTCATAACTTGTTGAGGAGCAATGTAGTAGCATATATCCAATTAATCAGTGACTTCTCTGTCTCTTCTGACTGGATTCCCCCCATGATGTATGCCTAGGAAGGTGTGCAGTCTGCAGAAGATCCCCCAGACTAGCAAAAGGGTCTGTGTGGGTGCACAAATAGACCTGTAGGACTCTAGCAATAGGATGATCTCTTCAGACCATAAAACATTCGTGGTAGTAGATTGAAAGTAATTCGCTGGCCAAAATAATTCTGAAGACATTTTGAAGTGTGATTGAGATATCTTATGACAGTGACATCTGATCCACTTTTGAAATGGCTCCTGAATACCCACAGCCATTTGGTTTATTGTAAGATAACCACGTCAGCCATATGGTTTGTAATCTGCTGCTGCAGATCCATCAGGGCCCTCAGGCTGTGATCTCATCCTCAGGGCAATGATTCTGATGAGTCTGTGGTGTTACCCTTGTCTAACAGTAGTAGCAATAATAGTGGTAATAATGTATACGAGAAATACAAATCAAACATATGGACATATGCATCTGATACTTTGTGACTGTGGAAGCTCATCAGGCTCATGACAGTCTAACACTAAATGTGAGACTGCTTGGAAACTGCAGGTCCTCTAGGCAGACAGAAAGTCACAGCATAGCATCAGAGCTCAGAAAGGCAATAAAGTCACTTTTGCTAATGTATAATGGTACTTATTTATGAAGGATATTTTAAAGCAGCCATCCAATTATTTCATTTATTTAGAATTGCAACATGCTTTTGCCAGATGGTGTTTCATATCAGGTCAAAAAATAATGAAGGAATTTGGCATTAGAACTGAAGTAACAAGAAAAGATGAGTGACTAGGGATTGCAAATTCGTTATAGCTTTTCATTTTTGGAGATTTTTTTCCCGTCAAGCTTTTGTAATTTTTTTTCCATCACTTCCCTGTGGATTTATATGTATTTATTGCATTTTTGTCACACCTTATTAGAAGTTAGGAAAGATAATTTACATTGTGGTGAAACAAACTCCCAATTCCCAGGAAAGTGTAGACTTAAATAATTTGTCCTTTCCTTTTTTTGATTATTTATTAGACATGTTCAAGGGGTTTTAACAGTGGCTGGGGATGGAAGAAAGTGATTTGAAATTGCCAGGAGAAAGAAACAGTTTTTCGAAGAAATTCTTTCACAGCGTGTTATGTCCTCTTTTACTGTTGATGGTGTTTTGTTCCTGTCTTGAATGGGAATGTAGGGCTTGTTATGCTGGACAAATAAAACATGGAGAGCTGTGGCTCAGACTCATTAAC
>VWZV01008800.1:34853-48003 GCA_013397155.1 Irena cyanogastra
AAGAATTTCAAATTTTGTTGGTGTCGTGGTAATGGAGAATGGGCCATTGACTTCCACCTGAAATAACATTACCCCGGTAGTTTTTATAGGGTTTCAGGTTTAAACAACAATTGATTCCTGAAATCTTTGCCTATTTAAGAAATAAAAGATTGAGCCTGAGCCACTTAATACAGTAGGTCATGGTCTCAATGGACTCTGTTGGAATCTCAAATATTTCAAGGATTATTAGATTTGGATTTCAATGAATACATCACAGGTAACTAGTTTTGCATTTCCTGCCAGTCATTTCAATCAGCTGTTTCATTTGTTCATTTTAAATCTTCCACCAAGCATTATCAATATTTCTATGAATCAGGTATGCCACTTGAAATAAAAATTTTCATACTGCGGTGGGGATTGGTTTTAAAATGTGACTTTACATGAAAATCTAGAATTTCTCAGAAGAATGAACATTAAAAAGTGAAATTTCAATCCAGCTTTAGTATTTTAGAGAGGAAAAGCTTTTTCTACAGGCATTTTTTGGTCAACTTTGGAAAGATCAAAGATAGAGTTCTTCGTTTAGTGGTTCTTTCTTTCCTGGGGAAAAATGCTCATTTTCCTCATCCATACATTTAGAAATTGCTAGTGACTCTGGAGTTATGCTTCTATGAAAAGCAAGACTGAAAAAAAAAAGATCTGTGGCTAAGATCCAGAAACTGAAGGACTGAAACCTGTCTTTTGCTATGCTAGAATCTAAAGCCAGATGTATAGTACAAATACTCCAGTGGAATATGGAGGAGGAAAAAAAGAGATCATCTCATATGTACAGATGCTGACAGTCAAAATCACTCAAGCTGTACTGAAATGTCCTTTGCACCTGGCACTGGAGGTGTTAGCCATGCCAGTTCAGTTCCCCAACACAGATGTTCTTGTTGTACCACTTCTTATGTGTAACATTTAGGTTTCTGTTTAGCTCGGCGTAGCACACATAAATGCTGTGCTCCAAAGGCCACCCATTTATTAGTGCACCTGCACCTTCTGCTTTCTTTAATTCCCTCAGTATATTGCATTCCCCTTGTGCTGCTGATCCTAGTGCAAAGTAATGTTAGGGAAAAGAAGCTGAAGCTAACATCACAATGCATGAATTATAATAATGTGTGATGGCTTTTGAAAAATATTTTTCATCATATTATACATGTAAGGCTGTATTTTCAGATGCTGGAAATATGTAAATGTGAACTAGCTTGTTGTACACAACCTTATTTATATTGCTTTATAATTAGTATTCTGAAAGCATGTACCATAAAGTAGTTACCATAGCAATAAGTCTGTATAAACAGAGCACCTAACAGTCATGCTTGAAACATGCATGTGGTCCTTTGGATATTACTGAGTATTCATGCTTCAAATGGTTTGCTGGGCAGACACCAACATTAAGGTCCTTCAAAAATTTGTCTCAGAGGCAACGCTGATCTCCTTATCTGTGTCTCATGTACTTTCTCTTACACTTCATCATTCAGAAAAAAAGTAAGAGTGAGAAAAGACAGTCGAAATAAGATGAAAATAATTTTGTTAGTTTTATAGGTCTTCTATTTTGCATTACAGTCCTTGAAAATAGATTTTTCTTACCATGTCTAATCCCTCTAAAGACAAATTCAGTAAGGCTCCACATTTCAGTATTGCTTTTCAGCACAGGATTGTGGGAGGAGTTAGCTCTGGGGAAGGACTTTGCTTCTGTATTTCTCAGATACCTGAAACAACGTGAGTGGTGCTAAAACTGAGTTGTGTGTGCTCAGATCATTTTCTAGTGAAACCTTGTGGCTCTCCAGTTGTGTTAGAATAATTTTTTTTTTAAAAAATGTAACCAGATCCAATTTTGCTTGTAAGTAGTCTTTTCTTGTTCAGAATGAAATAAAGTTTTGGGTTTTTTTTCGAGGAGATTCTGTTCAGGACTAGATCACTAACAATAACTTGGGTCTTGCTACTCCTGATACTTGTGGCTGACTTTGGTCTTTTTGTCCTTGAGAGGAAATTTGGAACTGTTCTTACTTGATCATGGTTATGGAAATACCTTTTCTTCCTCTGTATGTTGTAAATAACTGTTGAGAAAAGATATTGAAAAATAGCTGTATGTCAGTCATTAATACTTAAAATATTGAAAGGTATAATAAGAAATTTATTTTTGCTTTCTTTGCAGACCTTTGAGTTGTCATTCCATGTAAAGCACATCAAAGATATTTACTTGCAGCACTATTAGAGGTAACTTTCCTGTTTGCTTTCTGCAATAGCAAAGGTTGCAGTGTAACCCAGATATGTCTTCTTGTAAACCAGTAGCAGTATTAAAAATACTGAATATTTAGCAATGTGTGTAGTTCAGGTAGGAAGAAAAATAATGGCAATTCTCTGTATGTATCTAGATTAGATAGCAGAGACCAGATCCTAGAATGACAACAAATGAGAACAGAGCAAATGGTAGGAAAAGCCCTAGGAAAATCTGCTCACATACTTGAAGCTTAGTCCTGGAGCTATCAAGCAAACTTGTTGCCCATCAAGCAATGAGTAAGTAGAGGGTGCATTTACTACTTCAGGCTTTAACCTCTACAAAGAAGCCAACACACGGTAGTTTTGAGTAGATTTAGCAGTACTCTTTAAGTTGTCCAAGTGCACTAGCTTGTCTCCCAGAATTCCTCTTGGTGACAAGAGAGGAAAATAGCCTTCTCCAGACAGCCAAACCTCTTAAAATTTTTCCCTGAATGCTTATCAGGAGAAAACTAAGCCTTTCTTCAATTCTCCATGTTTAACTTCTTCACACCGTTAGAGT
The DNA here is from genome assembly GCA_013397155.1 of Irena cyanogastra. Taxonomy (NCBI): domain Eukaryota; kingdom Metazoa; phylum Chordata; class Aves; order Passeriformes; family Irenidae; genus Irena; species Irena cyanogastra. Next base: position 37,654 of record VWZV01008800.1, read on the forward strand.
TCCTCTCAAGATTCCATCCTTTCATCTGCTTCTTCTGTTGCTCCTTTGTCAGGCTTGTCAGCCCATTGAGAATGTCCTGGAGATCCTAGGCCACCTCAGACAGCACCAAATATATATTTAGTTTAGTGGGAAACTAAATCAAAGCTTCTTTAACTTTGCAGACTGCAGGAAGTTTAAGAAAATTGCCTGACTGACAAAAGTGTTACAAATGCCTGCCCCAGGATTCCCTGGATTTGACTTCAGTTGTCCGATGCTCCTTCTGTACAAAGAGAGGGTCTAAACAATGCAATTGAAACTGCAATCCAAAGTATGATTGTAGTATTTATTTAGTTAAAATAACCCAGGTACTGAGAGTGAAGGAAAGGAAACTTAGGAGGCAAACCCACCACCAAAACTCAAAGTCTCAGCGAGCTCAATAGATTATATTGATGTCTTCACTGATTTCTTTCCTCTTAGTACCTACCCAAGCAACCACCTTGGATCTCTTTATCATGTTGAAGGCTCTTCCCCAGGTGCAGTAGAAATACGTAACTTTAAATTTTTTAAGGCAGGCATTTTACCCCATCATAAATGATGAGAAGTAATCTATGAGACATCTCATCAATGTTCAGAATACTTTCTTGAGTTAGGTTCTTGATGAATAAGTAAGTAATGCTGTTGGTAACACTGGTATCTGCTCTGAATAGTGTGATCTCCAAACACCATGAAATACTAACGTAGTAGAGGAAGAAGACTGAGTTGGCTCTCATGAAGAGCAAGAGAAATGAAAATCATCTTTGGGGTTTTCTGAACTCCTGGACCAAAGACACTACCACCTTAATGAAAAGTAGTTTTAATATTCCCATAAATGGAATGGACATTTCTTCCTGGCAGATGACTAAAAAAATCTTTGGTAGGTAAATATCAGGATAATGCTGTTAATAGAGTTTGTACCTGCAGAAAGGGAACCTTTATCCCCTGTTAATACTAGTTCTCCTAGAAATGTACAAATCAAAGCTGGTTTTCATTGATCGGATTTCTACGTTTCCATAAATATTATTATATTTTTCTTTTCTAGTCTGTGGCATTTTTATAGGCTAATCAAATATCCAGTATTACTAGGAGCCATTTAAAGTGAATGCCAAAACTACTAAGGAGTGATTTGAGAATTAGATCTATTTTTGTTAGTGGAAATGATCTTGCTCATATTGTATCGTACCTGATGCTCAGTAATACGATAGTACCAATACAAATAGGAAGATATCTGGTTTGAAGTTCTTAAATATCTGTTAAAAGTGGTGAGCAGTCCAAGCACATTAAAATTCCATTTTCCCCATACAAGTGTTTGCTGTAGATGACCCCCACTGATCTTAAATATATTTCTGTATCTGTAACTGAATAGAGGTTTTCCGTACAGCATGTTCTAATGGTACTCTGGCCTTTAGCCAACAAGGCACTGAATAAGGCTATTTTTAAAATACAGAAACTGGGAACAGCTGCAGCAATCAAATTTGATAAAAACAGAGAGGAACTTTGCCTTTTTTTTTTTTTTTTTACGATTTGTCCAAGTTTAGACTCCTTTCATAGAACGGCTTTTGTTCTCTTGGATGAAGAGGGTATAAGAGTAACACAGTGAAATCCTTTTGAACAAATAACTTTTAAAAGAATACAGATTAAAATAATGGGGAGCTTTTTGGTGTGGCAGCATGTTCCGTGAAATTGTACCTCGAACTATTAAAAAAACAAATCCATTAAAAAAGAATGTATTTTGTCTGCCAACCTTTACAGTAAAAGACTTATACATAATGATCTCCCAAACTGGAAGATGAGATCCCTTGTTTCAGATTTTGAACATCTGAACATTGGTATTTGGGAGTAGTTTCTGAGTGGAAGTGATTTTATTTGAATGCTCTGGAGTGGGTTGTTTTTGGGTTTTGGTTGTTGGTTCTTTTTTTTCCTTCTTTGACAATATAATCAGAAAAGTTTCTATGAAGAACTCTTCTCTCCTTCCCCCTACTAAGCTGGGGAAAAAAGTTCACTTTAGGAAAAGTTTTACAAAGGCTTTCTGTGCACATTAAAAGCTTTCATAAAATATTTAATTATAAGGACTGATTCTTCCTTGTTTATCCTTCTATTTTTGGGGGGAGAAACTCATCATTCTGTGATTAATGAGAATTGGGAGATGGTTGTGTACACAGAAAAAAATCCATTACACAGTAGTAGGCTGAGCTGTATCTGTTAAATGATTCCATCTGAGGATAGAGCCTCTGTGCTAGGCTGGTGCAAGGTAAGATACTGGGCGAAATTCGAGTTCCACTGAAATCAGTAGGAATTATGCCACTAAATTCAGCAGAGAGAGGATTTTATTGATTGCATTCATTTTAAGTGACAAAATTAGCACTTTTGCATCTTACCCCATTATCCCATTAGGGCTATTAAGTGCACCATCAATTCTGATGGTGGAGCAAAATTCTACTGAATTTCTCATATATGCTTAAATGTAGGTAATATATATCATTTGTGTATGTCCACAGAGGTATAAAATGTGTTTGCATTTTTGTGTGGTTTTTTGTACATAAATATCTGCCTAATTTATTATCACCATATCTGAGTATCTCTCCAGGGTGAGAATTACATCAGTGATATATCTTCCTTCACACTAAGAGGAAGGTTTAGCTTGTTTTGTTTTGTTTTAATACTAGGAACACAAAATATGAAGACAAGAATAAAAGCTAGAAGATCAATACTGGCATGAAATAGATGTATGGATCCACCTGAGATTTTAATGTTTACTAGCAAACTCAGCAACACAAAATACTCAAAACTGGGTCACATACCATAGATATAGGACTTGAGATACAAGTTGTTGACTTGAAGGCAATATTAAGTGGGAGAACAGACTTTTGATAACAGAATGTTAAAATTCAGGATTTGCTGATATATTTCCTGTGTCTGCTCAAAACTTTGCATGTTATCTTGACCAGGTCAGTTCTGAAAACTCTTGTGCCTAACTTTATGTGGTAGAAATAATATTATCACTCTTGTGGGTCTACACACAATACATTCAGCTGAATATGAGAACAAATATTTTCCAGGACCTAAACATGTCTGTTTACAATTTTCACTTTGTAAAATGGACATAATATTATTATTTTTCCGCAATGCTTTGTCTGTTTCATTTGTCTATAAATTCTTGGATAGGAGAGCTGTCTTTTGTATATGTCTGCAAATCAGTAACAAAACAGAGCATTGACATCATCTGAGCCTTGAGACACAGCTCTAATATAAACAATTACAAATCTTGAGGCAAATGTTACTTCAGGTAGCTTCTCTAAAGGAAGACATAACAAAACCCAGGATGTACGGATTGCACAGGATTTACTATTTTTTTGTAACCAGGAATTTAGAAAAAGGTGTTCATTTGAAATCAGGAAAATATTATGACAGTAAACACATTTCTAGCATTTTTTTACAGCAGTCCCTATCACTGCATATGGAAGCGACCTCACATTCCTGCATAATGGGTAACTGGAGATTTAATACATGCTGTGTTCTAGGAAGATACTGAAGCATTCATGTGGTGCAGAGCACTGAGCTTGGGAGTTTTTCAAGGATCCTCTGGCATCATACCAGCTTTCAAATTCTTATCCAGTATTTTAACTGGAACCAAAAAATTTCCAGAGTGATGATTACTAGGGTTTGATTACATTTAGTAAGCTATGGAGCCCCTTCTCTTCGAAGACAAACTGCTGCCAGAGACAGATTTACCACTAACCAACAGTGTTTTTATGCAAATGTGCCTGAGTGAGTGCAGTAACCCCAAGTTATAATAGAGTCATTCAATCTCTTGCCAGGACAGCAATATTTATATATTGCAAAGATAGATTGGATATCAAAACCAGTTCCATTACAAAGGGAAACTTCTCTATGTAAATCAGTTTTTCTAATCACACCATGTTTCTTCCCACCCACCCCCTACCCCATTTTGCTTTCCTTGCTTTATCTTCATAGATGAATTCCAAATGTGTTTTTCTCTTGTGTGTTCACTCTGAATATTGAAGCATTCAGCTAATGCCAAGATAATGGATAATGTAAACTCATTATGAAACTTTAGTCTCCAAGTGTGTTTCTTCGTGCCTTGGGAAGGGCTGTAAAGGGCTTATAGTCACATACAGTGTTTTTGTCTGCCACTTGTGCAAGTTTCTGTTTGAACTTCTCTTCTGCTGCCTTATGGGAAGCAATGGGCAGTCAGCTCCCTAGAGACTTTATCTCCCCATCAGGAATGAGTGCAAGGGGTCAGATGCCCCTCTGCATGCTAGTCACCGTCTGCTGACAGCAGTGCTCCCCTGGGAGAGCTGCCTTTGTTTACTGACGGGGCTAATGTGAGGAGACACGTGAAGTACTTTGGTTTGTGGAAGAGACAGGAGGGACACGGTGCTGTGAAAACATTCCCACACACTCTAATGGCTCGTTCACATAGAAAACAAGCGAGAGCCTTCAGCTCTTTCACAGAGCTCAGAGCAGAACAAACGGAGTGGGGAACCCCAAGGCACCAGTCAGAAAACACTTCCCTAATGGACTAATACTGAGATGCTCTCTGTGATAGCTTACCTATGAGACCTCAGCTCTCCTTTAGGCAACTAAATAAACTGGTTAGAAAGAAAAGCTGCTCAGTATCTCATAGTTGCTTTTGTTCACTGTTAGCTGTGAAATTCTTCTTGAAAAGATAACCTTTAGTTTCCTAAACTTCAACTTTCTAAAACGAGTTAAAATAGGTGAAGCATGCTTTGGAGAATTTTATCATTACAATCACCAATTATTTCTCTTTAGAATAAAATATGTAGGATGCAGAAGAAACTCAAGAATGAAATGTGTCTCTAAAAAGAGAAATATACTTTGCTTTATAGTTGGTAGAGGCACAGATGCACAATTTAATATAATTGGAGGATCAAGAATAGTGACTTTCACAATGAGGTCTCAAACACAATAGGGATATATGTCACAGAAAAGTCCATTATAAACTGTTTTAAGTGACAAATGATGTTTAGTGTGTGGCAGCTTTCATTATTCTCTAGTACAGTTTATAAGATGTATAAGAAGTCAGCAAAAACAGTGATACTAGATCAACCCACAAGTTTGTGTAGCTCAGTATCTGACCTCTAACACCAACCTGTATTAGAAATAAAGCATGAGAGAGCAAACCTACAGTGATTCTTTTCTGTTAAGATACCCTACTGAGTATGTATCATTTTTGATTTAAGTAATTTCAGTTCAGTGTGGCTTCATGGCATAACAAGATATTATGTAAAAAGGATTTCCTGCTTGTCTAGAAGTACTGTGAAACTCCTTGGTTCTTGCATTTGAGAAATACTGAATTACATTACTGTCTTCACCTACTCCATTGCACTTATTATTTTCTCATCTTTCCTCCATTCATCTCCTTACTTCCTGAAGGCTACTAGTCTAATTTATTTTCATACAGAAGTTACTCCATATTTGTTACCACATTTGTTCATCTGTCATTTCCAGTTATTTTTCTTCCCATGCATTGCTCAGTGAACAGAAACTACAAATTCAATACTTTATGGATGTACCAGTTACAATATTTGATGATCATAAATTGAGCATTGAGCTGATATTTTCATAGAACTTGCTGCAGTAACTCCACAATGATACTTGACAGTATCAATTGTAGTCCAGCAAAATAAGCATATGCACGTGGAGACACACACACCATATTTATTTCCAAATGTTATATATGTATATAACAGTCTACATATGTGTAGTGAGTACTCTTTCTCCTCATGGACATTAAGTTACATATATTGAAATTTTTGCCTTTGTAAAGCCCCATTACTCAGTACTGTAAAATTCTTTGTTGAATCTTCAGTATTCACTGTGTACTTTTATTTCCAGATTATTTTGGGGTACATGGTGAGCAGTACAGGGCCCGCACTGATCTTTCTGAAAAATCAGTGATAAACTTCCACCAGAATGAAGAATGACTTCCCCTTTCCTATCTGTTAATTTAATAGAAGATCAGATCTCCTTTAACAGAGCTTACTTAAGTCTCTTTCAAAGTCTTTGGTGGAGACCTTTTAAGAAGAAATATCATCCCATTGTTTATGTCTTGACCCTTTATATTCAGCCAGTGTACCTATAGCCATGTAACATCATTGAAGAGTGGGACTAAAATAGACACACTCTCTTTTCCACTTTTCACTCCAGTTCTTATCAAAAAGTCAATATATCCCAAGGATTTGTTGAAATGGATATGACTGTGCAAAAGCATCAGGTCAGATATATCAGCAAGGGCAGGAGTGTGAACTAATGCAGTCAATAATTGCATGTTACATTTGCTTTAGTTTTTGCTGCTTCTAAAGGAAAGTTATGTCTAATTTAAGCTTGATTCTAAAAATATTCATATTTGGCCTAAAATAACTCCACTTTGGGAATGAGCCACTGTAAGTGTGAAGTTTTTGAAAGGGCTTCACTTTTTTGGTAGATGAGAGTATTGTTCAGTTCTGTCTTCCAATGTTTAATATGCCACATTTTTGAGAAGTGCAGTATAGATCAAAGGGCAGGATTTGGCCCTTAGTTACCTGCTGCTACTGGCACTAATCTCACAGCTATTGAAAAATGATGCATCAAATATATATCCCTGAAAGTGTCAGTATTCTGAATATTGCACATATTGCCTGAGCTGTCAGAAATAAAAATCTGTTCTTAAGTATTCTTCCATTAAAAAAAAATTCTAATGGCCCAGTGAATAGGAGTTTGATGTTTTCTTTGGCTAAACATTTTAATGATTTAATGCATCTAAAAAGTTTTATGTGCTTTTATAATACATAAATTTTTGAAAATGAGTAGTTCTTTCCCAGTTAAGTCTCTGTGGCTACCAAGAAAAGCAGTATTTGTTTAAATCTCACTTAAGTTTAAATGTTAGTTACTTATGGAAAGCATTTTAAGAAAAAAAAATGCAGTGGAAAGCCAGACATACAAAATTGGGCTTACATGTGTTACACGGATGTAAGCTATAAAAATATGTAGTTAGAATTAATCATATTGTACATTTTAAACTTTTGACCATCTTATTGTTTTCCCTTAATGGGCAAAAATATTGTTTATTTTTTTTCTTCATTAATATTATATGGAACTGATTTCACTGTGATGAGAAAATGAATAATGCAGAAAATATTAAGAAAGTATAGCAAGAAAAATGAAGGCTTTGGATAGTATCAGATTTTCTGCTGGAAACAGAATAATCCAGATCATAAATCCTATTTGCTTTTAATATTTTTTTTCCCTCATCACCGTACTTCTTTCAGATAATTACCTTAATTGAAAGCCAGAAGAAGTGAACAGAAAAAACTCCTGTTGAAACTTTGGAATAGCCTCATAGATATGATTGTTGGCATGCAATTTTACCTTCATTAAGGGTTGAGGGGTTTAAAATATACAGAGTAATGTGGTCTCTTTTATTTTTTTTCCAGTGTGATGATAGACTCTTACATTTTATCTCAATGCTTTGCTTCACTGAATAATGTACTTTTTGGAAACATTGATGTTAACAGCCAACTTTTAAGGCACACAGCTAGAAAAGAAATGTTTCTTTTTCTTGTCCATTTGGTCTTGGCACCATGTATTTGTGCAGGACAATGTAAAACATTTCGTGCAAAACACTCTAGTTGATTCTGGATAATATTTCATTACCTTGCTTGGTTGCTTCTCAAAGCAGACTGCTTATTACTCTTTAGGTATCTTTTCGTACCTGAAATTCTACACAGAATTTGTCTTTACTCCTTGAAGTCAAGCAAACTAATATTTATTTAAATATTTTTTGAAGTTTAATGCCGAAGTACTATTTAGTCGAAAAAAAGTGTGAAACAAAAAATACATAACTGAGTGCAAACAAGCATGACACAGTTGGAATGCTAGGTGGATAGTTAAGGTGTTTTTCTTCCTTTTTGCACTGCATCTGTGTGCTAATTAAGACACTGAGCCAATGCAAAAAATAATATCTCATAATAATAATGCATGCACATAAAGGCTGAATTAGAGTTGTACACATTGTCTGGAAAGTACTGTACAGAAGAGGATCCAGTAGAGTCTGGAGCACTGACTTTTTCATTGCAGATTTTAAATGTCTGTTGAAAAAATAAAAAGCGTAAATTTCTGCACTGTAAACATCTCATTCTTTGTGTGTCAGGTAACCAAAATGAAGGAATGTCATCTATCTTCTCATATAATGAAATTATTTCTTTAGTCTTCATGTATTAAAATAAGCCATGGATATAACTCTTCTATTTTGGAATAATTTTGATTAGGATGTTGTAGAATTGTGTGACAGCAGGGTGCTGTTGTGTCCAACTTAAAGCTGTAATTCTCCTTAGGAATAATCATTTTTGCCAGTTCTGGTCTCCACATCTTTTATTGTCAGCTTGTCTTCTGACAGTTCTTGTTGGTCAATATGACTGCTTTCAAAATGCTGTCAAGACAAAATGTGGATTTCTTTCAACTTTTGCAGATCTAAGTGACCAGCTTATGGAAGTGGTGGGTCTGGAAGGAGCCATGGAGATGGGACAGATATACACAGGTCTGAAAAGTGCTGGAAGACGACTTGCCCAGTGCTCATCTGTTGTCATCAGGTATCAGCAGCTTTAATTTACACTTCACTGTTGTAGTGAAACTGAAGAGTTTTGTGTTTTGACTTTCTTTTGTAGTTTAACAGTCATAATTATAATTATTATTTCTTGTGAAAGTATAATTTTTAATATGAAATGAATCTATTCCATCCATATTCTATGCCCATACATCTTCCTTTCTTTAAATGTGTCAAAAAACTAAAAAGAGGGTGTTTACTCCCGGTCTTCACATGTTGTATTCAAGTTCCATTTTGTCCAATGAAGAAGTATTGTCAAGCATTTGAAGCAGAAGGAATAAGGCATGAACATCTTGGGGTTTATTGTTGACATACACTCCATGCAATTTCAAGCCAAAAGTAATTTAGCATTACTTTGTCACATTTTAACCCATTTATAATGCATACCACACCAGGGAATAGTAGCGTGTAATTAGTAATTGTAAAGCACTTTTTGATCTGTGGAAGTCAAAGTGCTCTGTTTTTAATTTATTTGTTATTTACTGAATTCTGACAAGCCACTGTTATTAAATCTGTTGGTATGTGTGAGCTGATGATGGTGGAGTACTCTAATTTCATTGTGTTTTATCATAAGAACATTCACAATAGAGAAAACTTGAATTAGAACACAAGGAAAAAGTAATTATTCTATCTTTTGGATTAAATAAGTACTGAAAAAGAATTGACCATCTCTTTTTCAGTGAAGAATTCCTCAGGAAGAATTTTCCAAAATTTATTAAACCCATAAGCTCTACAATTATAAGCCTAAAACAGAAGAGTAAAAATAAAAAAAATAAGTAGGAACCCTTCCCAAACTATAAAGTGAGAGCTCGTTAAACATTCTTCCCTTCCTCCATTTATGGCCATAGGTGACAGTGGATAATTCCATGAAATGTTAGTTTGTTTTCAAAATACATCCAAACCAGAATTTCCAGTGACCAACATGAGTCACTAATTTTTCCATTNGGTTTGTTTCTGAAGTTACTGTGTCATTCACTCATTATTTCACAAATTACAGACTCTTCTTCCATGAAAGAGTAGCGTATTACTAGCAAGATACGTGAATATTTGCCATGTTTTTGCTTTGTGTGCAAAACCAGACTTAGCCTTTTAAGTTGACTATGTTACATTTGTAAGCATGTTGAGTCATACTGGATATTTCATAGGGGTAAATCCGGGTTATATCTCTATACTATCACATATCTATCTGCCTTTTTAGTAAATACATTTATCAATTCTTTCCAGTTTCTTTTTCTTACATTATGAAATTTGTACCTTTAGGACCAGCAAGTCTCTGCCTATGCAGATAGATGGAGAGCCTTGGATGCAAACTCCTTGCACGGTAACTGCAACTGATTCTTTTTCTTTTTCTTCCTTTTCAGTGGTAGAAATATTTCTGTTTTGTTTAGTAGGCAACGATTTTCATCAGTATTAACTCAATTTACTTAAATAACATCTTGACAAATTGTTTTTATATACTTCAGTACCCCCTGCATTTTCAGTCTATCATTCCAAATTCAAACACAGGTTAGAATGGAATAAAAAGACATCTGTTTCAGAAGTTTGGAAAATATGAAGAGTGCAGTCTCAGTGTCCCTTTACCCTACATGATCATTTATTTATGATGATGTTTCAGATTTAGAGTCTCTATTGCTGAGGAAAATTCAGTCTTTCTTTTGACGCTAATATTAGTCTTAAAAATTTAGAAGTATTTTCTGTTGTGTTTTTAA
>VWZV01008804.1:2980-15114 GCA_013397155.1 Irena cyanogastra
TCGGTTGAAGACAAGTTCTAGTTATGAGAAAGAGGGGGAGTGTATGATTTTGTGTGGACTTTGTCAGAGTGAGTTGTTAAGAAGCTACCCATTGCAGAATGAATTTTAAAGTAATTTCAAGTTCTAAAGAAACTTCAGGTGAGGCAAAGCGAATATTTGTGCAACATCCTGACTTACTTTCAAAACCAATCACTGCGTTTCCCACTACTCTGTTCCACTGAGCTCAGAAAAAGCCTTTTTGCTGATCTAAACTATGAAGTTTCTTCTTTCTCTACCGAATCATTTTAAGTATGAGAAGATTTTCAGGCTTAACTGAAAATACTGTTGTTTTTCGATGCAAGCTATTCTACAACAATTGTCAGTATTTTTGATGTATTATTCACATTTTTCACTCTTCGAGAATGAGAGTTTCTTCTCTTTTTGTTTCTTCTTATTCCCTCACCCCCTTTTACTTACAATATATTCTAGTCAACTTTATTTCACTTTATTGCTTCTTGCAAATGAGGTTATCCTAGAAGCTATGATATATATCAGTCTTATATTCTTCTGATTTTTACAGCTATCTTGCTGTTTTGTATTTAACACAGAAAATATTGGAACAGGTGTTTCCTGTGGGTAGCTTTGTATTTAATAGATTACATGCTTGTGATATATGACTGGCATTTAATTGATTAAACATTAGTAATAAATCAGAATACTTCACACCTAGATANAGTAACTTCACTTGTTTGCTTTTAAACTTGTCTGATAATTTGACTGGGTATGTCATAGATCTCAGATTACATAAAGTAATGAATGTTCTTTGACTCATTTATACTTAATAAATATGAATACCATATCTTCTGCTGTTCTTCGTTTTGCATTCTAAAGAATCACCTGATTAACTTCCACACAAATTGATTGTTTCATACTTCTGATCATTTTTGTCTGGGTGTTCTCTATCCTGTTGGAACTAAGGTGACTAGACTTAGGAACAGTGTGCAACTCATCAGATCATCTGGTTTTGAATGGCATTCAGAGTTTGTACCATGTTGTGTACATACTTGATAACTTCTTTTTTATTCTGAAACATTCTGTCTGTCCCTTCTGCTATTTTTGAGCACTGAGCTGACAGTTTTGGAAAACATTCACGTTAATGTCAGTGGGTTTTTTAAATAACTTTAGATGGGTATACTGCCAAATACTGTACATGCAGAGTTAATGCTGGTGGGAAAACCTGTCCTTAATCTGAACTTCTTCCATTTTGTATCGTAACACTTCCTTAGCATGACATTTTTCCACGGTTGTTAGTTATGATGTTACATCTGACTACCTGAGTAAATTTTGTACACACCGTTCCGTTAATTCTGTAGTGATTTTTCATATGTTAAATGTCAAAGATTGCTTTCTGACTCCATCTGTATGTTCATTTTGTTCCCTTCATTGTGAAAATCAGTCATTTATTTCAACCCATTTTCTCCTATGGTTTAGTTAATAATTAATTCACAACAGAATTTTTATTTTAAGGCCCTCTGGTACAAGACTTTTTTTGAAGTTTTTTGGGATCCTAATGCATTTTAGTGATGGACTTCTGGGTCTGCTAAAAGTTACTTTTTCTTGGATATAACTTCCTACTGTATAAAGTTAAATTACACATTTCCATAACTTGTTTTTCAGTAATGTCGCCTCTTTGTTGTCATTTCTGTTTTATTTCAACCTGTTTGCCCCTTCAAAATCAGATGTTCTTATGAGTGGCACATTGTTCCTCTTCAGACCCTTTGGTTTCTTTTACATTTGCTGTCTCCAATCGGTTTATGGATAGATCGCAATAATAGAATAATTAGTGTTCAGTATATAAAGTCTAAATTCCTGTAAAAGTCATAGATAGGTTACCACCTGTTGTAATTACGATTACAAAATGTTGATGATTTTGTTCCTGCTTGCTTTATTAATTTTTTTTAAATTTTCTCCTAATGATACTCTAGGAAACCTCTTCAGACCTCTCTCCTGGAATAAATCTGGTTGTCTCTCAGCCATACAGAAAGGGTCTGGAAGGCTTCCTGCTTCTGGAAGCTTTGGTGAAGGTGTTTAGTTAGTATGCTTTTAATAACTTCATTTTGAAACTGTTGCCTGTGCTTCATCAAGGATTTACTTTCAATTTGCCAGAGCTTATAGTGTTTCCTGTTTACATTTTTTCAGATACGGCTCCATGCTCTTTGGAGATTGATGCTTAATAGCAGACTGCTCTGTGCGATGTAGCCATGTTGATTTTTTTTTTTACCTTATTATTGTTCTTTTTTGATAGGCTATAGAAAGGATACCCCCTATGTCATTCTAGCTAGTTACTTCAATTCTTTTTTAAAGATTTTACATTTTTTGCTCCCCTCTGAAATGAGAATGTTACTATAATGGATTTTGAAAAGGATGTCATCTTTACACAGAGAAATACTGATTTTGAGTATGTTCACTTTTTTAAAGCAGCTCTTCAATTAGTTGTACTTGCAGCTTGACATTCCGTATTTATCAGAAGTGATTAAGATCACCTTCCTTTTTTTCCAATCACTAAACATGTCAAAAAGTTCATTTATGAGATCTAAAAACTTTTAGTGTACCCACCACTTCCCACTGGGACTTCCCACCTAATGAGAAGGGGATGATTGTTGCTGTGTCTTCAGCAGTGTCTATGGTTTTCCTTTAGCATGCCGCTGTCAGTAAGATGCAGTCAGCTCTTACTGCACAGCTGTAATACTGATTTCTGCAGAGCTAGGTCTTTTTTTGTGTGGCTTTAAATCAGTGTGGAGGCACTTAATGTTCCTCGTGTGTTTGACTTATTAATTTCACAGCAGTCATGGGTTTGATATGTTGCATTTCAAGGTTAGGTGCTTTTTCAGGCAGTCAGTGAAGAATAACTTCATCTGCACATGATGTTTGTCTTACAAAAATCTCTGGAGAGAGCTTTAATGAAAGTATATCCTGAGGAGAAAATGAAATTGAGCGCTGACTAGAAATTATTGCAACAAATACTTAGCATTTGAAGTAGACCATATGAATGTAGGATGTGTTGATAAATATAATTAGTGCTCTAAATTAAGATCAAGGACTTGTAAACTTTCATCTGGGTAGTTTTTGGTTTGTTTTCTTTTGATGGGTTTTTTGTTTATTTGTTTGGTTTTTTGTTTTGTTTGGTTTTTTTTTAATTTTTAGGATTTTTCTCCATTTTGGGAGAGGAGCATTGATAATGTCCATGTAACTATCTTTATGTTTTCTGTGTAGGATTTTCTCAATTTCAGGCTGAGTGCACTATACCTATTTTAATAATTCCTTTTCTTTGAAAGAACTCTGTATTTTGCTGGCTGCATTTACCTTTTGTAGCTGGGTTTCTGTTGAACACATCTACTGCAAACTCCTAAATGATCGTTCATCAGGTTGACTTCACCGCTTTAGGTCTGCAATCATCTGTCAAATATGTATCACTATTACTATGAAAAGACTTCTTGTCCGACAGGCTGAAGTGAAGTGCTAACCTGTCATTTCAGTTCTGCCTCTTAACTTTATAAAGCAGGGAAAAAATTTAAATCATGCTAACTGGTACACCATTTCAGTCATCTGGCTTTTTTCTCCTGACCATGTTCTAATTAAACACTTTCTAGAGTAAAGGTTTCTGGCTAAAAGACACTACTTCATTTTTTAAAGGAATGTCCTTAGATGATTTGGTCTATATAGGCATTTGCGTGATGATTGTAACTATTTTTAAAAAACCCAGCAATTTTAAAAACAAACAAACAAACCTCCACTTCCACCAGTAGTTTTCAAATCCATTTTTATTGCTCCAGATGGAAAAGTAACTCTGATAACATGCTTCCCAAAAACTGAAATCTAGTCTTTGGTAATAATTGTTCTTAGAAAAGCTCCATTGGAACACTGTCTCAAAGGTCTTTCCAGTATCTTCGCTTTTCAGAATAATTAGGAAACGTATTAAAAACAAATAACAAAAATATTCTTTTCCATTATACTGGAATAATCTTAAGAACCTGAGAAGTTAAGAGACTTTTGACAGCTGACTTCATTGGCATTTCTCCCAACAGTCTTTATGGATTAGTGACTCAGGCCCTTCATAAGAATTGACATCATCAGCTTGAAGTCAAAAGCTGTAGAGTGAGGAGCCATAGAATCATACACCCATTTTTGGTTCCTCTTTATGCATTTTTCTGCATGTGTGTTAGTTTTAACCGTGCTGAAAACCATTATGGCTTTTTCCAGACAAAGGAGAACTATTGTAAGATGTTTGTTAAAGTTATTCTAAGGGGTAAGGGATTGTATTAAACTTCCAATAGAATTTTTTTTCAAAACTCAGCCCAACAGTCACCAGTGGAGGAATTTAATTGTATTGGTCAACCGAGGAAGCTAAGGTTATCAAAATTCTTGTGCTGGTTAAATCAGGGGTAGTAATTCTGTTAGCTGTGTTTATTCACATGCTGCCTTTGAAACTGATTATTACATTCCTCTTTATTTTTATTTGCTGTTCCAGCTTTAATTATCAGAAGTGTTTTACTCTTTTTTTTTTCCCCAACATCTGTCTCCTATTCAATGACTTGCTTCCATGGTGTTCAAAATATTCTCTAAGTAGTTTGGTCCTGTGTCTCCTATTGTCAATCTGCAACTGCTTTTCTACATGCTCTGAGATCTACTCTACAGCCATAATCAAAATTCTATTGGCAATCCAACCCTCCTTTCTTTTGTAACTCCTTGTTACTCCTTCATTTTAGGCTTAAATTTTCTGGAATCGTTTCTAGAAATCCTTTTTTGTTTTCTTCTGACAAGTTTTGCCATCCTTCCTGTCTCATATAGGAGATCTGAGATCTGATGAAGCTACCACCTGCGTTGGAAGGGTGTATCTGAATGAGAAAAATATGAATGCTTTTCTGAAAACGTTTCCCTTTCAGGCCTTTATTTTCTTTAGAATGTGCTTTAGATCGTAACAGGAGTAAAAAAGTCCTGCAGAAAAGTTAAACAATAACATCTATTTATAGCTAAAGTTTTTCTCTTTTGTGAAAACTAACTACTGTGTTATGTTCTAGCAAAGTCATTACTGTCTTGACCTGTCATGTTTTTAATACTTAAAAAGTTTGTAACAAAATACAAGATTATTTTTTCCATCTTATTGTTATAACCTACTCCAGCAGTTAGTGGTGTGTTGTGGTGATATGGGCCATATTATCTTGAAGATTTGTCTTTTCTTTGGCCTTCAAGAAAAGGAAATAATTCAGTAAAACTATTAAGAAATTAAATGTGCAGCACCTCAGTGGTATTGAGTCAAGCCTTCAGTTTAACAAGATTGAGGAAGTTACTCACAGTATGAATAATAGTGTCTACATTATGCTTCATAGGCTGAAATGATCTGAACATTGTTAGTCCTTGGAAGTTCAAGGCCAAAAGTGATACCTAATGTGTTCTGGAAGAAATTATCTCTTTCAGTTTGAATTTCATGCGTTTCTTCTAAATGATGTGGGAAAACAAATGTCTTCTGAGGTTTGCTGTGTAAATCATTCAGCTCAAGACACTATGCTGCCTAAATTAATCCTCAAGTCGGTTTTGGTATGATTCCTCACACAAATCACCACAGGATGGCTTATGGGTCTTGTCTGTTAAATTGTTTAATAATGAGATATTTGTTATTTACTTGAGAGGATGAAGAATGACTACCAAAAGCAAGGTTGAGAGCCCATGAACTCCTCCTGTAGCTGTTGTACTCTGGAATTTTTTTTCTTTAATCCCTGCATTCTTAGAGCGATTGCTTCAAGGCTTCAGCAAAATGAGCCTCTCCCACTGTCCTGGAAAGCGGCCTAAGAGTTCAAGCCTAGCAGGTTTGGCTTGGCCTAGGCTCCAGATCTCCCATGTCTCGGCAAGGGTGCTATAAGGTGGTGCAAGGCAATAGGAGAAAAGAAGTCTGCCACTTCTGGTGCCTGTCTCTGAATAGATAAGCCTTCCAAATCCTGACTCAGTAAGACACTTACTCAGGTGTACATGTTAAGCTGTGCTTAACTTCTTTTCTGCTGCCTAGCTCTCTGATTTTCTTTGCTCAGCACAGAGAAGTACTGAAATCCTGGGTACTGACAATATTTAATCTGCATGGTACTGGCAAGAAGACCCTTACACAGGCTTTGCAAATTTCCATCTAGAGGCTTCAAACAGTGTTTTTCAGCTTTTGAAACGTCTAAATATAGGAGATCAGAAAGAGGCTGTTTTGTCTTTCATGCTTCTCCATCTTTAGTGTATTTTGTATGTTTTATTTATTTTTTTATTTACCAAAACAAATTTCCCAACTTCTTTTAATTTCTTCCCCCTCAAGTGGCGAGTAAGAAAAGAAGCTATGATGGGTCTTGCGCAGCTGTACAAGAAGTACTGTCTTCATGCTGAGGCTGGAAAAGATGCTGCAGAGAAAGTGAGCTGGATAAAGGATAAACTTTTGCACATATACTATCAAAATAGCATTGATGACAAGTGAGTCAATCTAAGTCTTCCTAATTTTAATTGTATGGTGATAAGAGATACCCTGAAATTATGTTCTTATCCTGTGAAAGCTGTTATGTTCTGTGTTTATGGGTTGATGTATGGTGTATCTAATTATCATTAAGACATGTATGCACATATTCAGGATTGTTGTGTTATCTGTTCATGGATTCATTTTTATATACTCGTGGAACTAGATCTATGATGATAGCAGATTTTCATTAATTAACTACTGTGTAGGAAAAAAATGGTCAAATTTGGCATTTACTATGGCAGTTGTTTGCTTTCCAGAGGCCAGGCTGTTAAAATCCATCATCTGTGAGTGTTGTGTGTGTCCACACCACAGTATATGCACAGATCTCTCCTTTTGGTATATGGGCCTTTAGATAGGCCAAAAGCTGAAGAAACATCAGGAGTGCTTTCACATTTGATTATCTGTGTTTTGTCACTCAGTCCCTTTGATTTTTTGAAATACCATTTTGGTGTTGAAAAAAGTCTTTTGGCCAAGGTTTTGGAAGATTATTAATAGTCTTTCAGAAAGCGAGAAGCTGTGAGATCACACAAAGGCAGAATTTCAGCCTATATTTTTAGTATGGTAGACTCAGAAAATTCTTTGCAGTGTTTCTTAGCACCTTGCTTATTCAGCCTGCCACTTCAGTATGTTTTCTTATCTTGGTCATTAGTCTGAATTGGGCCAATAGCCTTCTTCAGTTGCCAGTTATGACACTAAATTTTTAACCACTGCAATGGTGAAGGCTGTTGCTTTGTTCATCTGGCTGATTTTAAGTGGGCCATAGTTACATATTTGGCACCTTTTTTGAAAATCAGGAAATCTTCACATAGTTTCTATAAAGCTAATTCAGCATATTCATAAAAATATACTTCAGTTTGCATTGAGAGGTTTCTGGTTTTTCTACCATGTTTACATCTCATTTTTAGTGCACAGGTTTGATAGTGGACAGAGAATGAATCACAGTTGTATAGTGAATGGGGCAGATGTTTTCTGTATTTCTGCTTGCAGCAAATGCAGAACACTGATGGAAATGAGGCAAGGAGTTTTAAGGGAATAGTGTGTCATCACAGCTGAGTTTCTTTCTCTGATGTGATTTCAGAAAGTCTGATTACACTGTTGAAAGTAACTTTTTATGAGGAGGCATGGATTGTATCCTGTTTGTTTTCTGGTTATCCACACAGAAAGCTGGTGGCTTGATTTTTAATGTTCCCTTAAGTCAGTTTGATACTCTGAATTTTAATTCAAATTCTGCTAGTCTTCAAGGCTGACAGTGAAGTTCTTGTTCAGTGAAACCGTTGGGTTGGTTTCCTGATCTCAGTGAAGGGATAAATGTGCTTGTGGCATTGTCAGGATTTTAAAGACTTAGCACCTGAAGAGCTGTAGAAATGATATAATCTTTTAAGATCCTTTAAACACATAAGCAAGCATGGGCCAAAATTAGCCAACTCTGGCCTATTTTCCTTCAGTAATGGAGCAAAGAGGATAAAAAGTAGCAGTGGACAGCGCTGAGCCTTGGAGTATTTTCCACAGGGTGCATGGGATAATGCTAGTTCTTTCAGAAGATAATAGTGCAGTATCCCACAGAGTTCAGCCATGAAGTGGAATAGAACAGATTTTTTCCACACACTGATAACTTGGTCACTTGATAATGTTTTTATTGTTCCTTGACTATTGATGTACACGTCTACTCAAGACTGAAAACTTCTGACCATGAGAGCTGCCTGTTGTGTGTTCTTTGAGCTTCTTTGTTTCACAACAAATACATAGGGAATGGAGTGTAATAACCACATCTGAAACAGTGCCCTGTTACCAACTATTGTTATGCTAGCCAGTCACTTTTTTCCACAGGACAGAAGTGTGTCTTGCAGTTATTCCCACTTTGTAAATCTTGACCCTAACCAACAGGGACCAGGGAAGGCATGATGCAGTCTCTCCATTTGTACTGACTGCTTTTCTGGAACATATATCTATAGAGACTTGGACTAGAGCAATGTTGATAAATTGGTAAGAGCTGTGATGCCTCCAATCTCATAGTGTGTTAAAGACTTGGAGTCCCTTGAGATCTGAAGATCCTGTTCCCCAAACAATTTAGTTTTTGGAGTCATCAGTAGGGAAGTGTCCATTTAAAGAGGCAAAGCCAAGTTGTCTTTAATACTAACGGGCTGTCTTGAGATAGTTGTATCCATATTCATGGTCATCCTTTTATTCTTCTGCCTTGCCATCATGTCTCTTGGAATTTTCTTTCAACAAAAAATAAGCTGTGTGAGCAGAAGTAAGGTGTGTTTGATCTGTGTGCTGTGGTCTCTGTACAAGGCACTTGCAGAGTTCTTGCTAGTACCAGTGCACTGGTACATAGTGAAAAAGTTTTAAAACTCAAACACACACAGTATTTGTCATTAAATATCAAATTGTATAGCTGAACATTGTGCACAGCTTTCATTAGTATGTATTAAATTAACATTTGAATGTTCTTTCATTGTGGGGGCTATAATTAGATGAACTACTCACTTGTATCTTGTAGTTCAAAGTTGGTATTTAATGTAAAACTTCAAATGTGTATTTTAAAAAGATAATTGGAGATTGTTTTTGGTGGTTTGATTTGTTCTCACTTAGTTTCCCTTTTGCCCCTTTAATTGTATATGTTTTATTGTTCTTTCATCTCCACCTTTTTAGTGCTGATTTTTAGCTTGTGTATTAGAATGAGTAGATTCTCAGATACTACAGTTCAGTTTTAACCATTCTTTCAAGGATACTTCAGATTTTTACTTTTCCTCCTCTTTGAGTTATATTCTTGCGTTCTTTCTCCTTTATTTGAGTTTTTACTGTCAGCGTTCCTTCCTTCTATGTATTACAATAAACAAAGGGAGATTCTCAGATCCTAAAGACGAGGAGAATTTTGATGGTAACAGATTACTCCATTTTAGAGATGAATGAAAGAATGTGGAAAAGCTCTTAATTAGCTGTTCTTGCTGATCTTCCTGTCAGTAGTGGAAGGAGTCTTTACAGCTGAGGAAAAGGCCATCACTTTTTTTGTCTTCTTTCTTTGTTGAAAAATCTGATTTGAATGATTTCTATACTATTATACTCTTTCTTGTTTTTTCAGCTTATCTGGAAGGTATCGCTGTTGTTTGACGTGTACAGTAGTAATTTTTTTTCTCTCTCTTTTCCTGCAGATTACTGGTAGAGAAAATCTTTGCTCAGTATCTTGTTCCACACAATTTGGAAACAGAAGAGCGAATGAAGTGCTTGTACTATTTGTATGCTAGCTTGGATCCAAATGCTGTCAAGTAAGTATAGTTTGTATTCAGCAAATGTTTTCTTAGGCTTTTCTAACATCTCTGTTATATTACTTGTATTATATAATAAAAATACAGATAATGGATGCTTAGCATTATTTGCAAGTAGCACAAGATTTGAAAACATTTCCCTTTTATATACAAACCCAACACGTCCATTCGACAAGAGGTTCCCATGATATTTGAGAAGAGCAGGTTTATCCATTCATTTTCATGCAGACTTAGTGCAGACTTAAAAGTGTGCAAGTGATGACTTCTAGGTTTGCTCTGTATTAGGGACCATAATGAAGGTGTCTGTAACTGAATTCTGGTTGATGGTGGACTGTTTTTTATTTGAGTGGTTGTGAGAAATACTGTGGGTGTCCTGCATGTGTTAAATTGTTCCTAGAAGAATAAGAGAGATTATGTTCTGTAGAAGAGAAAATCAGTTCCACCTTGTTTTCAACACTTATTTTTAATATTTGGTAGGTTTTGATTGTACCTAGCAGGTATTGTACTTCTAAGATTAATAAATTAACAATCTTGTTTATTAAAACATCAGCATGTTCTTGTCATGAAGAAGCTTTTCTTTTCTGGTTTTCCATTTTTGCAGAGCACTGAATGAGATGTGGAAGTGCCAGAACATGCTAAGGAGTCATGTACGAGAATTGTTGGATTTGCATAAGCAGCCCACTGTACGGTTTTGAAAATATTTATACTTTATCCAGTGGATCTATGGGCTAATTTACTGGGGGGTTTTAATACTGTATTATTTGTTCAATGTAACTTCGTTATTCGTTGAGTTCTGGATGTAGACAGCATTCCATTCTCATGAAGTTGCTTTCTGTAATGCTTGAAGATATCTGAGCTCCTTCTGTTGATCATTCTTTCGTAGTACTGCTCAAGAGCTTTGGAACAACTTTTAAAAGTTTTAAAGGTTTTTGTTCACTTTTGACAGACCTTTTTTTTCCCTCACTTTCTAAGATATTTTGAAAATGGGATATGTTGTAGCATAAAGCAACAAGTTTATGTTGTAACATAAAGCAGCGATTTTTTGTTGGTTAGAAAAAACAAGTTTTTAAGTATTTGTACTGGTATTTTACTAGTAGAAATTTTAAATAGAAGGGCACTGCTTTGAGGTTTTGGTGAGAGAGTGGGCTTGTGGGAATTTTCTGTTTTGGGGGATACTGGGGACTTTTTCCTGGCTTTGACCTGTATGTGAATTAATGAATTTTTTGCGGTTCTTTGATGTTACAAGATGATTTTTTGCCTTTCTGTGTAATAGCTGCTAATGATAGTTACACTATTTTAGTATCTATTCTTAAAACAAAAACATAAAACAAACGATTCAGGAGTAGAAAGTAGTACTGCAGAAGAACTAACAGCTCAGCTTAAATGTGTATTTTATAGAGGAGATATTGCTGATTTGTCTGTTTTTGCTGTTGTCCTCAGTCAGAAGCAAACAGTGCTGCCATGTTTGGAAAGCTGATGACCATAGCAAGTAAGTGTTGATAACTTCCTATAAACATTCTATAACCTACTACAGCATTCCTATAAGCTGTATTTCTGTGAATCTTGGCCTGCTGAAGTTGCAAATTTATGTTAAACTGTTTTTAATCATACAGAAAACCTCCCAGATCCTGGAAAAGCACAAGATTTTGTGAAGAAATTCAATCAGGTTTTGGGTGATGATGAGAAACTTCGGTCCCAGCTTGAACTCTTAATTAGCCCTACATGTTCTTGTAAACAGGCAGATGTCTGTGTGGTAAGGAAATGGAGAAGCAAATTTTTATGCCATTAATATTTGGGCTTAAAACCACTACCTGGAATTAATGGTCACCTTAATTACCTAAACATGGTTTACATGTTTACAATTTTCAAAAAAATGCCTTTTTGATTAACCTGTAGAGATTAGGGAAAAGATAATTTTGATCATTATCGTGAGAAAACATTAGCTTTATTCCTTTCTGGGATAATAAGCATCAAGCATAATGTCTAAAAGACCAATTTATTTCTTCAAAATATTTTATTTCAAGTGTTTGTTTTGTGGTGAGGTTCCCAAACTATCTTCTCACACCGATTCAACTTTCAAGTACCAGCAAGTCGTCTGTTACCATCTGCATATTAGTTTATTTTTCATCCTAGAATAGTATTTTGAGATCACTCTTTTCTTTTTCTCATGTTATTTAACCTCTTTGACAAAAGTACACACCTTAACATTAAATTCTACTTTTCCCAATTCTGCTAACCACCACAGATTGTTTTTTTTAATGGTTTAAGGCAAAGTAAGCAATTTCATTGACAGAAATTAGAAAGATCACAAAGAGCATCTACAAACAGACACAGACTTCTTGGGT
>VWZV01008808.1:3185-5685 GCA_013397155.1 Irena cyanogastra
GAGATGAGCAAACTTCAGGTGTCAATAAGCAAAAGGCAGCAGGAAGAAACCAAATTAGTGACATGGAACATCTAATGGATTTATTTTAAATGAAAAAGTGCTTTCCTGAAGCCTTGATATTTATGTCAGTGGGAAATGAACCATAGTAAATTCAACAGGTGCAGGCAGGAGCAAATGTCTTCACTAGTTTGAGTAGAAGAATAGAATTAAAGTAAAAATAAATTGAAATAAAACCAGCCCAACAAATAAATAGCTCCTAAATCAATATAAAATACTCTAAAGTAGATTATTGTGGCAGATTTTGTGTCAGTGCATTGATATGAATACAGATTTCTCTCCAGAACTTCAACAGAGATTGATATCTGTCCTTAGAACTTTTCCAAGCCATACTGTATGTGTTGTTTCTTAGAACCTGCATTGTGTCTTCTTGTGCTTTATGAATCTCTGATTTCACTAATGCCTGCTCTGGACATGTCTGCTTTCTCTTGGAAGATGTCAAGCAGATGAGTATGAGACTTTTTGATGAGACATTTTGAATTGTATCCCATGTGAAAAAAGTAGCATACGGACTTAGGAGATGCAACTAGCTGCCCAGTCGGCCTAATTGATGTTGCAGGAATGTAGGCATTTACTAGCTGTGACTGTAGTTTCTGTACAAATGTTTCCTTCACCAGACAGAGCCTTAGTTTAGTAGCATTTGTGTGTTCCTGCTCCTGCGCCCCTTAGCATGCTCAAGTGCTTCTTCCTAACTCTTATTTACAATAGGTGTTTTATTTTTTTAAACTTTTCTTACTTCATTTTAATTTTTCTTACTTTCATTTTCCTAACTCAACTTTGAGTCAATTCATTTTTATGATTTTTTTTTAATAGTAAATGCATGTATGCCAAAAATGAAGAAGAGAAAATGTAGGTTATCTGCAGGATGCCTGTACAAAGCAACTGAAATTCTTCCCAACATTCTAAACGTTATCTGAAAGGTAGTTATGAAGATGGTAGTGAGGTTGCCGAAACATGCTCAAGTGTAACATAAAATACGTTAGCAGTATGGAACTGGAAGTCCAGACTTAAAGTTATTCTGAAACTTCCATTCATACTAATCCTATTTCACTAATTGAAAGACTTTTCCATTGCTTGTTAAAAGTAGAAATTATTGGTAATAATGATTGTGAAGGATATTAAGAGTTCTTAGTCAGAACAATGCAACCTAGATAGATGGGTTCTGTGAATTGTTAGGAAGGACTAAATAGCCCAGTTGCAAAATTGTACTTCACACTACCCTCGCCCTTTGTTCAGTCCATGAGATGGTTATTATATTTGTTGATTTGATGAGTTAGCATTGGTTAAGGGCCAAACCCGCACCCAGCTGCTCGATTATTTCTTCATTCCTGACTTTCCTACTCCCCACAAGAAGTGCAGGAGGATGGGTAACAGGAGGTTTATCCTCAGTCCATAACAGGTCTCCTTTGCTGTTCCTTATTCCTCACAGTTTTCCCTTGTTTCAGCATGGATGCTTTCATGTGCTGCAGACCTTCAGGAAAAATCATCTCCAATCTGGCATCCCCATGGGCCACAGTTCCTTCGAGGATTATCCACCTGTTCTGGTCTGGGGCCCTTCACAGGCTATAGTGTTGTCATCTGTTCCAGCATAGTCCTCTTGAGCTGCAGGGCTATCTGGCCCCTGGGGCACCACTTCCATCTCCTTCTCTGATTTTGGATTTTTCTCTGTTTTTTCTTAGTCTTTTTCTTCCTTCCCACTCTCCTGTGTTTTGCACTCTCTTAAGTACATTTCCCATGAGAAACAGCATCTTGGCTGAGGGTCTCAGCTGTGTTCTGCAGTGGGTCCATTGGACAGGGCAGGTATCTTGACCTCTTCCTCACAGAGCCAGCCCTGCAACCTGTCCATTGCCAACACCTTCACAGCTACATCAGCACAGCTGAATAAGGTAATATAACAGTTGAGTAAGGCAGTATGAGATAAATTTTTAAACATTTTTTACTTTTGCAATATGCTTACTTTTAAGATTGAGGCTTTATGAACTATTACTGTTTTGTGGTGGTGTGTAAAGAGTTGGGGATTTTTTTGCTTAACTTCTGAGTCATTCCTTCACTTTTGTGATTTGCAGATTGACTGCTCATACCAAGAGACTCTAAATTTGTCCCCAGAAATTGTGTATGTCTTTGTTTTTTAGCCATTTTGATATTGGAATATGTGTGCAGCCAGGCATGTGTGTAAGCAATAAGATTTGTGGAGGTATGATTTTCCTCACTTAGGACTTGGTTCACTTAGTACTTGCACGTCCTCACTTAGGACTTGGTTCAATCACTGGAGTAGACCCTCCATATGTAAGCACACACAGTCCTATTCCTACCCAGCAGAAGAATTCTCTGATTAGAAGCAAAAGAACTGTTTGATGTAACTAAGATTATTTTAACTGCTGCAGCCAGTGTAGGCTTAGTGAAGAAAAATTCCATGCTTATTAAGCAGTACTCCAGATTATAC
>VWZV01008808.1:10685-19215 GCA_013397155.1 Irena cyanogastra
CAGTTGTGAAATGTTTGTGTAAAGAATGACCTTTTTTGTTTTTGTTCAAGTCTGACAGTTGAAGATGCTTTTAAAACATTCTAGTCACTTAGAGTGGAGCTATACAACTTTGGTTTGGTAGCTTTAAAAGGCAGATCATATCCATCATTGAAATAGCAAGTCTCAGAGTTATGAGAGAAGACTGGGGATAGGAGATGAGAGCTGTTCAGTCCAGTTTACATTTGTCACTAGTGACTAGCTTTTAAAAAATGTATTAGCTGTGCATGGTGGTAAGTAAGTTCCAGCTGCAGGGGATTACTGCTCTGAGTGGGTCGGGGATCTTGGAATGCATTCAGTTCCATCAGGGGATTTGTGTCCCTCGTCATTAGCCTTAACATTACTAAAGCACTAAAGATTAAGAACAGACCAGTGTCACCTGCTCCGAACTTCAGAAAACTCTACAGAACTATTGTAAATAAAGCAAAATAAAAAGTGATTTAAAAGCAAAACAAAACAAAACAGCAAACCACCTACAGAGTCCTAGCCCTTTAAGGAAGGGAGTATAGGGCATGACATTGTGGAGAAGGAAGAATCTCCTGTATAAATCTAATACTGAGTGAAAGATTATGCATGTGACACATAGGAAATGAAGAAAAATACCTAGATTTTCTCAAAAAAAAAAAAAGGTATACGTTGATGAATATTCTCCCTACTTATTTAATGTGTCATAGTACTAATTTACACCACAAACACCTCCACAAATACCTTCCTGTTAATGAACATTTTTGTGGGGAGTTTCAAAATCAAGATGTGCTGCAATTTTAAGGAAGTATTTCCAAGACCTTTACTCTCACAGGTTAGGAGTGAAGAGTTTTACTGTGTTTTTTCAGGATACTTTTTTTTTTCCTCAAGAATAAGGCAAGTGAGCCGCACAGGGCTTTACTTTTTCAGGGATTTTGAAATTCAGCTTACATGCCAGCAAGCAGTTTAGTGGCAGGAAGTCTTTCCTAGTAGTGCAGTCATGAACTGGTAAACTAGAAGCATCTGTAAAAATTTAGAGGGAGTATCAGCTTTCTCAAAGCTCCAGCCCAAGACTAATGAGGTGCAAATGATAGCGCTGCATAACCCTTCTCCACCCCAATTGTGGAATGAGATATTGCGACAGAAAGAAGTAAAGAAATAAGACAAAGATTTCAAAACTTACGTTGCCCTCAAAAAAATTCTCGGTTTTCAGGAGATTTTCAAATGGCTGAGGTGGGCCAACCTGCATATTTTGCTAGCAAGAAATTCATACCTTCTTCCTCAACCGCAGACATATTTCCATGGCACTGAATACTGACAAATGGAGATTGTGAGCAGTAATTTTTTTTTCTGCATGTATTTGAAATTTTACCTCTTGATGTTATTGTTCTTATTAACAGTTGCTCTATTAAGAAACTAACTTCTGCTAATTTGCATCTTTGATAGAGCCTTTTCTCTGCTTGCTCTGCAGAAAGAGAGGAAGGGGGTAGAAATGCCATTTGTTTGAAGGATCACATCTGGGGTGTGATCTGCTGTATCTTGACACCAGATGGCAGGTTTAGGCTGACAACTAAAACCCGGTTTAGCCTCGTCAAATGGCATCTTAATCTTTTACTTTCTCTGACCATACACAAGAGAAACTACTATAAAATCATAGCAATTATTTGGACTCCAACTAAGAAGTCTTCCTTTGAGTTTATTAAATTTCTTGCTTCTCATCTCTACAGTGTTTATAGGAAAGATTGCTTCTCCTTGGCAACACCTAAAACATTATTGCACGGCTCATACATTGTTCCAAGTATGTGTTGTGGGGGCAGAGGTGTGGTGCCTTTAAGTGGCTGATTCTTGTCATAACAGGTATGGCATTAGCCCTGCTGAGTAGTGACTAGAAGTGACAGCATTGCATTTGAGGTGCCTGGAGGGCACTCAGTCATCACTCCTACACAGCAATATGCCTTTGAAAGCACTGTATACAGTTGCTTGCCCGTGTGGAGTGTGCTCAAACCTAAGGAAACAGAGGTTTGATTTTTGTGTTCTTTTGTTCACCAGATTTCCAGAAGAAAGTCCTAGCAAATCAAGGGCAGATCGGGACTACACTGCTCACTGGTCTGCTTCCTTCCACATGAGTGTGTGCACATAAGCAGGCTTCACCTCCACCCCCCTGCCCCGCCCCTTCAGTTGGGCAGTTAAGTGCATGTCTTTCAACTTCAGGCCACCCAGGACCTAAAATCTTCATCCAGCTTCTCACCTCTCTCATCTCCCTACCTTCTGCATGTTCCCAAGTTTACTTCCACCTACTGCGTACAATAGTATTCTTTAGTGGTCCTTGTAGTTGTGCTTTGTATTTCTTTGTCAAAAAATTGCCATAAAGCATATAAAACTGAAGACAGAAATATTAATATTAAGGTATTACAGAATTGAAATGTTCTTGCTTATAAAGTTTCTTACTGAATACTATGGGCTTCTAAAATATTTTAGCTGAAATGGAGTATGCAGAATTCATATTTCTATTAGTTCAGTAAAAGTGTAACAGCAGAGAGCAGCATGAAAATACAATGGAATATCATATTTTATCAGGAAGTTACATGTCACAGTACTACATTTTTTATCAAGCATGAGATTTTTATTACGTATTTTTTAACCTCTATTTTTGTAATGTGTCTCAGTTACATCAATCAGCCTCTAAACTAGCCTTGGGCACTTTCCTTGTAAAGTTCTTAATGGATTGCTTTTTTAAGGATTTGAATTAAGCAATTTTAGAAGGTCACTGCTGCATATATGGGTTGTGGGGATGCTGCTGCAACTTTGCGAGTATTTGATATTATATTTATATTATATTTACATTTATTTGTTGTTAATTATTTATTTCCAATATCACAATGCTAAAGAAAGGATGGGAGAAAGAAAATGCCTTTTCTCTAATACCAAGAGAAAATCTTCACTTTTTAAAAATGGTTTTAAAAAATACTAATTAAGCTATAAATTGCAGGTTTGGAAGAGCAGGCTGGACTGATGGTGGGAAATTAGCATTTGTGAAAAACATGTGTCTCTCTCACTATGAGTTCCAACTGGAGTGCCTCAGTACAGACTCCTAAGCTGACTTTGGCAGTGTTAAACACACTTTTTTGGTAGAAGAAAAATGTTTAATATTTACTTTAGTGCTGGAAGCAGTGGACATGTTCTTCACTAGTAAGCATAATTCTTTTATGTTTCCTCCATTTTTTTTTCCCCTCTTGAAATGCTATTTGAAGTAAAGGGGAGAGACCTCTGTCATTTATGTTTGTATATACCAATAGGAGCCTTCATTGCTATCAGTCTCCTGTGCATTGATTTTGATATGATGGGCCTAGTCTGCAGAATCATCATGTCATAAATTGGCTCATTGTGCTGTACTTCAGATGAACTACTGAGTACTGGAAAACTCAGATTTAAATCTGGGCTCTAGCTCTGTAGTTCTGCAGATTTGTTTTTTTCTGTGGATTTCATTTAGGCCTTTTTCAGAGCAACAAGGAAATACATGAATTGCTTTTTTCAGGAGTACTAACATGTATACTTTAGAAAGAAAATTAACGAGAAAATTCTTACCTGAGGAAAAATTCCTCTGTAATTTATGACGAAATCTGAACAGACTACACCTACCAGGATATATCCTGTCCAGTGATGCTCTTGAGGATTGAGGGTAGTTTAAGATTGGGCATCATGTTTGTCTGAATTTAAAGGCTTATATAAGCAGACACTGGTGGAAACAGGGCAGGATTTATCATGTGGATACTGCAAGATGTTGGGGAGTCACAATGGCGCTGAAAAATTTTTATTCTAGCAAAATTTGTATAGTCTTGGTGATCTCTTGAAATTAAGTACATCCCACATACACAGTGGTATAACATGAGAAATGTTTACTTACATACTAAAACCATGAAACAGTAGAATGAAATAACTTGGGGATTTTAAGAACCGTATCTAATTTTGAGAAAATAAAATTCCCTTTTACGATAGAATTCTTTTGTCTTTCAATAAATGCTGACCAAAATATTCTTTAATCCATTTTGTCAAATGGATGTAACTGGATGTCCAGTTACAAGAGTATCCTTTTAATATAAATGCTCTAGACACATATATGTTCTCTCTGCTTATTTTCTTTTATTTCAGTAACTTTGTATGCTTTCATGGCTTCACTTTTGACTCCTTACTGCAATACAGACAAATGGGGAGACTTGTGCTTTATCTGGAAATAAAGCCAATGCTGTTGTGTGAATCGTGTAGTGAGTAAGGAGAAGGGGCTAGTCTGCATTTCAGAAAGTTGCATATAGTTTCTCTGAAGGCTAATCATGTCTCTATGATATGTTTACACTCTGCTGAGCTCAGAGTACACTCAGTGCTTTTGCCTTTATACTTTAATGCAAATTAAATAATGTAAAACATAAAAATTTTGTTGTTAGATAATCTAGAAAAGAGTTAATCAAAATCGAGAACTGCTAAAAGCAATCCTTAACTATAGTGCCTAACTATTGTTCAGGCATACAGTACAAATGTGTTCTGCCTAGGTTAGCCAGAACAATGTCTCCAGCTAGTGATTAGGCTCAACTCCAACTTTCACTTCAGGCAAAATTTATGCAGTTATACTACTGTTTGTCAAGTAATTAAAGGCAAAAGAACTATTAGCCTGAAGTTTTTGAGGAGTTTTTGGTTTGTTTTTTTTTTTTTTTAATTACCTGTAAATGAATAAATATTCCAATTGAACAAGAAAAAAAAGTTGTCAAAGGCTTATGTAGGAGGTTTTTGGGGCTGAGATTTCCATATAAATTCATGGATTCTAACCATGTCTGTCCCTCGGACACATCTATGTAGCCTTGTTGTGGTTATCTCCTGTAGTGTACAAGTGCTATTAAGGGAAATGGCATCACAGGAGCACTGAACAGATGGAGAAGGAACAGGAACCAGAGCCTGTCACACGTCAACAGCTTTATGGAAGACTGTCTGGGAACTGGTTGTAATGCTGAGTGGCTAAGAAGAAATCTGCTTTTGTCCTGTCTTCATCTGTGGGAGGAGGACTAGTTATACAGTGTCTACCTGGTTGAGATGTTTTTCCCTTGTAGCTAGGGGATGTGCAGCAGAGCTACAACCAACTGTTAGTGTATCTTGAACTCTTTCAATATGTGCTTAAATGCCAAATCAAATTATTATTTGTTACATTTTCAGTCTCACTTATCTAGTTTAGGATTTAGATAATTGAAAGGATATTGCATATATTATGTTATCATTTCTGAGGAAGTTATGGTTTACAAATATAATTTCCAAGTGTTGTTGAATGATTAGTGATTCACAGAACCACAGATAGAGAGCCCAATGAATATCAGAATATGAGCAATGGCTGCCAGTTGCCTTGCATGTGATGCACGCTGGGCTCTGTAGCGAACTGAAGCATAATAATGGAATTAGTTGACTAATGTAGAAATAAGTTGTTTGTATCTCACTTCTATTCCCCTTTAACACCTTGATATATAATATGCAGACATTATCTACATTATTACTATTTAAACCAAAAATTTCTAAGATACAGATTTACTACTCCTTTACTTTTTACTGCCTATTAGCTCAGTAATGGCATAGATGAAATGACAACTTTCAGCCATCTTGTTTTCTGTGGTTTATATTGTGCCAGCTTCTTATTCTTTGACTTTGTTTACAATACATTCAGCTTCTTACCAGACTCTCAGCTAAGTATTGGAAAGTCTAGAACTGCTTAGCTGCTCACAGAAGTTACCTAGATGTACTGATAGAAATTAGATAGATTCAATTAACACATTTATGTTCATGCACATTTCTCTGTGGGCTGTGGACCCTATGTTAATATAGTAACATCCCCATCATGGATGTAAGAGACTTGCTTCCCTTTATTGTACTAATAAGATATTTATGGGTAGGGAGCTGTGCATCACAGTACACAGTTATCTGATCTTTGGCCTCTGGAGAGACAACTTTGAAAACTCTGAAGTCAAAATGAAAACAGACTTCCAGTTGTTACCCAAACCCTACTTTGTGCCATTCTATGAAAGGAGCTCAATCCAAATCTGGCGGTCTTTATTAATGAAAAGTCTAAGGACAAAACCAAGAGTGAAAAGCCTGTGGAGATGGTAATATAGCTGACTGTCAGGTACTTTTGATAAAATAATTGCTGGGTTTCTGGTCCTTTCACCAACACAGGACAAAAGTTGAGTGGTAGTATTCATAGGACTCTGAGGAATAATTGGTCTTTCTGTATAAATAAGCTCTGATGGATATTAGTAGTTTTCTGCCTGGTATTTACATATATATGTGTGTGTACATTCAGGTTGTGGTTCAATGTAAATATCCTGCCGTGTTGAGCTGTAGAACATTCTCTGATTCTGGAGTACCTATAATGCATGCATGCATGCTGTGATTGACTGCATCTGTACAGGCTGATACATCTCACACTTTGGTTTTTTCCAGTTCCATGTGGCTGAGTGAAAAAAAAGTTGCTGTGCTCTTATAACTAAATCAGCTTTGTTTGGGTTTTTTAGGTGGTATCTTACTTATTCTTCTTCAGAGTTCCTGTTTATTTTCTCTGAGGTGTCCCATCTCCAGGACTGTCCTTGTGATAATGATTTCTCTTCATTGAAAGAGCTCATCCATCACTGATTGCGCTGTCCTTTACTGTTCACTTGCAGAAAAATGAAAGTACATAGTGTGAAAGGATTATGAGAACTCACCTTAACCAATAATTTCTGAGAAAAATAACCAGTTGTCCATTTCATCTGGACAGTCTGGACGAATTGCAGAGGTCTTTGGCCTTAGATCTGGACAAGACAAGAAGTAATCTCAACAAAAATCAATTTGTATCATACAGACTATCCTGTGCCTGATCCTGAGAATCTAGCATCAGAAATAATTTCTGAAGATGAAGTTTTTGCACTTAGTCAAGTATTCCTGACATACCATTCTCCTAGAATCTGCCATTCAGCTGTCAAAAAATTGGTCTCTTGTTCAGATCCAAGCTCGTTTTGTCAGCTTTCTTTTGTTTCTCAGGCAGATTATATGATATCCTCAAGCAGTATGGTATCCTCAGAAAGAGGCAAGGTAGCCATTAGCACTACTCATCAGAATGACTTTCCATGAAATTACACAATTGAGACTCCAAACTGACTTTTGTAAACAATGCTGGAAAAATACGTTTAGTGCCTCATCCTATTTTCCCTTTTCTTTCTTGTCATCTCTTTATGACTGTGCTGTCAGATATTCTTCAGACCTTCCTAATCAGTGTATAGGAGTGCAGTACAGTACCTCATGCTTTTCACTGTTTTATTCCAAACACCTCTCTTAATCACTCTCAGAGAGTGTTAATCACTCAGAGACTCATCAAAAGGAGTCTGAAATAAATTGTTAGAAGAATGTTGTGGCTACCTAAAGTGTTTTATATTGGAAGAAAATTGTTTCATAGCAGCTATTTCTGAGGAGCAGAAAAAAGTAGAAGATCCATCAGTCCTGGACCTAAGAGGACTGAAATCCAGAATTAATGTTTGGGCTGATGACACTATTGTTCCAACAATGTTTTTTTATAATCTGGAAGGTTCTTTCTGCTCATCCTGTTCTGCTTGGTAGACCTCTGCCACTTCAGTAACCACTTCCTACTTGGACTTTGTAATGAAGGTCCTGAGGACATTAAAAAAAGGTAAATTGTCTTCAGGCCATGTCTGTAAGACTGGCTCATAAAACAGATGGTGCAACTGACTTAAAACTGCACTAGAATTCTCTCTTGCCAAAAGTTGTACTGTTGATTTTATTAGCTCTGACAAAGCTAACAAGGTGACTCAGATTACTGCTATTCTCTTGAAATGGAATGTGGCCATATTTGGTTGTAGGACATCCTGCACTTACACGCAATCTAATACAACACTGCATATTCATGTAATGCAGATGTCATTTGAACATTCTATTATCCTGAGTGTCCCATTTGATGGACATGTTGGTGACTATCATGCAGCATGATGATTTACTCTATAAATAGAAAGCAAAAAATAGGCAAAAGGTTTCTTTTCCTTCATCATTGCTTTCCACGTTGGAAAAGTTTTATCTCTATTAGGTTTGCTTTTTCACTGATGTCACAGAACCAGTGGCTTAATTTATATTTCAGGTCAGAGCAAGGAGACACTGAGACTACAGTTTACACAGTAAGATCATAATGAACAGATGACAGAAAACATGACCACCATGCAGTGAGATCCACTCTGGAGAAATGTGGTCTATGTGACAGGTTTTTCCCAAGAACATTTAAGTCACTCTTACATGACTGGAGACTGTAACTGTTGGCTAGATGTATTTACCTGTTTTAAGATGCAGCAGATCATAAATGGGAAAAGAAGGATGATGTCCTGTGTGCTGCTTTCCAGGACATAAGATAGCCTGAGGTCTGCTTCTTCCCTGTAGATGTCAACAAGAAGTGCCAGTACTTCTACTCCAGTATTCTTATGTTCCTGATCTTGTGGGGAAAGAGATTTAGGTACAACTTCCC
>VWZV01008810.1:748-19336 GCA_013397155.1 Irena cyanogastra
TATGAATTGTACAAAGTAGATAATATAATCTTTCACTGTGCATTTTCTGGTGCATCTCATGACAACTGAAATATCTTGAAGTGAGGGATAATTGCCAAAAAAATCCAGAAGATGGCTCTTACTTTTGAATTAAATGGCTTATGTTTATTGCAGCTAATTAAAAAGCTACCTTCAGATGCTGTCCTTCCAATTGCAGAGCATTCACAAAAATTTTGAGCATGCAAGTCTTCAAAGAAGCAAGAATGATTCAGTATAATGACTGAGTCACTTGGCATATCAGGTTCCCAAACAGCTTCAGCTCTTTGATTTTACATTATCACTGTCAGAGCACAGTAGATTTAAATGTTTTATTTTTAAAATTCCACCTGTTTTGTTCATCTCAAAGGTGTTGCAGATAAACTGGAAGTTATCTAGAAGCTCAAAAGTAGGAAATAGCTCTGTCAGAAATGCTTGAAAAAGCATCCTCTGGGTGTGTATCTACTGTGAAAATTTTAATTAATCACTTCTAAGTGATTAGTCTTTCTCTTCAGTTTTAAAAGGAAAAACATATGGCTTATTGTTAGTACAGGGTAGACATCATCTTTCCTTTGGCCTCTAAAATCTGTTTTACATTTCACTGATGTCTTACATCTTTTACTTCCCAGAAATGGAAAAGAAACTTTTGGAAGAGAGAGCTTTAAAGCAGAAAGTAGAAAATCGGCTATTGGAAGCTGAGAAGCAGCGCTCCATGTTAGACTGTGACCTCAAACAATCACAACAGAAAATAAATGAGCTCCTTCGGCAAAAGGATATACTGAGTGAAGATGTAAGGAACACTGACAAAAGGAGTCTTGAGTCAAAACTTTTTTTCAGTCTCCTAGTATTTTTCCTGTTATAGCTGTATTTAGGAATATTTGTGAATGAAAATGGCAACGAAGTTTTCCTTCTCTGCCTTTGAAACTTTAAAAAGTCTACTTCATGGAATGTGGTGTCATTTTCTGAAATAGTTCAGCATTATTCATGTTAAGAGGTTTGTCCTCTATAGTGGTAGATGCTGTGAGATTGACATGGAAAAACTAGGTAATTTAATGTGTGCTAATGCCTTTATTCAGGAAGCAGCTTTGATTTACCAAGAGATGTGAAGGAAGTCAATGAGAGACTGTTTGAATGTTGTTTTCCTGTGTAGATCTATAACATTCACAGTTTTCTGCTTCTTTTTCAGGTAAAAAACTTGACGTTAAAAATAGAGCAAGAAACACAAAAGCGCTGTCTCACTCAAAATGACCTCAAGATGCAAACACAGCAGGTCAACACCTTGAAAATGTCAGAGAAGCAGTTAAAACAGGAGAATAACCACCTTCAGGAAATCAAATTAAGTCTGGAAAAACAAAACAATGAACTCCGCAAGTATGCAAGTTGCTCTATATGTTTTAGTCATGTTTTGAAATGTTTTTTGGAACAGTAGTTGGAAGCAAAATTAATTTTAAAAAATTGTTGTAAAGAATATGCTATTCTACAGTGCAAAACTTAATTGTTCTTTAAAATAATTTACAGTGACTCTAATTGAGACTTGCCGTAGTGATTCAGCAATGTATAGGTTTGTAGAAAACACAGCTTAAATGTGAGTCTGAAAACTTCAGAGAAATACTTATTTAACTGAAGGTCTAGGTATTTATTTTAATGATGTAGGACATCAGTGAATAGGAAAGTTACTGGAATTATTAGCCTAGGAGACTTTATCAGAGTTGGAAATGAATACTGCTACATAGCTACTAAGCATAACCATCAGAAATATCTAATACTGCAGATCTTTAAACATATCTCTAGGATCTTCAAATAGGTCTTACAAGTAGTATTTGCACCTGATAGTAAGGAAGGAATTAAACAATTTTTTTTTTTTACATGAAGAACTTTCTTGTGAATGAAAAGACCAGATTACCACACTTATCAGATGGATCTCAATCCTTTATGACTTAAGATGTTTTGTCTCCCTGTGTTTTGCCTTTCTGTCAGCAAGATGCAGTTAGTCATGTAGAAGGTGGCCATAATGTGGAACACTGGCAGAAGTCTTCTGCTACATTTCTGTTGTTATGGAACTGATTGTTGTTTAAATAACAGATGAATTCAAGAAAATATGTGTGTCAAGGAATACAGACATTCACAGGCTATGCTCTAGCAAACAAGAGACCCAAAACAACCAGTCAGATTAGTGACATTTTACATGGAAATAAGATTCAGTTGGTGGCTGTTTACTTTGTCAATGTCTCTTACCAGTTAAACTTTGTGACACTGCTGTAATTAGTGTGTTAGCAGTATTAATCTGACTTGTTATTAGTGCAGTATTCTCAGCTGTACAAGTCAAAAAGAGAGCTGGTACCCAGAGGAAGCTTCAGGTTTAATAGCTAATGATACCTAGGTGAAGAAATTGCTGGAGATCTCAAGAGTGTGAATGCTGTCTTTTCTGTTTACTGCTTTGGAATATCTTCATATCTCTAAAGCATGTTCTTCCTTTCTAGGGAACGTCAAGATGCAGATGGACAAATGAAAGAGCTTCAAGACCAGCTGGAAGCTGAACAATACTTCTCAGTATGTTTTATGCTGCTTTATTTTTATATTAATCTGTTAACTGAGTACGTTAGCTTTTCTTCTTCTCCCTCAGCCATCAGACGTTTCACATCTCTAACCAAAGCTACTTGTTTTTCTTGTGCCTGTCTCCAGTGTTGTCTGCTGCCTTGATCTTGATCACTGAGCAGTACAAAAGAGCTCATGTTGAGAAATGTCACAGCTTTGTAGGGGTCTTCAGAGAGAGGAGTCAAGCAGCTCATTTTTCCACAGTTTGCATGCATGTTTCAAGCCTTTTCCGTGCTTGCTATGGTAGAGAAGAGTGGTATTCTCATGTGATGTGACAATACATGTGAATCTACGACTCAGAAAGAAATTTTGTATTACGACCAAACATAGTAGTGATCTGTTGGGATTTTTTCATTTATTGTGGTAAGGTGCACCACAATAAATAGGTAGCATACTTAAAAATCATCACTGGCATGTGGAGGTTAATTTTTATTAACAGTGCACAGCCAGTCACACTGCATGAGATGCCAAAAGGCTTGTTTCAATATTAACAGAAAATTAAGATTTCCTTGTGGATTTAGGTCAGTGAGAAGAAAGCCTACCTAAAGTTTTATAGATGAGAATGTTACATACATTAAAGGAAAGAAAGGGAGAACTGAGGTCAGTTGACTGCTGTAGATGGGCCAGAGAGACAATCTGTCTTGAAATCCCTGCAGTAAGTACACTTAGAGTCATCTGTCACTTGACCTGTAGTCAGTCATTGGAATGGACAGAGCAATATAATGTTTCTTTCATTTTCTTCAGAGTTCTAGATTTATATTGATTCCATGGGATTTTGAATTTCAAATTATTTTCTAATTGGTTTTTCTCTTATTCTTGTATTTCTTTTTGTTCTTTAACTGTCATGTTGGTTTCATGGATTTGTATGATTAGAATCTAGACTTCACATGCCTAATTACATCAGACAAGGATTTAAAACAGTAGAGAAAAAGAAATTAATTATTTTATCTGCTTCTGATTCTTCTGATTTTGTACGAAATAGTGATTTTCACATTTAGAGTATCTTTAGCAGTATGTATACAAACACAGAAAATGTAAATCATACATCTGTCTGTTCACAAATATACAAGTTAAAAAAGAAACAACAACAAAATAAAATAACCAAAGCATATTTGTGAATGATGATGGCATTTAGATAAGTTTAGAGAAGGCATTGCACAATTATACTCTAATTAGTGTGATTTAAGGAACTGCATACTATGTCAACTTGTATAAATTTTGTGAACCTTCAAGAGTATAGAAATCACATAATTTTCTTTCCAACTTTAAATTCTAGACTCTCTATAAGACACAAGTTCGAGAACTTAAAGAAGAATGTGAGGAAAAGACCAAAATTTGTAAAGAAATGCAGCAAAAGATACAAGAGTTACAGGATGAGAGGTAGGTGTTGCTAGTTAGGCTACTAATACCTAAAAGATCAGGATGGCTTTTTGTTGCTTTCTTTCCTCCCCTCCCTAACCTACCCATGTTAAAGTTAAAAGTATGTATCAATAATTTGCAGAGATTCCTTGGCTGCTCAGCTGGAGATTACTTTGACAAAAGCAGATTCAGAACAACTTGCCCGTTCCATTGCTGAAGAACAGTACTCTGATTTGGAAAAAGAGAAGATTATGAAAGAGCTGGAGATTAAAGAGATGATGGCGAGGCATAAACAGGAACTTACTGAGAAAGATGCCACCATAGCTTCAGTGAGTTCCATGATCTGTAATTTTGGTAGAGGTTGTACATATGAGCTTTATTTGCAGTTTGAGTTATCCATTGCTCTTTAGCAGATTTAGAGATATACAAGTATATCTAATGTTTTAAAAATATTCATTTCTTATGATTGGAATTCAAGAATCTCTTACTGTGTTTCTTCCATGCATTTCTCTGACCATCCTTTCTTCTGTGGCCCTACCCTTCTTATAGCAAGTCCTCTTATCCTTTTTGCTGGTCTCACTCTGCAGCATTTCCTTCTGTCTTATAATGCTTCTTCATTTGCCAAATGAGTTTTGTTACATGGTCACATGTCTTTTTTTTTTTTTTTTTTTAGTTGGAGGAAGCAAATAGGACACTAACCAGTGATGTGGCTAACCTTGCTAATGAGAAAGAAGAACTAAACAATAAACTGAAGGAAGCACAAGAACGTATGTAATCTTTGAACCAAATGTCATTTAAATTGAAACTAGGTTTGTCCTTTAATAGTACTATATTCATTTGTCATGAGTTTTCATAGATTTTCTTTTAATTACCTTGCTACAGAAATTACAAAGCTAAAAGAAGAAGAAGCAAATGTAGGAAATATTAAAGCACAGTTTGAGAAACAGTTGTTGAATGAAAGAACATTAAAAACCCAGGTAAGCAAATATATTCAAATGCGTGTAGACACAGTGTTCATGAATCAAATAATTTTTAATAGAATACTTTCCATTATAAACTATTGATATGTACTAGTATTGCTTTATTTGGTTTTGCTCTGAAAGAAAAGATATTGGTTTTTTTCTTCCTTCTTCTAAGTAGACTTTCAGTGTGGTGAAACTGGATCCTTATGATTCATAATAGAGGAACTTCTAATCCAGATGTATTCCATCAGCAAAAGCCTTCATTTCCGTCAAATGATTTGATATGTTACTGGTTTCAGTCTAGATATATATTCCTCTACAAGTTCTATAAAGAAGTACAATTCTGATTTTAATCTAGATTGTTTTTTAGAACAAGTGGCATTTTAATACAAAAACATATTTTGGGTCTAGCTAGTGAAAATTTAAGGGATTATTTAAATGAGTGAAAGTGCTCACACAGCTAATGCTTGCTTCAAGTACAAATTACATCATTATCTTCTTTTATATTTTGTGCAATACATTGAATTAAAGCAAGCTCATAGTACTGGATTGTAGAGGTCTTAGTTTATGGTTAGAAGTGCCTGGTTATAGACAGAGAGAAGACTTTATTTCTTCACAAAATAACTCTATGTATTTATTAGTGTGGTTTTTGTCACTTTTTTTTCTCATGGAAAGGCTGTGAATAAATTGGCTGAAATCATGAATCGGAAGGGTCCCGTCAAACGTGGAGCTGACACTGATGTACGGCGGAAGGAAAAGGAAAATAGGAAGCTGCATATGGAACTGAAGTCTGAACGAGAAAAGTTAACCCAGATGATGATCAAATATCAGAAGGAAATGAATGAAATGCAGGCGGTAAGATCCTTCTGTAAATATAAACCCTGCAGTATTTTCTGTAAAATTGTACTATTGATACAGACTTTAAGGTAGCATATCCAGTATGTATTTCTGAATTTCCCCAACCAGAAGAAATATACAGAATGTATATTGAGATTGGCTGCAAATTCTGCATGATTATCTCTGAGTAACCAAATATTGTGATAATAGGAAATCTTGCAATTTATCCCTGCAGCAAATAGCAGAAGAGAGTCAGATACGGATTGAACTGCAGATGACTCTGGACAGCAAAGACAGTGACATTGAACAGCTTCGTTCCCAGCTGCAGTCACTGCACATTGGGCTGGACAACAGTAGCATAGGCAGTGGGCCTGGAGAGGCTGAGGCAGATGATGGATTCCCTGGTATGTTAGTTTTATTAATATTTCTGCATTAGCTGGGTTTATACTAATGTTTTTCCATAGAAACTGAAGTATTAAATTGATGGTCTGATGATTCTATGATTTTCATCTTCATCTATTTCTACCATCTTATCGATCCTTTGATAATGATCACTTGCTCACCTGCTAACTAAAAGTCTGTTGTAATACTTCACCTTACATTTATTTAAACATTTTTTTTAAATTCTGTTGTGTTCCATTAGAACTAAAGATTTTTTTCACTTTATTTTGGTGCTTACTTTGCAATTACTGTGTGTATGTGATGAAATGTAAAACTAATACTCTCTTAGAGATTCTATTTTGACTTCTTTTCTACTTTTCCTCCTTTATGCTTTATGTTTAGTCCATATCACTCAATCCCACACTATGGAATCCATGTCCTTTACCTATCAGCACTCTTCTACCTCTGTCAGTATTGCCACTAAGCCTTCCAGTTCTCGCATGCTTCTTGATTCCGATTCTGACTCAGAGGAAGAACCTTTGTCTTGTTCCCACAGCCCAACAGAAGTTGATAGCACAGGTGACATCCCTGAGAACCATTTGGTTTTGTTCTTATTGTGTCGTTTTCTCTGTTTCAGAACTAACACTATTAATAAATAATTAAAGAAACATAAACCAAATCTGGCAGATAACATGCTGCATCAGCAGTAAACATTGCCATCAAAGACCTGAGAGAGTTTGCATGAACAAATAACTCGCCTGTTTTCTCTAAGTGTTTGCAAATGCTTGCTGACAGTTACAAACCCACCATTTTTCTTGAGGCATTGAGTAAATGACCCTAATGGCTTGTTTTCAAGATAGCCTCTACACAGTATCTGCAGCTCTCTGTATGACCCTAAAGTACTGGACACCAAAAAGTCAAATCTTTGTGTTTAAGTGAAGTATGGAAAATTTTAACTCCTCACATCTAAACATATATGATTTTCTTGCAGAAATTCATTGTCCTGAATATTACTTTGTTTTGCTTTAAAAGTATATTATGAGTGGTAAGGCTCTGTTTTATTAATTCTATGTTCATCTTATATGACTACACATACACCCTTTTAACAAAGCTTCTGTTTCATGTTAATGTTAGAGGTGGGTTTTTTATTGCACTCAGATTTCTGTATTTCACACGAGGTTCCTTTAAAGTGTGAATACCTTTCCACTGAAGGTAGAACCTCTTTTGGTATTTTGACATTTCTTCATCAAACTAGAGTAAAGAATAATGCATTTCCTCATTCTCTGATTTTTGCTTTGAAGCTTCTAATGAAAGAAAACGTACATAAATACATATTTTTTTCCTTGTTAGCTACTGTTGTGGTATGTGCATGGATTTGCTTTGTTCTAAAGTAAAAATCATAGCTCAGATGGGATTTTTTGCTGACATAATTACAAAAGATTTGAGGTAGGATAGTGTCTTCTGTTGTTTCTCCCCTCCTAGTGTTTATAAGCATGTATTTTGAGAAGTTTGGAATATTCTGCCCTTTTTCTGATCTGTTAGTATTGAATGGACACCAGAAGGGAAGAAGTATAATCAGAAGCTCTGATTTTGTCCAATTTAATCTGTATTACCGGTTACAGAGAAAAATAGGAAAGTAATATTTTAAGAAATAGGAGAAACATGCATATTTTTTTGCTCTACTTATGCTTCCTGGATATGGGGTAGACTATGTTTTTTGCATCAACCTTATGCGTGCTACACTTTCTATGAAGTGTAGTTGAAAGGAAAAATAGAAGGTAGCAGGTATGAGGCAGAACACGTTACAGAACTGTTTCATATACTTCATATGTGTATTAAAATAGGTCACCAACAGCATTGCTGGTAGGGCAATAAACATTGAAGACAGTGTGTATCTGTGTATCTTGCATTAAGTCTCTCTAAGGCAAAAGGAATTCTATGAATATCTAGTCATTATTTGCTACACTGTGTTAAACATGAACAGGAACCTGCAAATGCCTTCTGATGAGAAGAAAAATAGTTTTTGTAATTTTGGAGTATGTTTCTGCTTGTTCCATAGGTGGTTTTTTTTAATGCTTAATTCTTCACTATTTTTGACTTGGAGGTTCCTCAGCAGCAGTAGAGGTTATCTGTTTGGGTAGGAAACTCATTAGAAAAAATATTATTGCCATTAAGTAGTTCCCCTTAATAAAACATTGGGGGAAGAAACACTTGTGTTACGTGCAGCTACAAAAATAGGGTGGAAGGGTATGTGATCCTATGTATTACCAAGCACTGGGAAAGTGTGATCCTGTTGAGCTTTTGGTGACTGCTGAAATGTGTGTCAAACAACAGCTGAGCTCTCAGTACTCAATGATAAATCAAATCTGACAAATGTGCCAGTGTAATATGCTGCAAGTGTGTGAAAGGGCAGTTGAATTCAGGCAAGGCCTAAGGGTTAGCCAAAAATTACTTATTTTGGATTAGAAAGCCTAGGAGATACAGGCAGAATTAGAGAAAAGAAAAATTTACAGACCAAAAAGTATGAATTAGAATGCTAAACTGACATTTTTCCTCAGCATATAGGGTATATAGGTTTTTGTGCTGGTATTTGTGCTGGTAAATTGCCTTTTTTTTTTGGTCTTGGATTGGATGTTGTGTGGTCTGTACTAATATCTTTAGGTGCTGTTGTAAAAGGTAAAGGTCAATAAGGCTTTTAAGACTTGAAAAAATTACTAAACGGAATGTGTGTGCTATAATTGCAAGTTTGTTCTTCCCTTCCTCCTTGTGTCTACTACTTCTTTGTGATTGCATTACTGGTTATTGGCTGTATTCAGGGGTACATTATTTAATGTATTCCTGAACATTTACCATGGTAAACTTTGCAAGATCTCATACTGTTAAATAGTTCATCTTCTCATGTT
Source organism: Irena cyanogastra (assembly GCA_013397155.1). Lineage (NCBI taxonomy): Eukaryota > Metazoa > Chordata > Aves > Passeriformes > Irenidae > Irena > Irena cyanogastra. Next base: position 9,801 of record VWZV01008810.1, read on the forward strand.
TGCTGTCTTGCTTTATTATTGATGTTCAATAACTTTTAAAATGCACAGTCCCCTCAAAAATAATTTTTTGTCTATTCTTTAATACGTATCTCTTTTTTAGAATCAAGATTGGAAGGCTGGCTATCAATGCCTGTTAGAAATAACACTAAAAAATTTGGATGGGTTAAAAAGGTAAGAAAACCAGATTTATGATTTTGTTTTATGCATAGGTTCAACTTCAAACTTACTGTAGGTTTTCAACACTTCTTCTTTTATATGTGTTGTCTCATTACTTAAATGTATAAAATATGTTAACTGGTATAGCTACATCTGAGAGGAGCAGCTTAAGACAATTGCAATAGTTTAAGACACCTCTTTGTATAGCTAGAGGTGAGAACAGTCATTCATGATCTTCAAATGTTTATACATGCCATAAGCATTCCCAGCAGTATTACACAGCTGGAATTAGGCAGAGTCTGGAAACAGGTGCTCTTGACAATTTCTTTTTTTAAGAGATAAAACTAAAACCTACTCCTTCTGCCTTATGCAACCTTCATTTGTTTACCTCTACTCAGTAACCTCTTTGATGAGTCTTTGTCCAAAATGTAACATACACATTTTCATACAGATTTCCTTACTGCTGCAATACAGTTAATTCTAGGCAAAATTCTGGAAGTAGGACATCTTTTAGGTAATTAGCTTCTTAGTGAACATTGCTAGCTATTCTGGTAAGTATGATAGTGATCTTTTTAAGTATGATCCTTATTAGTTGTGACCTGCACACATGAAATAGTGTGTGCAGGGGATGACAGTTACTCTCTCTACCAGTCCAAGTGAAAATTAAATCAATAAAATAGAAAGGAAAAGCTTATATCCTACTTTCTTCCTGACTTTCATTTTTGTTTCTTCATAGATATTTAAATATGTTTAAAAATCAGTTGATCTGATAATATAACTTGATTTATCAGGTAATCAGAATTTTGTTTGTTATGCAATGAATTCCTTGTCATGGACTTAGTATGCAGTACTACCATTGTCCACTTAGGTACCATTTAATCAAATTGTAGAAAAACATTGCTACAACATATGTGATAGATAATTGCTGTGACATATTTGACATCTGTGATGAGCTGGATTAATACATGTTTTATCCTTTTGTCTCCTAACAGTATGTAATTGTAAGCAGCAAGAAGATCCTGTTCTATGACAGTGAACAAGATAAAGAACAATCTAATCCCCACATGGTGTTGGATATAGAGTAAGTATTGCCATGTGTATTTCCTTCTTCTGATTTGTAGGTGAACTCTGTTGGAAAGACCTGTGACCAAAGGGCCTTTTGAGGTCCAGTCTGGGAGCACAACATCACATGGGACATGACTTTTTTCATTTGAACTATAGAGCTGGACCCACTGTGGTGAAGAGTGGGGCTTTCTGTAGGCACTGGTGCAGGAGGAGCAGCGTGGTGCTCAGACTGATCCAGAGAGCTGCACTAAGCCCTGGTGTAACCGAAGTGCCCCCACTAGCTCAGCTAAACCTTCCTCACACACAGCTGGGAGCAAAGCATGTAATGAAAACTGTAGCAGAGCAGATAATCATTTTCAGTGTTCATGTATTTTCTCTTACAACATGGCCTTACAGGTGGATTATATAGTTAATTTATTTTCTTAATAAATGCTGAATGTGGCTATTCAGAGCATGGGGACAGTATTGTATTAGAAAGGTGCCAGCAGCCATTAAAGTCACATGATGGTTTCTCAGTGCTTCCACAAATATAGCTGGATGCTTGTGACTTCTTTTTATTTAGGGTTTTTGGGAGCTCATGTGCAGGGTTGAAAGACAGGGCTTTACCAAGTGATTAGAAATCTGTACAAATCTGACAGATCTTTAATGGTTCTAAGCCTTAATGTGCTATGTTGTATCCTAACTTAATCTGTCACATTTATCATTGTGGTAACATTAATTTTTGTCCTTATTGAAACAATTTCCTGTAGCAAACTCTTCCATGTCCGACCAGTCACCCAGACTGATGTGTACAGAGCAGATTCCAAGGAAATTCCTAGGATATTCCAGGTATTTATTAATAAATTAATGTTTCTAGTGTAACAGACATGGCATTTCAGATATTGTCAAAAATAGTGAAAAATAGTGAAAAATGAAATATTTACTAAAAAAATCATTGAAAAATCGTTCCTAGTGTACTTCTTCAATCTTTGTGCTTAGATAATGACTGTGAATTTCTATTTGCCATCTAGGAGTACTGAGATTATTTTGCTTTCATTCTAGATCCTGTATGCTAATGAAGGAGAGAGCAAAAAGGAACAAGAATTTCCTGTGGAGCCCATGGGAGAGAAATCAAATTACATTTGCCACAAAGGACATGAGTTTATACCTACTCTTTACCACTTCCCAACCAATTGTGAAGCTTGTATGAAGCCCCTGTGGCACATGTTCAAACCTCCTCCTGCTCTGGAATGTCGCCGCTGCCATATCAAATGTCACAAAGATCACATGGATAAAAAAGAAGAGATTATAGCGCCTTGCAAAGGTAAATAGCGAGTATTTGAATATGCAGACAGTGCTGGAGTCACAAGGTGTTCTAATAGATCAGAGGATTCTAGTAATGGTCTGACACCAACTAAACATAAAAGTTGGTTTATCTTTTATTAGTACGTGGCCATCAGCCCCTTTCTGAGGTATCACCAGGAGGGTCACTCTGCTTTGAGTTCATGGCACATGGCTGTGGTGTGCATGTACCTGTTGTGTTGTCATCCTTGTGCAGCAGAGAGTGGTAGTTGCAGAGGTGCTCACACTGTATGTTGTGCTCTGTGGGAAACAACAGCACTGTGGAAGGGGTTGCATTTGGTGGAGGTTGTGCCTTGTGACTCAACATTATATAATTTATTAGTCTCAGTCACACCTCTTTGTGTTATCCATGTCTTCTTCCACATGAATGTGTATCTTCCACAGTACTAAGTTGTTACTCTGGAAATAAAAGGAGGAGGCACTGTCAGCAGCCAAGAAACCTACTGGTTCATTTTACTTTTGACCTCTCTGCTGATTTCTCTGCATCAAGCATGAGAGTATGCTAATCTGACAGCTAATTTTTGATGTGGGGCCATGTTTAGAATAATAACAATATTCATTTTTATTTTTTAAATCTTATTACAGTGTACTATGATATTTCTACGGCAAAGAATCTACTACTATTAGCTAATTCTACAGAAGAACAGCAAAAATGGGTGAGCCGACTGGTGAAAAAAATACCCAAGAAGCCTCCAGCACCAGACCCCTTTGCTCGATCTTCTCCCAGAACTTCCATGAAGGTACAGCCAAACCAGTCCATCAGACGACCAAGTCGACAGCTTCCTCCAAACAAACCAAGGTGACACAAGGACTGCTATTTAAGTTATTGCTCTAAATGTTTTACTACAATTGGTTTCAATTCCTTAGTCAGGGTGGAAGGTCTCATGCTAATTTCTCATGATTCCTAAAAAGGTAGTCTTATCAGATTCTTCTGATGGGGTAAAAATTTTCTGTACAAAAATCATTAGTTTTCTGCTGGATCACTTCTAAGGAGCAGAATCCTATGTGCTGTGCTGTGGAAGTTGATAGCATTCTGCAGGTAGCGTTTATATGATTGCGCAGTGCAGAGTTTCTGGGTTTTTTCCAATTTGCTTTTTTCATCACCTGTGGTACTAGCTTATATTTGTTTCTGTCAGTTCCCAGTGCTGGCAGCCTGTGAAAAGGTTGGTCTGACTTATTTTGTTCATCGCAGTATTCCAGTTTAGCAAAGGCTTAACATTTTACCTCAGAGAGGTAATTGGGCAGTGCCTAGACGGGATTGCTGTCCGTTTTTATGTGACCAGACTGGCACCAGTATGTCAGGTGCCTGGGTGAGACCTGGCCTGGGTGAGTGGCCAGTTACAGTGGAGAATGCAGGGAAGCACACTCTTGCTGTGATTCTGCTATTACCACAAAACATCCTTACGTTATGAAGCGTAAGGATCTCAAACTGATACTGGTATTTTAATGGGTGGAAATGCATAGTGGAAGGACTTAGAGTAATTTAATTTCACTTCCTTCTCAACCTTCATACAGTCTAATTTTTGGTGATTTAATTTACATATTTTAAAGAGAATCAGACCTCATAATTTGGATTTTAAATGAATAGATTTTTTATAATCATGAAGGAAAAAAGCTTTTAAATCACTTTTTAGGGACCAATTATTGAAGAGTTTCTTTGTGCAAAAATAACCAAAATATCAGTGATAGGACTGAAAGCATGAATCAGGAAAATATTCATGACTATTTGAGGGACAAGTAGATTTCTTTTCTTCTGCATACTGTTTACAGTCTAACTTAGTGATGTTACTCTGTTTCTTGCTGTTAACATACAAAGGTATATGATAAATTCTGAAATTTTTTAAATACCTATTCTTCGGTGTTCTGCAAATAATTCTTCTCCTTCCAATACTCTTTTTTAAGTCTTGAACATTTGTACAAAATCATTTCATAGCACAGTATTTACCATTCTATACTGGTGGGCGAAGGAGGAAGATGAATATTTTTGTGTGTAAAGCATGTAATTCTTCAGTTTAAGTTTCCAAGTTAGCCTTGCAATTGTACCTAACAGATGAAAAGTGTAGTTCTGTGAGGTCATGTCACCTACTACCAGAATAATGCAGGTCTGTCAAATCAGCGGAAATTTGTATGGATTTAAACACCTTGAATTAGAAACGCCATATTCATAAATAACTGTAATTGCTATGGCAAATTTATACCTCATTATATCTATGAGGCTTTTGTGCAAGGGCTTACCATATGAAATAATTAATTTTCCTTTATGAACTTAGTTAAGAATGAAGATGTAGTTGCCAGTTCAATCTAGGGTCTGAGCAGTGAGCCCTGGCAGCCAGGTAGGCTCTGGGACTGCACCAAGAGGAGCACAGCTGGATGACTCAGGGAAGAGATTATACCCCGCTGTTCACTCCATAGTCTGCAGCACAAGACTGCTTCCACTTTTGAGCCCCCAAATTCCAGACAGACATCAACACACTGGAGAAGGACCAAGCAGAGGCCACTAGGATGGTCAGAGCAGATGCCTGAGGGAGCTGGGCTTGTTCAGGCTGGATGAGGGACACATCCAGGGGCTCCCATAGCAGCCTGCTCCAGCCTCTGGGGAGGGTATCCAGGAGATAGAGCCAGGCTCATCAGTGCTGCAGGGAGAGAAACAAGGGGCTCACTTAAACCAGGAGACACTCCAGCTGGATAGAAGAAAAAGACAATGCAGAGAGCCAGTGTGGCTGGACAGGCTCCATCCCTGGAGGCTCTCAACACCTGACAGGACAAGGTCTTGAGCATCCTGGGCTGGCTTTGTATCTGACCCTGCTTTGAGCAGGAGGTTGGGCTAGAAACCTCCTGAGGTCCCTTCCAAGCTGCCTAGTCCTAAAAATGCTGACCCTGCTAGGAATTTCACACAATGATGGTTTCTTCAAGGTTTTCATGGCTGTTTTTCTTCATGAGGATTTAAGAAAGGGCAAATCAGTTTTTCATACAGAGCATATAATTTCTGCTTAGCCATTCAGTTGGATTGTGCCAAACGGATAATTCCAAATTGAAAAAAAACTACTTTAATGTATTTTATTTCCTAATAAATTGTTTAAGTGTACTAGCCATAGTTCATGTAACAAATGAATATTGAGCCTTTTCACGGCTCTATCACATTTAAAGGTTTAAATAGTTTAAAGCCTGAAAATCCAAATTCCCCTGAAACCCATTTTGTTTAAAACATGCGATTAACTGTATTAAACAATGTAACATGTTTATATTGATGCTGTCTTAGGGTAAGGTTTCCATGCCTGCATCCTATGCAACCCTAATTAGGATCCTTCCAGCTCACTGGAGAGATGACTAGGCTGGGTTTCATTTGTTGTAGCTATAGCAATTGAAAAGTTATTACTTAAGATATTACAACAGAAGGAGATATCTGAGTGCTTCTAGACAATGATTCACTCCATCCCAAAATAAATGCCTCAGATAAGTAAAATGACTCATTTGCTGACAGGATTTGCCTTGCTTCTTTGTTCTATAGTGACCATACAAGGAGCACAGACAGGGAGGCCTAGACAACAAGTTGATATATGCTCTTTTTTGGCATTGCTTAACTTTAAATAATGAGCTACAGAATAGCTGTATAGTGTAATCACCCTGTATTTGAGATATAGTAAAATCCTGCTATATTCGTTTGTACATTCAGATGAAGTGCTATCTTATTCAATGTTATTTTCAGCACTCAAAATCACTTGATTTTATTGGAAAAAATGTTAGGTTTGCATTATTGTCTGGAAGGGGATAGCAGGAGAGCATAAAACCACCTCAGTCAGCAAGAACAGCAACAAAACAGAAAGCAGATAATTTTATAAAAGGTAGATCTTGGTCTTTCCTACTGAAATTCTAGGGGAAAAAATCAATATGATAAGAGTTCTGTATTGAATGGAATGATTTTTGTTGAAGTTTGTTGATGGAATGATAATGTTGAAGTTTATTGCAACGAATGCAATATTCTTAAATTACATGAACACTAACTGAATCTTCATATTTGTAATAGGCAAAGGAACAAACCCACCTACCTTAAACAGTCTTTCAGTTAAAAAGGTTTAGTGATAGCAAAAGGAATTTTCAAGAAGTGACACTCATTAAACATTTATAGAAGTGTGACACTCATTAAAAATCAAACCCTCCTGTTGCAGATTACTTGATCTGGCATTTAAGGACTGGGATTGGTCCTTTGATGATGTTGATGATATTGATGGTGATGATGATGATGACGATGTTTTTGATTTCTGAAGAAGTATAAGGGGTAAATCTAAATAGAGAGAAATTGATTTGTTTGCCTTTGAATACAGCATGCTATGTTGGATTTTGTTTCTCAAAGCAGAGAAAATATAAGATCTCATTTTAATATTTTAAACAGAAAAATGAGATTCTGTTCATCATACTGAACTTTTAGAGGAGTAATTTTCATTAAAACAAAGTTGTTGCCTTTGCCAGTGTTTTTATTTTTCTAATTTTAGATTTTTTTTTTTCAAAATTCATGTCTGCCTGCCTGAAAAAAAACCTAAAACTGCTGTTTTTGGGGTTGTTGCTCATCTCTAATGCTAATAGTGCTAACCTCAGCATAGAATATTTGAAGGAAAAAGGGAGATGCTAGCAGTTGGATGTTTAGCTGAAATAGACTTGGTATTTACAAACTTCTTCATTTTTAAGCTTTGAATATAAACTGACTGGTCTATGGCTAGCAGACATGAAATCACTGGAGTTCTGCATTTTGCTTTTCTACCTCTGTTCTGAAGTGAATTTGACTTGGCTTTCCTTTGCAGTGCTGTGCTTTCTGGGTACCTAACCACGCATTTGAAAACTATGTAAACAAACAGGTTTGCAGCTTCTGTGATGTGGTTTCCTTGACTGCTTTAGAAAGATCCGGCCCTTGCAGTGATCTGATTTATGCCATGGCTTCATTCTGGATATATTGCAAATAGTTTTACCTATTTTTTAGACCTCAGAATCTGATCATTTCACACATTGATGCAATCTTACATTTACACAGAAAAAACCCTAAATGTTAAATGCTTAAGAATTATTTTAAACAGTATGTGAGATGTGTCTCAGTTGTGTAACAGTGGCACTGTGACTGCTCCTCAGCTGTGTGCTCAGGGAACTGAGGAACCAGCTCCTGCAGAACTTAACTGGCTTAGTGTTCACAGTAATGAGCATTACATTAATTAAATATACTGCATCTTTGTGTATTAAAAGCTTACTGATCACTAATCCTTTAGGAGTAACTATTAGACTGTGCATAATGTACTTTACCCTCACGTATTGCAAGGGGGTTTAATTGATTTGGGATTACAGTGTGTAAGGATGTGCTGTACTGAAGTGATGTTGCTGTTGAATGCAGAGCAAAGGTGCTTCTCACAAGTACGATGATGAACCCATCTTAAAGGAAGACTTTGAAGAAGTATATTTTTGTTTTACATTTGTTGCATTTACTGACCAAACTTCCTGCTTCTTTTTCAGCTAACTGCTTTCCGTGAATGCAGACACAGTCGAGGTGATAATTTTCTTCCCATTACAGCAAGACTGAAACATATCCCAAAATATATTAAAAATATATATTTTCCTGAGAGATTGTGCTATATATATCAGAGGTTTACATTTTTGCTGCAATATAAATTACTAATCTCTGAGGGTTTTCCTGTATTCTCCCAAGTGACTGATCAGTTGAGGAATGGTTGGTAAATAGTCAAAGGATATGTTAGGTAACCTTTTAAACTCTGTTCCACAAAAGCTTTCTTGGCAAGACACATACACTACATTTCATAAAAGGATGGAGAGGAATGAGTATTGAAATGGAAGAAACTGACTTTTCAGCTTTCGTAAAGATGCCACCAGCACGTCTGCAAGTAGAACCGGAGGAAGATCCACCATAGTGATATAGACTGCATCTGTGAGAAGTGACCATTAAACTGTGTATATATATTGTACTGTAATACTGCAAGAGGGGTTTAAAAATCTTTCCACTTTATTTTTTTATGCTTATTAATCAGATACAGTTACTTATTGCAGTTGCAACTATGCACTTGTATAAAGCCATAATGTTGAAGTTTATATCATTCATACACATCTATCAGAAGCTGCATGTCAGTGTTCAGCAGCTAGTATAGGTTTGAAGTGTATACTAGTTTCAGCTACATCATCATGGGCAGTCCCCTTTTACATGTCTAATTGCCTTAATTTAAATTTTTTTCAAGTTTTTTTGCCCATTCTTTCTATTTAAGGAAAAAGAAAGTTTACCAGCTCTTAGGATGCAGTTTTGCTTTATGGCAGAAAAAATAGTGCACTATTTTTACACCTATTAAGTATATCAGTGTCAACCTATTTTGAATGTATATCGACTGGTTTTAAGGGTGGAGAAGTGTTGGTTACAGAAACAATGGCTGAGAGCATGGGATTTACCAGACCATTTGCTTGTACATGTAACTGCTCATCCAGCCCTTTTTACAAACCTCAATACTAGTTATTGACTTATATTAACCCTCATTAAGTGCTATGAAACTTCATTTTGCCTTGTTTTTGCATACTCTCCTAGATGTGTTTTTTTTTATTTCTGGAAAATAAAAGAATCTGTGACTATTTTTACATTTCACAACACAGTATCTAAGGACTGTCACAAATGTTAGGAAAAGTAAAACATACTGTAGATGTATTTTAAAGTTTTAATCTGGTTCTCTAGCACATAGCTGTAGGCATAGATAAATAATTCAATAGTGTGTTTTGAGAACTGATAGCTGGGAAGAAAGGGCCTCAGAGGCACTTAATCTGACTTTTTTTTAAACTTGGAGTTGTACAAAAAATATAATATATATGAGCTCATTCATGATGTGTTCATAATTATCCCAGAAAATGCATGTTTTATACAACTACAGTATGTGATGTTAAACATATTGACAGTAAAAAATGTAGTCGCCTATTTGGTCTCTTTATATATATATATATAA
>VWZV01008817.1:1459-11846 GCA_013397155.1 Irena cyanogastra
TGATTAACATTGGTTGACAGCTTGCTTTCCTATATCAGTAGCTTAAAGCAGGGAAGGAAATACATACTGTAATTGGTCTTCTAAGAGCTAGATTTCATCTTTGCTTCTGGGTTTATCCCTGTCTTTCCCTCCAGTTTTTTCAGTTGTTTCTGCTTGCTGTTGTTTCTCTTTACATCATTGTTCTATGACCTTATTGTTGTCTCTGACCCTATATTTATTCTGAAATGTGGTTCTTTAGTCAGTCTTTCTTCTAAAGAAAAGGACTGGGTTGCAGTTCTCCTTCCTCTGTAGTTCCCTTTCAGTGTTTGTTTCAAACTTTACTTTGGTGCATTTCCCCAGTCCCTTTGAAATACATGGAGTTTTCTAATGCCTTGTATTGGTTTATACACAGGAAAGTAGAATTGTTTAATTGTAGTCATGGTCACAGCTTGGTGAAAACAGTAAAGGGAGGGTTCTAGGACTGTAAGTCAAATTCAACCCTTGAGGCAAAAGAGACAAGGTAAATAGAATGGCATCAGGTCAGATCTTTTCACGTTTCTGCTGATACCTACTTCAGTTCCTAGAGCACTCATGTAGGTCATGTTCTGCCTCTAAAATCTGTTCTCACAGATTTATGCTTGTGAAGATTCTCTGCTGTATTTTCCAGGGGTAGTAGTGGTATGTGGTTTGGTTTTCTGGTTTGTTTTGCTAGGGTTTTTAAAGGGGAGAGATAGTTTGGTTTTTAGGATGATCTGTGGACAAACTGTTCATAATGCTTATTTGCATTTAGGTAATCAATCTTTTTTACAGACTTCAAAAAACTTCTGAAGTTGTTAATTTGACAGAAGTTATTAACTATACATTTATCTGCTACAAAAAGGTGTACTTTGCAGGGAGAATATTCACTCCAGTTAAAAACATGAGAAATGTCTTCAAACACTGAGTTTTGAATGAGAAATTGATAATGAATCAGGGAAAGACTCTGACTAAGAATAGTTAGGGAGACTGACTTACAAGTGGGGAAATTACATAAGTTATTTCTTAAATGGTGAAGGTATTTTTTGAAGATGCATTTAGTAATGTCCTGAAATATTGTATAGGTTAGTAAAACTGGAGCAGAAGGTGCTGTGCTGGATGAGGCCAAGAACATCAACAAGTCTTTGTCTGCTCTTGGAAATGTCATCTCAGCCCTGGCTGAAAGCAGTGTAAGTGGTTTTTGTCCTTTTTCACTTGAAGGTTTAAAGTTTGCGTCTCTGAACATAGTATGCAGAAATTCTTGCCAATCTCAGTGATATGAGCCAGTGCATTGCAGGTGGCCATTACTCTTGTACTGTATTGACAGTAAAGATTAATACATTACATTTAATGCTGAGGGACTTGAGCATCATACTGAAAGTTTCCGTATGCTCTAAAGGTTACCAAACATAGAAATACAATTTTGTCATCCCATGTATCTTCAGTCTTATGATTGATGAATTAAACTAGAATTTAATGTCTTTCTAATAAGGTCATACCTAGCAAAAGTGTAGTTCATATTTCAGCAAATGAAATGTGTCTGAAAACCCGTGACTGATCATTTAACCTTTTTCTTACTAGACATATGTTCCATATCGTGATAGCAAAATGACCAGAATCCTTCAAGATTCACTAGGGGGTAATTGCAGAACCACTATTGTTATTTGCTGTTCTCCATCTTCTTACAATGAATCTGAAACTAAATCTACTCTTCTGTTCGGCCAAAGGTGAGTAAATGACTTAATAGGAATAAATGCAGAATGAGAAATAAATAAGTTGCTCTATTAAGATTTCTGAACCAAATTAATTAGAACTTTTACTTTCTTTTCTATAATTCTTCAGTGTATACATGGCTAAGTCTTGTGATGTATCTTGTCTCATAATATATATAAATCCTTAAACCAGCCAGGATCCTGAAGACTGTGTTTTCAGGAGAAGCATATAATTTGGTTCAAATTGTGGTTTAATGTATAATCTTGGAGGGCTGTAAGTACTTCCCTGTTCCCTGCCCTCCCTAAAGCAGAAGAAGGTAGGAAGGAACTTTCCCCTGGTAAGTTGAATTCCTTATTTGGCAGGAGGATATGTTCTCTGGTCTGTATATAACAGTCCAGTAAACTTGAAATTATACTTGTGAATTCCTGTGTCGTTTGTAACTGAATTTATACATACTCATTTCCAGTTAGGTATTTTGTTAGGTAGTTTTTCTTTACCATTCTATTATTGTTGCTGATTTGTTGTACTCCAGTTCCTGACCACTAGATTGAATCACATAATTTAGTGGAGCACATTACAAAACCAGTCAATGTTGTGCTAGTCCATCTGGTCTTTGATGTTAGTGTACCTCTTCCACTTCAGTCCAACAAGATCGTTTCCTACTGGTATTCTCTGAGAAGTTTTGTATTATGGAAAATAGACCAGATTAGAATATTCTGGCAGAATATGAATAGTTAGTAAGCATGGAGTAATGACTGCATTCTGCAGCAGTGGAGGTTTTTGGTTTCTTTTTAGAAGGTGGGAAGTCTTTTCCTTTTATTATTTAGTGAATGAGCTACTGGAAAGTGTCTTCCAGCTGCAGCTATGTTGTTTCACTGCCTTGTATTCTTGATGGCTTCAGGAGTTAACAAAGTGCATTCCTGTCTCAGCCACCACAGTTAGTCCAGTATAATAATTCAACTGTCTAGGGATATCAAATTTATGCTGAAGCCCTCAGCTGTAGTAACTGAAGGCTATGTAAAAGTCATATAATACAGTAGAAAATCATATCTCTTTTAGTAGTAATGTCTCCCTAAGATTTTGCAGAAGGGTACTTATAGGAGTCAATGCAGGGCAAGGGAGATGTTTAACTGCCAAGCTTTTTTCCTGTTCTGAATTTTGGAGTGGGATATTCAGAAGTAGAAGACCAAACAGGAAAACTACTGAGATAAGTGAGGTATGGCACTATAGTGAAAACCATACATCACGTGTATATTATGAGTGCCTGTAGTTTTGTCTCCAAACCTAATTTAATGGAATTCACCTGAACATAGAGACTCACAGCTGCTGTTATCTGAGTAGCTTGTAACACCTTTTTGGTTACTTGGGATCTAGTTACTGGACCTTTTGGTTGAAATCAGCTGCTTCTTAGATAAGCCAGATGGTTTGCATGCTAGAGTTGTTATCCTCTCCATTGGACAGTTTGCTAGATGTGGAATACTGTTTTTTCTTCAAAACTATGCACAACTGTCCTGACCTCAGTTCTTTCAGATGAAGGTATGCAGCTTAATTTTTCCAACTCAATCAGCTTGAGATTTCTTAGCTTTCCAAATGTTGTGTTGCTGTGTCTTTTGACAGTTGTGTCAATCCAGTTGAAAGAATAGTAACTTGACAGGGAATAGAAATAAGGTTTTGGAAGAGATGGGAATGTTTATGCTTTCACTAATGATATGTGAACATTTTATTTAGTAACCTTTAATTCCTTTCTTTAAAAATGAAATTTCAGAGCTTTTTGCTTTCTTTGTGTAGAGCAAAGACCATTAAGAACACAGTCTGCGTCAATGTGGAACTCACTGCAGAACAGTGGAAGAAAAAGTATGAGAAGGAAAAAGAGAAAAACAAGACTCTGCGTAACACCATACAGTGGCTGGAAAATGAGCTCAACAGATGGAGGAACGGTGAGAAGCAGTTATATTAGTATTCTGCAAACTTTAGGCAAGACAACACACACCGAGTTAGTCTTCAGGCTACCAGAAATAGCTAAGAGCACTATGCAAGGTAGTAATAAGGATATTAAAGCTATAGTGGTAAGTCAACTTTGGAACATGATATTGTTCGCTTTATTGCAACTGAAATAACTTCTAATGATCACGTTATGACAGAAATGTCTGAAAGCATATTCCTGTTAGATTGTTCAACACTTGGTTTTCTAGCAGGACTAGAATTACTTATGTTGTAAAAAACTTATTTTGGGGGACAAAAAACTGGTATTATTTGTAAGTGCAGAAACTGAGTAAAATGTTTCCTCTGCATTGGTTTTCTGATTCAAACCATATCACAAGATCTTGCCCTCATTTAAAACTCAAACATGTGAATAGGCAAAAAATCCACCGAAACCCCAAAGTTGCTGACAGTACCAAATACATGCCTGTTAATTCTTCCTGAATTATTAACTTCTTATCAGTTCAAGTTGCGGATAAAATACAAGTTAATAGTGAAGCCATAAATTAATTCAGGAAAAGAGAACATAGGTCACACAGATACATTCTGGAGTTTAGCAACTGTAGAAGATGATTTTGTAATCTGACAACTGTACCACATCCTGATACAAATCTGAAAATAATGGGTTTGCTGAAATAGGTTTGTAGGATGTGGGGCGGGTGTTTTGTTTGTTTTTGTTGGGGTTTTTTATTATTTTATAGAGCTGGTATGAGGCCACACCTGAAATGTCAATATTCTGAAAGAACTGTACTTAATATGAGATACTGGAGTGTTGGAAAGAGCCTGTACCTTCCAAGGACTGCATAAAATGTTTTGAGTAAAGCACTTAGGAATTTAGTTTAATTTACCAGAGAAGTGCCTTGGCATGTGATGTCTTCTCTGTGAAGTTAGTGTTCTCATCAAAAAGAGCTTTATGAACATAAAAGGATAAAAGTAACTGAAAATATTTTAAATTAGAAGCAAAGCAACATAAAAGTAAATGTGGCTACCTAGTAAAACAGTGCCAAGGGAAAGAGAATTTTGTGTCTTCTGAGAAAGTTAGGTGACTTTCTAGTAAATAAGGTTTGATGTTTAATTTGGAGCTCATAGCAGAGTAACTGAGTGAAATACAGTGTTTTGTGGTAAGCAGGAAAGAGTTTGGATCATCTAAGTAGTCTTTTTTTTTTTGCCAAGTAATGAGCTGAACTCATTTGCTTATTAACTGTGTAATACTGTTAGTAGGAAATATGTCATACTTCTCAAGGATAATTTTGTGGGAAATACGTCATGGCTAACTGTACTAAAATTAAGTTTACTTTTAAGGGGAGACTGTACCAGTTGATGAACAGTTTGACAAGGAGAAGGCCAACTTAGAAGCTTTTGCAGTCGACAAGGATATTACTGTTATTAATGATAAACCAGCTACCACAATTGGAGTAACTGGCAATTTCACTGATGCTGAGAGAAGGAAATGTGAGGAAGAAATTGCCAAACTTTACAAACAACTGGATGACAAGGTATGCCATTCTTACTTAATGTAGAATCTCTTGAAAATATGTCTTGCACTATATTATTTTGTAATATGTCTTCAGCATTCTCAGGAGGAGAAGCCAAGGGCTCTTCACTCTTGGGACCCGAGGGAATGGCCTGAAGTTGTGTCAGGGAAGGTTTAGGTTGGATATTAGAAGAGGTTCTTCATCCAGAGGGAGGTTGAGCTCTGGAAAAGGCTCCCCAGGAAGTGTTCACTGCACCAAACCTGACAGAGTTCCTATGCTCTCGGGCATAGGGTGTGACTCTCAGGGTGTCCTGCACAGGGCTGAGAGTTGGACTTGATGATCCTCATGGGTCACTTCCAACTCAGCTTCTTCTGTGATTCTATATTTAATTTTCCAGTATTCATTTGTTAGCTCAGCTTGTTTAAGTATTTGCTAAGAGTGCTTCCTCTTAATTCTGATTGAGAGAAATCAAAGTTGCCTTATCTGGTGCTAAGAGAGTATTGTTTGATAGTTGGAAAACAATGGATGTGGGAAAATGAGTGATTTGAACACAAAATTTTTTTCTTTCCATGTTTTGGATATTTTATTTAAAATAAATAATCTCAAATATAAGCAGTAGTACTGTATTTGAATAGAAAAATGTTTTAATTAAATATTGTTTCTTGGAAATTAGAACAACTTGGAGAAGACTTGCACAAGCACAGGTATAAGACTTTTGTCTCTGAAGAATGGTGTATTACACATACATGCCAGGTTAAGAGCCTAATGAATCAACCAGTGAAAAGAATTGTTTTTTATTGCTTTGTTGTGTAATTATCTTGGAATTGGGAAAAGTTAGATACCTAACATCTGCTGTCTCATAGATTATTTTTTCTGAGTGGTATTTGTCAGTTTAATGAACACAGTCTTATTTCAACTGCAGGATGAAGAAATTAATCAGCAGAGTCAACTAGTAGAAAAACTGAAGACACAGATGTTGGATCAGGAAGAGGTGAGTTTTGCTCTTGTATCTTTATTTTATTTTTGTTTGTCTTTCCTTTAAAGAAATTGGTGGTATTTGGAATAGGTCACAGTTTATGACCAAGGAGTAGAATGACAGCTTACTAATGCACAGTAGTTCTCTTCTATGCCTTATCTAAGTGCTCTGCCTGTTCATTCCTCCCACCTACACTGTGCTGATGGCTAAACCTAAACCAGCTTTACTTGGATCTTAAGTATCCATGAAGATTGAAGGAATTGAAGTATTTTATGCAACCCTTGTTAAAGTTGTCTTCCTTATGCAAAGTTAGCAGGTTGTCAAAACTGAAGGTAACTTGATTTAATGTAAGAAATCTGTTTTAAGGTTTACTTCTGATCAGTTGCTGTACAGAGACAGAAGGGAGAGGAGGGAAATGTATTGGGCCATAATGAAAAAGGAGTTATCTATGTGTTAATTCAGACCATACTTGCTAGAATATTCAAATGATTTGTATGCATATGTTGCCCGGGATGTAAATTAATGAGGAGAAATTCCTATTAAAAATGAAAATCTCATTTAGCCAAAATATTAGAAAAATTATTTCTCTATGGCACAAAGATTTGAAAAAATGATAATCTTTGTGTACCTATTCAGAAGGAAATGGGCCAAGGACTAGGGAAGTTGGAGCTACTGTTGAATCTGATTTAAAGAAATCTGCTTTTTTAGCAATTGTACTCTGTCTAGTTATTCTTCAACAGCTAACAGTGTTAAAATGCTGGAAGTTTAGTCCAGAGACTATTGATAATTTCAGACTCATGAGTAATATTCAGTGGCTTTTTTGAGAACTTGCAATATTCCGTGTGCATTTCTAGTTGCTACTCCTATATATCTTTATTTGTAATCACTTCAATTTTTAAGGTATTTTAAAACTTAAAGAACTAGGAGTATAGATGGTAAATTCAGTTCATTATGTTCTGTTCTTGGTATCCTTATTGCATGAAGCTAGATGCTAGGAATGTAGATATAAGCTATTGTAGCAGCTAAAAGCAGTAATAGAATTCAAGATGTGTGAAATATTCTTCATGATTATTTGTTATTGTAATTTTATTAAACCTCTATCAATATTGCAGCTTCTGGCATCAACCAGACGGGACCAAGACAACCTGCAAGCAGAGTTGAATCGCCTTCAGGCTGAAAATGATGCTTCTAAAGAGGAAGTGAAAGAGGTGTTACAGGCCCTTGAAGAATTAGCTGTCAACTATGATCAGAAGTCTCAGGAAGTAGAAGATAAGGCAAAGGAATATGAACTGCTTAGCGATGAACTCAATCAAAAATCGGTATGAAATTGGGATAAGAAATTACTGACAATCTTCAGTGTGACTTTCTTGCCTTACCCATGTTTCTTAAAGTCATTTGAAAGTGTTTCACAAGTGAAAATGAGAGCCTAAGTCTAAAACTTACTTCATTTTTGCAGGGAATAATTATCTAAAACCTATAAGCTTAAGAAAACAATGTATGGTGATTATTGACCTTGATCGTTCTTGCCTTTTTAGTGCCTGTGGCATTTTACTACCTGAAGAGTGTTCAGAAGTATCCTAGGTGTCAAAACTTAACACTTTCATTACGAGTTGCTTTTGTTTGTCTTTCTAGTGCAGTTGGGAAAATTCTGACTTAAGAATATGCTTCTTCCAATCTTGAAGTTGCAGTGAGCATGCTACAGTTTTTCTTGAAAGGAATGTGTATTTGCCTGCTGTGTGTTTGGTGTGTGAGATAACTTACCTTGATATCTTCAAAAATAAGCAGTTTGGTTTACTTTCTGAAACGAATAGTTGAGGACATATTCCACAAGATAACCCTTGTTAAAATACAGGTGCAGCATCAGTCTCACAGGCTACTGTGAACCTCCTTACATACCTGCAGAGTTTCTGAACTGACAGTTTTGGTAGCAGTTGTTTGGCAGACCTTAATCAGGTTTAAGCAGTTAATACTCTACCTTCTGTCCTAAAATTCTAAGTACTGGAAAGGATCAGCATGTTTGCTGGCGTTGCAGACAACATTAATGACATAAGTCTCACTCTTCTCTGTTCTTGAAGATGATAATAAGAGGGTCTGGGTCTTCTAGTGGCTGTGGCTTTCCATTTGCAGTTAGTAAGATTTGACTTGGTAGAACACTAGTGAATGTAATTGAAGTTCACAAGATCATGAAACTTCTCTTTAGGCTTCTGAGTATTCTGAACTGAGTAGCCTTTACTGGTAACTTACATCACTTGAAGATTAGCCAAAAGTCACGAATTATGAAAGTCAGAGTCTTATGAGCAGCATTTAAAATCTGTTAGAGTAGACTTGCTCTGTGTGTGTATAATTCTGAAGTGTATGGTTTGTTTTTTGCTAGTTTTTTTTTTTGTTTACTTTATTGATGTAGTTTTTAATTATAGGTACTGATTCTAGGTATTATAACTAACATCCATTGAGTGTCATGAATAACTCAATCTGTAAGAAAGCAACTGTTCAGAGGTGTCATAAAATTAAGACATCCCAATCTGGCACAGCTAACCCATGCAGTAACCATCCTTTGGCATCTCTGCCAAACTTTCCTGCTGTAAAACTTCTGGTGTTTTTTTAAAACTGGACAACAAATAGACTCTTGAGCATGTGAGCTGCTGAGCTGCAGCCACTAAAACCACAGCAGCTCAAACCAGCTGAAAAACTGCTTAAGTGTTGTGCTTATGAAATGTTAGTACTGGAAGAGTAGTCTCATTTTTTGATTTGCAAGTAGGGAAGAATTAAGAGGTTTTCAGACAAAACTGAAATTGTTTTAATTTACCAAAATGTGGTGAAAAATGTTGGACTTGCTGTCTATTTACCCTTTTTCTATAAATGTGATTCTCTGTAATATTTAATTGTATATAACTCTGAATGCTGTTTAACAGTGTTAACACTAATTTTGCTGCAGAGTTTTTAAGATTATATTTTGTGAGTTGAAAGTCTATGTCCCCAGTACTTTTTAGTTCTTTCAGAAGAAATGCTGGTTCTCTGTAAATAGTATGAAACTAGTTCCAAGAGCAAGAGTGTGTTCTGTTTAATTAAGGGTAACTTCTTTTACCGTAGGTCACTTTAGCCAGTATAGATGCAGAGCTTCAGAAACTTAAAGAAATGACCAACCATCAGAAGAAACGAGCAACAGAAATGATGGCCTCCTTACTAAAAGATCTTGCAGAGATTGGAATTGCAGTAGGAAATAATGATGTGAAGGTAAGAGTTAATCACTGCTGTCTTCAGTGCCATGTGTTAAACACGTACATTGTGGATAGGTGGGGGAATTTTCTTAGTATGGTAAAAATTGCCACCATAGGAAGCTTCATGTATATTAATAATTTGGACATAAGCTTCTCCATTGCTTATATTGTGACTTAATCAGGTCCCAGACAGAATTCAATTATGCATAAACAAGGAAGAGCAGGCATGATTTTTTTTTCTGAAGCAGTGTTCTCATTCTTGTTATCAAACTGCTATATGAAGTGGTCTTAATCAACAGCATTGTCTTGGAAATCTAATATTGACCTACAGTGATGATCAGGATGATACTTGTGTTAGAAACAGCATGAGGACATGAAATAAAAGATAACTCCAGAAGATGGCTATAGGGCAAGAATGTAAGCAGTATTGGAAATCAATAATGAATTGTATTTCCTTCTTCAAGCAACTCATTGTCTTTGTGCAAACTTCTAAATAATCAATCAGAAAACTTAAGTACCAAAATATAAGGTTTTGTTTTTTCTTAAGTTCTGTGGTTATCAGTTAAGGCTGGAGATGTGTCCTGGACATTAAGATGCTCCAGTGCACTGCTAGTTCACTTTTCTTATGTGAGCTTTCTAAATGTGCTGTTCCACCCTTTTTAGCAGCCTGAGGGAACTGGCATGATAGATGAAGAATTCACAGTCGCAAGACTGTACATTAGCAAAATGAAATCAGAAGTGAAAACAATGGTGAAACGTTGCAAACAGTTAGAAGGCACACAAGCTGAAAGCAATAAGAAAATGGAAGAAAATGAAAAGGAGTTGGCTGCCTGCCAGCTCCGGATCTCACAGGTAAATATTTCTCTACACTGCTCTTTATAAATTAAATTCATTGACCTGTTGGGGGGAAAAAAGTTGCAGGGTTTTTTTGGCACCTAACAAAGCACACTGTGAGTGAACAGCCATAAGACTCAGCTGTTTCCTTAGTACTCTCATCAGATTGGTTGCTTCTAAGTAATTCAGGGCAGGAT
>VWZV01008827.1:295-21926 GCA_013397155.1 Irena cyanogastra
ACAGTTTTCCAGTTGCATGGGGCTTTTTGCTTTGTTAACAAGTACTTTTCTAATAATTCCTTTCACTCAGTTCTCCTTTTGTACAATGCTGACATAATTCTGAAAAAGCATCAGCTCAATCTGTTGTAATTCCAGGGTTTCACTCTTGGTTATAAGAGTCAAAAAGGCCATCATTTTATATGTTTGTTTGAATTTCAGATTATTTTTTCACACATGCATCATTTTACCTGCATCTATGTTAAATATCACTGACTATTTTAATGCCTGCTACCCAGCCTCATACAGGCCTTCTGTCATTCTTTGCAGCCAGCTTTAGAAAACTTGTCATCATGCTCAGACTCTGTCATCTCTCTCTTCATTTGCTCTTCCAGGTCATTTGGAATATGTTCAGTGGTATAGGTCCCAGCAAAAATTCCTTTAGGAATCTAGTGATGGCCCCTCCAGTGTGAAATCAAAACTGGTTTTGTTTCCTATTTTTTAAGGTGCTTTTCTATCCATGTGAGACTCTTGCTCTCTTTTCCGATTGTTGCTTAGTTTCTTGACCTACATGGCCATGTGGTAAGAGAAGTAAAGTTTTGTTCTGTGTGGATCCTGTTATCTAAGTACTGGAGTGGAGTAACCAAAGAAGTTCTAGAGGGTGTTACATAGCCAGACAAAATTTATATTGAAATACAAGTCTTGAGAACTACAGAGAAAAACTTCGCAAAAATTTTTGCACATGAAAAACTGCAAGGTTTCAAATTATTGAGACATACAGTGTAATATATCCACACACTTGTGTCACAGGAAATGCTGGTGATATTCCTGCTTGGGCTGAATGCTCTTTAATGTGCTTTACACCTGCAAAACAGTAGCACCTTTTTACTGTTTGTTCAGATGTGTTTTTTATTTGGACTGCAAAGAGTGTGAGCCATCTAAAATCTTAATTCACCCTGGGTTTTGTGGCTTTTCTTAATACAGACTTTTCAGTCTTTTCTGTCAAGCAGGTTACAATTAAGCTTGGAGCTTTTTGTGATTATATTTTCCTTGTCATATGGCTGCTACATTATATTGTCAGGAATAGAAGTTTAACTGTAGAGAATGCTGATATTTTTCATTTTTTCCTTTGGGAAATATACTAAAAAGGGTAGATAGCTTCTAACATCCTTGTTTTGCAGATGAAGAAATAACGGTAGAAGCTTCATTTGCTTCTGTTTTCCTTAAAAGGACACTGATTATATGCAGCTGCTTCTAAAAGAATGTTTTTGTTACTGTGTAGGATATTGGAAAATTGTAGGCATGGCCACTCTGATATTCACTTAGCTGTTCAGATTACTCTTTGGTCAGGGCTCTGGCTCCCAAATAAATAATAAATTAAGGTTCCTTTGTCTTTCTCCAAAATTGTTGCTCAGTACCCAACATTGCCTCCCCATATGCTTGTATTGTGGACCACAGTGTACAGAAATACAGCATGCTTCAAGCATTTTGGGCGCTTTAAGTTTTGTGGTCAGGACCTTGCTAAGTGGCATGTTAGAGAGGACTGTGTACTCTTTGATCTCTTACCAGCCAAGAAAACTTGTTCTCAACATCCGTCATTTTCGTCATCTTAATCATACACTGAAGAGAGAATATTTTATTTTTAGATGTACTGTCTATTTATGTTGCCACGCTTTTAAGTTTCTACCAAGTGAGCTGGTCTCAGTGAATGAAAGAAGGAAGGCTGGAGGAATGAGAAGAGTAATTAATCTATGTTTATTAGATCTGCAAAATACCATGAATATTGATATAGAATATGTATAGTCCTTCTTTTAAATCACAGCTGAAAATTTACACTTTATTTAGTTTGTCTTCTTCCTTCTGACAGTTTACAATTAGATATCAATGTTTAAATTAGCATACTCTTATGAAACTAATTACACTTTAAAAAATGTTTCCACAAATTTGTCCTTTAGATTAATTTAAAGAGCAAGCCTTTCTTTGAAAAGCGGGCCAGATTGTACCTTTTGTTTTCTTTAACTTGTGCATTTGCACAGTGTGGGTGTGGACTATCCTTCACCGTTTTTACAAATGACGGTTACATCGTACTTGGACTATTTGCTTTGCAAAGTAAAAAGCAAAGGATTGAAGTGAATCATAGGAAATATTTGCAAAGAAGCTTACAGACCTGAATTTTCCAGCCTTTGTACCAAGTGTTGCCGTGGCTTTTTGCTGTTGTCTGTGCTATTTTTGATTTTGGTTGCATTAGGAAAACTTTTTTCCTATTATTTGCTCTTGATTGAATATTAAATATTTTAGAGATTATCAGTGAAACTGTTGGAAACATCATGAGACTTAGACAGATAAACAAAGTGGATTTATAGTCTCCGTACAGGAAGATGAGAGCTTCTGATAGGCATCTAAAGCTGTAAAATGCAGTAAAACTGGGTCAACCCTTCTTTTCTTCTATTACCGTGTAGCATTGCAGGCACCAAAAGATCACAAATTTGTTTTGGTTTGCAGCAGCAGCAGAAGAATTTTAAAGGTTTTGAGTTGTTCAGAAAATAAATTATTTTCAGACATTTTTGTGGTTTTCGTGGTAGTCAGATAAATCAGTATTTTTTAATTTTAGTTTGTAGGTAACTAGGATTGAATGAGCCAAGAAACAGATGATTGATTCTCAAGCATACATAGATCAGAAGGGTAGAAATGTGAAAAAATTTGCTTCCTATTTTCCACCTCCAGAAATCATTGCCCAGTTGGATAGATGAACTAATGAGTTAAGCAGGAGGCTGCTGTAAGTGTATGCAAAAATATGTAGGAAGACAGTTTTTTTTCTGGAAGAGCTACTCTCCTAATATAAATGGTGTTTAAAATCAGGAATACACATGGGATACCGAATGAGGTCAGAGAGCTTTTTTGAAAGGCAAGGAGGAATAAAACAGGGCTAAGCACATTGTAGCATTTTTTATGATCTTCCCTATGCTTAGGAAGTGAAGTGAAAGAACAGATTGCCAGGTCAAGTAAGAAGTTTTGGTTTATCTTCTCTATTTTATGTTGAATCTTCTGTTAGTAACCATGTCTGTCTAGTAACCACTTCAGTATGGCAAAATCTGTCATCTTGTAACATTTCTGTAAATTGTAGGGGCTTTTCTAAAGTTTAAAATTATATGACTAAAGCAGGAAATAATGTAGGTGTCAGATTCTGACTTCAATGTGAATCCATTATTTCAATTACTGTCCTCTTGATTTATGTTCTGGTGTAAGTGAGAAAACAGCCCTAAGGAAGTAACTGACCTGTCTGCGCACACTGATCTGTGCACTGGAAGTCATTGCTAGTACAAATTAATATTACCATTGCTTTATTCTACCCCTCCTTTAAGCACTTGAAGTAAACTACAGAATGTGAACACTTATGGTGTTCATGGGTTTGTGAAATCATAGTTAAACTTGAATCTGAATCATATATACATAGAGAGGAGGGCAACCAGGGTGGTGTAAGACTTCAAGTGCAAGGCTTGGAATGAGTGGCTGAGGTCACCTGGTTTGCTCAGCTTGGAGAAGGCTGAGGGGTGACCTCAGGGCAGCCTACGACTTCCTCAAGGGGGAAAGCAGAGGGGCTGGTGCTGATCCCCTCTCTCTGTGACTGCTGACAGGGCATGAGCAGAGGGAATGAAACTGCATCAGGAGAAGTTCACACTGGGCATTATGAAAAGGCTCTTCATTGAAACAGGCTCCCCAGGGAGTGTCACAGCTCCGTGCCTGTCAGAGCTCATGGAGCATCTGCACAACTTCCATATGGTTTACTTTGGGGTAGTCCTGTGAGGAGCAGAGAGTTAGGAGTCTATGATCCACATGAGTCCTTGAGATAGTTTCCAACTTGAGGTATACTACTGTGCTATGATTCCCTACTTAGTTTTTGTGGAAATTTTGACCCTTTCAGTTCAGTGCATACAGGGATTAATATAATAAAAGTCGTATAAATGTACTTCAGTATAACATTTTCTTTTTTAAATTTTTTATTTGCCTCTCCTGAACTGAAAGTAATTTGGTAACACATCTTGTGTAAGACCACACCAAAAATCTATCCAGTTCATTGTTCTGAGAATAGCAGTCGTGTATAGAATTGTCTGAGAATAGCATACATGAGGGCAAGCACATAAATACACTTCTCTTGTGTGGCCCCACAGCTTGCTCCTAATGTTTAGACTGTGATTTTGTATATAAAATTCTTGAGGGATTTTTCTTTCACTTTATGAATCCTTTTGTTCCTCAGCCTGCATAAACTTTTGGCACCCATGGAATTCCATGAAAAGAAATTGCACGCTTGAGTTTGGTTTGTAATAAGGAAATATATACTATCATTTATTTTCAATACATGAAATTTTAATTTATTCAATGCTCTTATTGGGAAAGACTTGTTGTTCTCCTTACTCAGGTTCCCATGACCACACAACTTCTTAGACCTCTGTCCTTTCTCTCGTCAGTTGTCCATTTTTGAGGATAAAGAGTCCTATTTACTTAGTCATTCTTCACACAGAAGTTGTTCCATAACTTGAGTCTTCCTTGTCTCAGGTGTTTGTATCTTGCATGGCTTTTCTGTGTCTGTTTTGTAACATGGGAACCAAAACTGCACAGTACACCATGTGAGGCACAAGAAGGATCTCAGTGGTGGCATAGTGTCCTGTTTGTTGCCAGTTTTAGTATTGGGATTGCTTTTCTGGACAGCCTCTGGACAATATTTGTTCATTGAAACTTCACAAACACGTCCCTAAATAGCAGTAGCTAGTTCAGAGCACATTCTGTTGTGTAGTTGGAGTGTTGGCTTTTCCCCGCCATGTTCATTACTTTCGCTTTTGTTGTACTTAAATTTGTGCATTAGCAAGACTTAGTGCACTGAAAGATTGTTCACTTTCCCTGAAAAGTCCAGGATATTCTCTGGTCAACAGTCAAGATATTACTTATGTACTTATCCAGTATTAAATTTTCCAACAGCCTGCCTGAAAAGTATGCTAGGGAATACTGAAATGATCAAAATTGCAAATATTTTTGCAAATGTAGCCCACGTTTTGACTGATGTTTTCTGAGCATCTTGGGTAGATTTTTCAGAGTTAATGACATTGGCCTTTGGAGAAATCAAGTTTCTTGAAAGTACAGATTAGCTATAGAAAATTACATAGGTTTTTTCATCCTAATTTGAAATATGTATGTGTATAGAAAAAATGTATGATAACAGAATTAAAAGAACTGACTGACCAGACTTCTAAAATATTTACTTTTGTGGGTAGTGAGATTTGGCCACCTCAACTCCTTTAAAATCTGTTCCTGAAACCATTTTTAAGGCTGTCAATAGGAAGGATTTCTTGAACTATGCTGTAAACTCCAAAATCACTTACCAAGGGCAACATCTTCTGAGGGACCTAGCTTTTACTATAGAGATATGAAAGCTATTTGAATACTAATTCAAATGACCTAGAACTCCAACCAAAACTCTAAAATCTTTAGACAAATTCATTTCAGCATTAAATTTTTGAAAATAAATATCTGAATGAAAGGTCACTGCTTTCTTAACTAATGCAAGTTTTATCATTTCCCAAGAGACTACATAAAAAAGAAATATAGCTACTGCTGAGGCTCCAAAGTTGAGCTTCAGGAAACAGTGGCTTCTGTTGGACAATAATAAAATTCATGGGAAAGGCTGTGGGATTTTATTTCAAGGTAAAAACAGAGTCTTATTTGATTAGCCACTGATACACTGGTCCAACAGCAAAAAAGTAAAATGTTTAGCCTCTACACAAGCAAAAGCATCACAATTTTTTATATATAAATCTATAAGATACATATGCAGACCTATGAAGGCTGGTGTGATTACAAAGCTTAATAAAAGCCATCTGTCCTTTGACTGCTGAATTAGTCCACAGGGCTGTTGTTACTGTCAATTATAATGGAAAAAAATAAATAAAAACCACCACAATATAGAACAAATGCAGGAAAACACTTGCTTAGATGCTGCTAGAGTGAACATTTTGTCTTGAGAAGGAAACAAAACCAATATGACTTTTTCAGTCTGCAAAATCAGAAAAGGGATCCCTGTAAAATTCATACAGCAAGGGAGAAGACAGCCCAGGCATTTTGCATTTTACCTGCACTAGCAAAAGGTGAAGGCAGAGGTAGGAACTTACCAGGTGGGCTGAAGAGAAGGAGGAAGATGGGTAAATGCAGCAGGAGGAATATCTGAGTTTAAGCTGCAAGTCATAGGATGGGAAGAAAAGAATTCATATCAAGCAAAATTTTTATTTACAATAGTTCTATATCTGGTGCTTATGTAGTGTAATAAACTGACAGTCCTGTTAGTATCCTTGTAGAGAGCATTTGAACAAACATCAGTCTGTTTTCCATGACCAATACATCTGATGAAAGTTGACTTGTACTGTCTGGAAAGCAATGCATTTCCTGAATAATAGCCAGTGTATTCCTGTGCACAAAACAAGTGCTTGCCATGGGTGAATTAACATGGCTGACAGAGTTCTGTTTATAGCAGCTCAAGATGAGGGAATTTATCCCTTTCTTTTTAAGAAATTTTGCTGAAAGATAATATTTCACCAAATAACTTGAACTTCATGCTCTGGTAAAAGCATTTTTTCATTTAGGAGTCTAGTTATGTTACCTGGACCAAATCAGAGTGTTTAAAAACGATTTTATCTCCTTGGATCTTATTTTAAGTCACATATATGGCATTCTAAGGATGTTTTGTGAAGTGTATCCAAAAATACAATCTTTCATACCATTTATCTACAGTGTTTTAAATAGTTTGTCTTGTGTAACGTTATAGTTACTCACACTGTGTCTAGCTCAGCAAGCAGAAGCATATTCTTCATGCTAAACTTTAAAATCAGAAATGCAGATTCACGTAATTTTATCTTTAGACTAAGCCTTGAAATTGTAGTGAGACATAAGGTTTAAAAAGCATAATTCTCTTTTTTGACGTGTTGAACGTCTTTCATTATGCTTAAGAAAGTAGATGGCAAAAAGAAGTAGTCAAGGAGGAGTAGCAAAGCAAATGACAGAATAACACATAACACAATGATATTAAAAAGTAAGCAGAATTAGTCTCTAAACTGTGTCATATTTTCTATGGACATCACATGGCTGTGTGAGGATATCTCTTCCAGAAGAGATTCTGCTAGGGTTACTTATGAGGTTTTCCTTGTTTTCATAGGTGTTTGAGGTTTATTTTCTTTTTTAGATCAGCTTCAGTACTTCTTGATCTAAGATGAGCTGAGTCCTCCCCTGTCTGTGTACACATACTCCAAACAAGTCGCCCCTTTTATATCCTTATTAATCTGGGAACATTATACAAGTCTGATGTAGACAGGGAACTTGGATATGCACAAATCTGTTTATTAAAGAAAATAAAGTGTGAAGTCCAGTAAGAAAATAGAAACTTTGCAAGTCCTTCATTAGAAATGGAGAAATTGTGTCATAGCATTGCCTTTCTCAACTTTCTTTTCTTCTTTCCATTAGATGTGTATTTACCTCACTGTTGTGCAGAATTTACTCTTTTTAGAAGTACCTAATTCTGTTTCCTATTAAATCTTACATGATCATTGTACATCTCATGGATTCTCATCCAAAAATCTGTCATCTGAATCCTTCAGATTCCCTAAACTGATTGAAAACCATCTGCTTTGGAAAGAAGCTAGAAAATCAGCATTGGTTTCTCTTCATCTTCTAAATGTGTCTTCTAGTCTGATTAAAGTTTCCTTCTAGTAGTCATTGGTAAATGTTATCAGCTGATACAGTTAATATAAAACTTCTAGGTTTTATGTCTTGAATGCCTGTTTTATTTATGAAAGATGATATGGAAGTTGGTTTGGATGCTCCTGGGCTGTCCGTATGACTCGCTTCCTCCCTGTTGGTTTCAATAACAAAGTGGTCTTCTGATCATTCCTGGTCAATACATTTCAATTCTTTTTCCTGAGCTCCCTCCTACAAGGAGCTTCAGGTTTCCTTTTGAGAGAGAACATGTGCATAGTTGACATTTCAGTTTTCAATAGTATCTGAATATGGGGCCACATCATGCACAGCTCCTCCAAAGACGGTGTGAAGATATGCCACAGAAGAAGCTTGCTGACCAGATGTGGATTTTTGTGAACACAGCCAGCTCAGCCCAGAGAGGTTCTGTTGTGGTCAGAACCTGGGACTTGTTCCCTGTAATGACCTAAGAGCAGTCAGTAGCAATGACTTCAGGAGATCTTTTGATCCTATATTCCTACCTGGAAAAAGATACACGCACTTGTATGACCAAATTTAGTAATTCCAATCTTGAGCGTTCTTAATAGAGGTATATGAGATACACATATAATATCTGTGTACAAAATGAGTCCAGTTATCTGGATTCAGCTGTGACATTTTCCACTGGTAAGTTTTTAAAATGCAGTTCAAGTTCAGAGTTAGATACACAGCACAGATTTTCGCACATATGTACAACAAATTCTTTATCCAGTAGGGAAAAATAAATGGGTGCTACTGCTTTGATTTCCAACAGAAATGAATATGCAATGTACCTAACTTAATTTACTGTTTGATTAAGGTCTTGGCATTGACAAGAGGACATCTCTACCACAGAGCAATTCTTCTCCATGGGATGATACACTTTTCAATATATCCATACATGCAGCAATAAGACATGGAAAATGGAAGTTACTAACTGGATATCCAGGTAACAAAATAACTCCTTTTTGTACAGTGTATCCTATCTCACAGCCACCACAAATATAGTTTTATTTTGTTTCATGTATTTTAATTTCTTTCAATAATTCTGCTAACTTCTTAGGTTTTTGACCACATTCAAAGATCTAGAATGAGCACTTCTAAAATCCAAACAATGTATTTTTTTCTTTTCCAAATATTTTGTCTGCAACTTACTTGAACTGTAGGAAAAAAACTGTCATAGAATATCTTAGGTTGGAAGGAACCCATAAGGATCATAGAATCCAAGAAGAAGGTCCATTAAATTACTTGATATGAAATAGAGTTACATGAAATTTTGAATCTCAGTGGTGCAGTGTTTTTTTTGCATAAATGAGACTCCTATTTAGGTAGCCCTGCACTAGAGAGACTGGTGCAGGGCTAGAGTTAAGGTCTGCAGCAACAGTCACTGCACAGAGGCTTGTCAAGACACCTAGTGAATCCTTCAGTGACAGCAAAACTCTGTGTCTCCACACTGCTGCTCTGTATCTCAGAATTGACCCTTGTTCTGTTCCTATTCCTGCAGGCTGCAGTCATTGGTTCCCTCCGCCGTCTTTGTACAACGAGTCACAGATTCAATCGTCTGATCCACCAACAAAGAGACTTTGGCTGTTTGATATTGTTCATGACCCTGAAGAGAAATATGATGTGTCTGAAAAATACCCTCATGTGGTGGAAAAACTACTCTCACGGCTTCAGCATTACCACAAACATTCAGTGCCTGTGTTCTACCCTGATGAGGATCCCGCCTGTGATCCAGCAGCTACTGGGGCTTGGGGCCCTTGGGCATAGGGCACACAGCTTTGCATCCTGCTAAAAACCTCTGTAGCAGAATCTGGTTTATGGACTCAGAGTCCTAGTGACGTGTTTTGTACTTTCGTTAATGAGCTGTTGCTAATTGTGAGCTTATTCTTTGAATAATTCAGTATTTCTCATTCTTGATCTGTTGGGAATCTTTTCCTACCCTCTCATTCCCCAAAATTTTATGTGAAATGTTAGTAAACCATGTATTTTTTTCCCATATTCTTTGTCTGGAATGTACTTTTAATGCAGAAGATAAAACTTACCTCCTTCCTTGAAAGAAATTGAAAGGAATTGAATTCGGTGTAAGGGATCATGGCAGCAGGGACATCCAAAATTAATCAGTCTTGTGGAGTATACTGAATTCTGGTTTCATGGTTGTCCAGAAGAGAAATTCTACTGAAAGCTATTATATATCTGTATTGGCATAATTTTTTCTTCATTTAACATATACTATATCTACTTCCATCCAGAAAAGGGAAGAGTAAAAAAAGAAAATCTCACACATACAACAAAATCTCTGTTTCTTGTTCACTCTTAATGTATCAAACCAGAGTAGAGAGTGATGATCAACTAGAGTGCAAGGTTGTCAGGTAGAAGGATCTTGACAGGCTGAAAAAATGGGTGAATAAAGATTTCATGAATTTCAACAATTGCAGAGTCCTCCACTTGGGGTGGAACAGCTGCATTCAGGAGTACATGCTGGGCCATGACCAGATGGAAAGCATTTTTGTGGGGAAAACATCTAGGCATCCTTCTGGACAATGATTAGGACAAGAGTTGCCATCTTCTCTAGGTGAAAAAAACCAACCAGTTGTTGTTCCATGTGAGCAAGAATATAGCCAGCAGCTAGGGGAAATCTTAATTCCCTCCTATCAGTGCTAGAGCATAGCATCACATTTTGAGCTTCCCTGTACAGGAAAAGTACTGACCAGTTGGAGTTATTCAGTGGAGAACTATGAATATGGTCATGGTGAGGATAAAGAAATGGGTTAGTTTATGGTGGTGAGAAAAAGGGAAGTCTTCAGCTACCTAATGTGAGGGCACAGAGAAGAGGAAGCAGGACTCTCCTCAGAGATGCACGAAGATGAAAAGCACATTGGAATGTGGAATTCCAATGCAATATAAGGAAAAGAAAAAAAATTCTCACCTTGAGTTTAATTAAATGTGGGAAATGTGACACTATGGCAACCCTAATCCTGAGGATGTTCAATCTCTGGTTGGGAATGAGTCTGAACAATTCTATCACTGAAGCTGGATCAAATTTGAAGTTGACCTGGTTTGGTAGAGGTGGTGAGGAAAAGCCAGTGACCTCCAAAGGCCCCTTTCTGCAAGAATTGCTCAATGATTCTGTGATGAACAAACTTTACTTTTACTACCTGCCTGGTAAGTACCCTGTCTTTATTACCAGTGGAGTCTGTTTTCATCCTGAAGTGGGCTCTGAGCCATGAAGAAACCAAGCCAAGCAGCATTTCTCAGTTACTCATCAAATTGATGCAAGATAACCTGCCAGCTCTCTATTGGCGTCTCTGACCCTGAGTTCTGGTACTGCTTCTCAGTGTCCTTGGCCAAGTTCTCAGGATGCAGAGCTCCATCTGTCATCATCTCCAGAAAGCAGGAATCTAATTGTCTTTTTCCTGGCTCTAGGACCAATTAATATAAATTGCACTAAAATTTTGCACAACTTCCCAGTTTTCTCTAGGGAGACTTGTGCTAATTATTAGGAAACAGATTAATGAAGAGAAAGGCTTGACATAATTTGTGCATTAAAAAAAAAATCTGAAAAAAGGTGAAACAGGAAAACTGAAAATGCATATGCTTTTTAATACAGCTGATTCTCTACTACACTTTCTTAAATATAAACTTAAATGCTTGTCTTTTCTACCTTTGATGTTTTTTCTATGAGCAGAAGTGAAGCTAAAGCTCTCCAGAAACCTGTTTAGCTTTTTATCTTTCTCCCAAAGAGTTTTATGTTTCTCTCACTCCTTTGTCACTTCTGTTCCTTTATGTCAGTATTTTTTTTCTATTCTATTTCATTCACTATCTTCAGCCTTGAAGACAAGGAGAAAAGAAAAGTAGTTTCAGAGAAAGTAATTCTCATATAATAGACAATGTTTCTCTGTGGTCTAATTGGATATATTCCTATGGAATCCTGTTTCAGACCAAGTTTCAATTTCCTTCTCCATTCATCCATCAGTGGCTGAAAGCAAATGGTTGCAGCAGGATATGACTGGGCAAGCTCTACAGATTGTTCCTCACCTTCTAAACAATTCCTCAGAGCCTCAAAGACAAGTTTCCCTTCCATTAGGTTACACCAACATTTCCATTGGGCCTCGTGGGCATAGTGCCTTACAGCCTTACAAATACTTCCTGAGCTGGTAGTATTCACAGCCATGGGTTTCCACAGCTTATCTAGACACTGGGAGAATCATCTGATTGTTACCTGCCTCCAGGTGATTTATATTTTCGTTGGTAAAACATATCTGCTGTGACAGAAGCTCCTACTATACTACAGTTAGCAACTTTCATATGAACTAATATATTTAAAATATTAAATTATAAACATTATACGTTCTGTAGAAGTAGTCTCGAAACTGTAACCTGATCATATCTCCTTCCATTTGATGAAACACATTTAGGCTTTTCTTTCTGTCGTGTGACTCTTCACGCAGTTCCTGCTCCGGTGTTAGCTAACACACAGCTCACACAAAGACCTGATGTTGTTGGGGCCAGTGCTGTGAGATCCAAGAGAGGGCAACACGTAGGCAGCCTACAGGAAGGGCTCAGGTCATTATGAAGCCATTACTTGTCTGCTGCAGACATAATCCTTCCTACTTGTCAGTTCCTTCGGAGTCCACTAACTTACGGGAATTGTGTAGACCAAACTTTAAAGCTGGAAGTTTTTTAAATATACAGCTTGCCCAAAAACACCTCTGAAGCATATCCAGCATCAGGCAATCTGCTGAGGTTTTCATGCTTCCTGATGGAATTCATGGGAGGCCTGCACTGTGATGGAGGAGAAAGGATGAGCACATTCATCAGCAGCTCTGAGAGTATTTTGCTTGTTACTTGTAAGTTACGACTTAGACAACTTGTGAGTTAAAAACCTAATGAATTAAGGAATAAATTAGTGAATTCCCATGTTAATCTCATTTGTTTGAAGGTGATTAAGCCTTTGTTTGATGTGTGTGTTTCTTTCCTTTCCTAATGAGCTCATAAAATAATTTACAGACCGTGTTGTCTTGTAAATTAGAGAGATCCAATCTGACCATTACAATCTTGTCTTCAGAGCACAGCAGCATTTCACTTTTGAGCTTTTAAAGATTCTTTAAGATAACGGAGGCTCAGAGTCTGTTATTGGCTGACCACATCAAGGGAGGGAAAATGTAAGCAACGAAACCTTTTTGTAAGCTATTGTGTCACGTTGACAAAGCTTGCATCTTCCTTCAGTAGCTCCAGAAAGACCTTTATTGCAGTTCCCTCTTCTAATTGTTGCAGTTGGTTTATTTTATACTGATACAATGATTTGTGTTAGTTTATAACTTACCTGTTTAGTAAAACTGTAAGTTCCATATTCTAATTGTAGCATACAGTTAGTAACATGGTTTCAAGTTTGAGATTCTGAAAGATTAAAGTGTTTAATTACGTTTTGTGACCTTTAGATTTACTATTTTTGTATGCGTCATAATGATACAGGTTGTCCTTCAAATGTCTTTTTGAGGTAAATCATCCAAAGAGCAAAAGTCCCATTAGTTCTCATTCATCCACAATGTTTTGGTGTAGTGTAGTTGTGCAATCAAATGCAAATAGAGACGTTGACAGCCATTCCCCAGTATGTAAGGCAAGTAGATCCAAGGAATTTATGTTATCTTCACTCTTTTTTAGTAGTGGCTGTTTATTTAGTGCCCTGTGTACAAATGCGGATATGTAAGATTAGAAAGCTAACTGTTCTCAGTCCATATCACATGTAACATTTTAGTTTGCAGTAGGCATTACAAGATGTGGTTATCTCAATAACAAGGGACTGGGCTTGGGGGTGGGGAAAATTTCTGCCCTACATTCCTGTGTGTCATTCAGCATTCAGCACTCGTATTACATGAAGAAAGATGTTGTCTTACCCACAGATGTGGAAACTTCTGTTAATGCTACTTTTAACTGGGTTTTTTATGCTGATACCTAGTTTCATGGAAAAGAAAAGAAAGCATCACCTAAATTGTTAATGATCTTGACTCCCATCAACGTCAGCTTCTTGGCTAAAGTTAGAAAAGATTCAAAAATTTCTAATTTTAATTTCAGAGGTAGGCAGAGCCTTTATGTGTTCTCTTTTCTCTATGTCTTGCAATCTGCATTTTAATATCTTGCTCATATTCTAATGTATAAATTTAATTTACTAGGAAGCGACTTTGACATATCATTGTCTCACACAGGTATTCAATTCACCCTCTGTTTCCTCTTGTTATGTTTTAAAATTCAGTGTTTTCTCAGCTACAGTAGACCTAATTTTTTTTTTTAATTGTTTAATTATTTTCCACGGGTGGTCCTTCATAAAACATTGGAATTGAACTGTGTTAGGGAAAAAAAAAACATCTGGCTGACACGTTTAGATTGGCATCTGCAAAGAGTTGTATACTGTTAAGTTGTTTTGAATTGGGAAATAGAGAATTCTTTATATGTTTTGTGGTTACTTGAGTAACATTCAAAAATGCAAGTGTTTTGAACCCTAAATAAAACTTCATTTCATCCCTTTCCAATTTAAGATTCATTCTTAATCTAGCAAACATCTGAGCATTATGAATTCAAAAGTCTTAATCTTAATGCTTTAGAAATTATTTAAGCTTCAGAACAGTAACTAAGTTTAGGAAGAATGCTGACACTGGCTACTCATTTTGCATTGCTTACTTGTAAAAAAGATTATCACAGTCAAGGAGTGGATGATCTTCTAAGCAAAACAGAAGATCTGGATCTTTTCTTGAGTCAAAGGCCCTATATTCAGCCCAAAAATAATTTGTCCAACTTTCCTAAGGTTGATAAATGGGTCTTGGATGAAGATCTAAGTTTAATCCTCTTCAGAATCTCTGAGCAGAAAAGCCCAGAGTTTAAAAACTTGTTGTCTGTGTGGATTTGAAACTCCACTAGCAGTCTTTGTTGGCCTCTGTGAATTTGCCTCACATTGTACTTTCTGACAAAGTGGTTTAATGGTAGAATGACTACTAGCAATACACCCAAAACTGTTCCGTGCTTTCTTTAGCAAACAGTAAACGAGCATGAAGTTACACAGAGAATCCTGTTAGACTTGTGCCACCCTGCTGCAGACTTATCAAAGGAATGGCTGATGGTGATAGGGCCACTGATAGGGCTCCTGTCCTTGTGTGATGGAGTTTGGCACACAAGGACATGCAGTCCATATATGTAGCCATGTTTGTAATCGGGGGCCAGAGACACTCAAATGACAAAAAGGCAACTGAATCACAAAACACTTAAAGTCAAAATGAAAGATTACTTGACAAATAAAAAACAAATAATGTCAAGCACCACCAGGGAATCCAGAATCTGACCACAGTTAGTGCTGTCCTAAATGTAGGAGCACCAAACCATTTCCAAGATGTAGCAGTTATTAAGGGATAATTTGTTTTCCTGCCTACCTGCTCCTTTGGCAGCTCACCACAGGCCCCATTCCAGCTAGATCCCAAAGCTGTGTCTCTCTCATAACATTAACCTTAGCTCTGGCTTGATGGAAGGGTCAGAGGACCATTTCTCCAGCCCAGCCCTTCCCTTGGCAGTCCCTTTGGTGCCCCACCCCAAGTAGACCCATAGGTTTCATGTCTCTCAACTATAAATAATCTGAGGTTTGTAATGGGGAAGTACTGCTTTCGCTAAGAGAAGGGGAAAAAAAACCTGCCAATTCTAAGTTTGAGAGAGGTTAAGCAATATTTTTGCCAGCGGGTTTCCAGCTGAATGTTTTAACTCTTTCAGATTACTGTCTTTGTCAGCTGCAGGCAGTGGACTCAATTTTGTTTCAAGCTGGGTTATTATGTGGGAAGATCCTGGTTAAATATATGGCATAAAAAACTCCCTGGGGTCCCGAGCTGCTGCTTCTGAATCCAGTGCTCTCCCGTCTTCTTCCAGTGCCTTACAATTCATGTATGAGCTCATCTACATCGAGCAGAACTGCTGCAAGGAACAGTAAAAACGTTTTTTGGCACAGAGCAGTCGGAATGAGTCAGCCATCCAACCATGGACGGGATCAGTGACGGCCCTTGTGATAATTGCATACCGTGGCTAGCAGAGGCAAAGAGGATGATGCAGTACTTC
The DNA here is from genome assembly GCA_013397155.1 of Irena cyanogastra. Classification (NCBI taxonomy): domain Eukaryota; kingdom Metazoa; phylum Chordata; class Aves; order Passeriformes; family Irenidae; genus Irena; species Irena cyanogastra. Next base: position 16,115 of record VWZV01008827.1, read on the forward strand.
TTGTTGTGTTAGTGTTCCCTCCTGAGAGTGTTGTTTTTGTGGGGTGGAGTGCAGAGATACTGGAAAGGTTGGCAATATATCTGCTGCCAATTTTCAAAGAAGTGACTACCGGCTGCCATCATCAAAGCAGTGACCGGATGTTGATCCCCTAATCCTGGCTAAACTCAATAGCAATAAAGGCAGTTATATTTTGTCTGCAGGACTATAGTTAGGAAAAAAGTATAGTCCGAACAGCTAGATTTGGATCTAAGGAATGCAGTGTTTATTTGGACAAATCTTCAAAAGCCACAACAAGGTACTGCATCAAAGCCACAGTTCTGGGCTGCCAGATTTTGGCATTCAGGACAGTGATAAAAATAAAAAAGCCCTGTCTTTCTTTTCAGCTATGCATTCTTGCTATTTCTTCAAGCAAACAAGGAGTCAGAACACAGTGAATACACGTACAAACAAAGTAAGCTGTGTTTGGTATTCAGCAATGCTTATTGAGAAATTTTGGGCATAGAGCCCATGGCAGTGAATGGAAAACTTTGATCAGGACATCTGTGGCCTGCCCAAATAATTTCATGGGACCTGCAAATCTGCCAGAAACATCACTCAATTGCCCTATTAACCAGGGATGTTGAAGTCTTTCTTGATTGTGTACGTTCTCCAAGCACACTCATGAAGTAGGAGTTATTGATTTTTATTGGATAGAAAAATCAGAAATGGCTTATTCAAGGACATCTGAGCCCTTAAGTTTACCCTTCACATTTATCCTGCTTCAGTGGGAAAAACCTTTAATGAGTCTGTCTGGATGATGAAAAGATGAATGTTGAGAGCATTAAGTCAGTGGGTGGACTTAACTTCTAGCAAACATACTCTCAGTTCCAGCTTAACTGTACTTAACTCACAGTAAAAAAATATTTTGGGGGTTTTTTTTAATCTATAGATTACAGTCTGGGAAATTCTGTGAGTCTAAACTGGTTTTTTTGATGTTGCTCATCAGCGTGCAGTTATCTAGGAAAATATTCAATTCCTGGAGGATCACAATTTTTTCCCGTCTTCCCTTGTGTATGTGGTAAGAGGAGCCTTTTTTAAAAGGCTGTGAACATTGTAACTGCCAGCCCAAGAGCCATGAAAGCACTGCTGCCCTGTAGGTGGCCCCCATAGATGTACTGAATTTTCACTTTAATTCTTGTCCTTTTTGCTTTGTTTTCAAATATGCTGTTTTACAAGCCATACTTGATGTATAAAGCACTGTCTGAAATAATCTCCAAGTGGCTATTAGTCTGGTCTAGCTGTACCCTGCAGCCCCAGGAGTGACATGTTGTAGAAACAAAGTCGTTCTCCTGCCTTTTCAGTTCTGTTTTGACTTTACTCCATAATGAGGAGAGCATGGTCATGGTATATTAAACAACTGGATAAGAGCAACATATACATTACCATCACTCTGCTTCTAACTAAAGCTCCAAACTAATATAGTGGAGAAGCTGGCTAAGAATTTACTGACAGTTTTCTTTTGCCATAAACTGAGCATTAGAAAAAAAATCCAGAACAGCTGAAATGGCATAGCCTTTGACTGAGTAAAAAACAGACATATTTATAATATCAAAGGAGACTTATGAAAATATCCCAGCTGGATTTTGAAAAATGTAGGAGGGAATAGAGCAGAACAATTGCATTTCTGTTTATGTTTGCCCTATAAAGTAGCCCACTGTGAAGAAACATTTAGGAATGTAAATGATTGAGAGATTGTCTCTTAGAGGCAGCAGGTATAAGATGTCTGAAATTCCTTTGAGTTATAATTGCTTGTTAACAACAGGATTTTTTGGTAATTATTTCTGCCCACACTACACAAGAACCTAATGTACATTGCTTTACGTGGAGAAGTTTTTAGAATTCACCTTTTTCTCTGTTTACTTTGTGATAAAGAAAAGGCCATAGTGTATGGAAAAGAAATTTTAAAAGGAATTTTTAAAAATTATTATTCCAACACTATAAAATGAAGGGAATTTTCTTACAAAAATGAGAGTTTCTATGCAAATGTTTATTCTATTTAAAGCATTAAATGCAATTGCAAGAATCCATCTTTCTGGCGATAAAGACTGAGTGTAGTGTTAAGAGGCAAGTATAATTATTAACCCACAAATATCATTGAGGATTTTTGTACTATACAGTGAATTATGCATTCCAGATTTAACTTGTGACAAAATATGCATTAAATGTGTGGACCTAATCCAAACCCCAAATCCAAACAGAGCAAGATCCTACATTGTCTAAGTTTGTTGTACTTCTAAATTTTATATTTTGAGTCTGTGGCTCTAAATACCAATACTAAATTACTTAGTATTTATTTTTTTCAGAAGCACTGAGGATGCTATCACACACCCTGCTGTCACAACACTGTTTAACAGCTCTTCTCAGACCCTACAGTAGTATAAGCATCATAAGCTGAGAGCAAAAGCAGACTTTTTAAGAACAGCCACCATCCATCCTTTTACTGAATATTATTTAACGACATTTGTTTGATGACATGTTCAAATAAAGTAATGGCCTCTTTTTAAGTGCAAATGCTGGTTTTATCTATAGATTATTTTCTTTGTGCCTGTCATAAATGTATTGCTGATGCCTGAGAATACTAAAAAAGATTTAGGGACACTTGGTTTATCCTGAATATTATCCAGGTAATAAGTGACTATAATACACTGATAATCATCAAAAATCTAGCTATAGCAGAGATCTGGCATTGCTGAGGTCTGTAACTGTCAGCCCCAAATGCACACACAACAGCAGTGCCCTTGTAGCACCATTTCCTTCCACTCCTGTCTTAGGAGTTGATTACTGCATAGATCTCTCTGTGTTACCAAAGGGGAAGTCAGAGTAATTCCACTCAAGGCCACAGCTCCAAGTGAATGCAGTGCTCATGAAAAGTCTTTGCCCATGAGCTGCAGTCGGAAGATTGGGAATTAATTAATGATTAGGTAACATTCATGTGTCTTAGTTGCCCATGTGAAAAGATGGAGAGGACAGGGTATTGTGAGAAGTACAGATGTGCTTGGAAAAGCTTCGTTTGGGGTGTTGGTCACTCAGCCTGAGTGCCATCATGGTTCCAGTTTGTTTTATAAACTGGCCCAGTCAAGCTGTAGAGCAGAATTAAATACTCCTGTTTATCATATAAACTGGAATAATTGTTTTAGGGAAACAGTTCAGGGAAAACTCTTTGATTATTGTTCACTGATTAAGTTATATTTGCAGTGGAAATGGCTTACTTGAAACATTAATCTGAAAATATGATGACAACTGTTACTCTATATCACTGCTGGAAGAGGAGAAAGTTACTCTTTCAGCTAATAACTCTAATTCAGCTGAGTTACTCTCTCAGCTAATAACTAGTTTTTAAATATATGCATATTGCAAACATTCTATTCTTGCTTAATATTGTTTTAATTTTTTTCATTGTGTATTTATCTTTAAAATAAATGTTATCTAGATATGACTCCAGAGAAAGCTAGCAAACATGCAGTTATTCATTGAATTTCAGTCTCTAAACAGACCTGCAGAACAGACCTTAGGAGCTGTCAATAATAAAATTTACTGCACTGAAAATGTTATGATCTCCATTTTCTCATCCTTCTGCTCAAAAACCTGGAAATTAAAGTTCTTAAAGAAAGAATAAATTACAGCTATAAACTCTATAGAGAAATATGTTTAAGATAGAATTTTCTTTTGGAGAAAGACCCATAGTAAAGCCCATAGAGATGGACAGCCCAGAATATCTGGGAGATTTCTATATTTTTTAAATGGGCCCATATTTAAGTTTACATTACTGCTTAGGAATCAACTTCCAAAAAGCCATAACAGTGGCTACTGTTCTTTCCCTTAGGGTCCAAACAAGGAAATCCAATGTTTTCTGGTCAGCAGTAGGAATTCCACTTTGTAATCTGACACTCTTCATTCCTCTCCTCTCAAAGGCAGTAAACCAAAAACTTAAAGGCAGAACAGATTTTCAGATCATGTAGCATTTGTAAATCCTCATGCACATTTAATGATTTGTTGGCATGTGCAAACTGAAAGCTTCATGACCAGGCCTTTCTCTTGTCAGTTCCTGCTCTCATCACATTGTCTAGTTACGCAGGTTTCACTGAGAATTCATGTTTTTGCATTTCACTGATTTCAGCTCTCTTGTTCCAAACTCATGAGGAATAAAAAGTCATAGAAGAGCCAAGATCTTTATATTAGGCGGCTGATACACCTTGCCTGTAGCCAACAGAGCTATGCTGGTTCATACCAATAAGTATGCAGTGATTAGAAAGATATTAGTCCCTTTTTTCTATTTTTTAATATCTGGTCTCTAGCAAGCATGTGGTGGTGGCATGCTTCTGCATATGTATGCAGTGGTAACAATTGGATCTTTTCATGCTCAGAGTGAGTAACTCAATTCTAGTCAGTCTGTAATTTCTTTCTGACAGGCTCGTTATTTCTCTGCCGATGGTATGGTTATGGTTAAGGGCAGCTGTACAATTTTAAAACACAATTTCTCTGTAAGCACAGTATGTCTCTTCAAGTACACTTCTGTCCTAACAGTGCATAAGCCTGCTCATCCAATGACCATGGCTGCATCAGTTGTAGAATATAATTGTAAGACACTTGATGGAACATCTTGACACACAGCTTTACTTGCTGCTATCACCTCTGTTTATTTATCTTTCTGTGATGGATATGTATTTTTACAGTAGTGATTGCAAAGTCTCTGGACTCAAGACTAGGAAAATTATCTAGCTGCTTTGACTGCTTGTTCTCATTAAGGATTTGTTCAAGTTCATGCTGGTGTCAGCATGCCCTCTGACTTCATAGGAAGATCTCAGTGCTATTTGAAAAAGTCAGATTATTTTCAAGCATGATACAAACTGCAAACTCAGTTGGAACTGTGTAAACTTCCGTAAGACTTACTTGTAGTAGGAACAAACGTAGTAAGGAGAGCAGTTAGGAAATCTCTGTTTGTTCTTCTCTGTGCTTTCAATATATGTGCTGCACTTTACCTGCATATATTGAACCTCCTTAGTCACTTTTGTGACTAATCTTTCAAAGATCCTTTTGAAGAGATGAGTAGTTCTGGAACATTTCTTAAAACTATGATATTTTCTAAACTTTCAGAAGAAATTCTGAGAAGTCCACTCCTGCAGCTAGTACAAATTTCTGGGTAAATAATAGCAAGGTTTTGGTGAATTCTGTACTTTGAGTTTGAATACATTCCTATAGCTGACACCTCTGGTATATGACTTTTAGCATGGATCTGTACCCAAACAGTGACAGAAACTATTCATGTAAATTAGAAAAATAAAAGCCTGTACATTTCCAAATGTTTACTATAAGGAGGTTGCAACATTCCAGCAAATTCCAGTACAATGATTTTGTGCTCCTGGGATATGATGTGGGTATTTTTCAATGTCACTCTTAGTGAATTGTGTACATCTGAAGTTTAGGCATTGCCTACAAAGCAGAAAGGGATTTAGAAGAGAATGCATTTACTACATTTACTACACCCTGTTCTTCATAGATCCAACACCTCAAACTTTGTGCACACCCTTTTGAAATTAGCTGCTGGGAGGAAGGAACACTGGCAACAGTGTTAAGGAAGTGCAGTCTCAGGCTCTGCATTCCCTTAATTAGAAACCTGAGACTCATGGCTAATGGTGATTAATGTTCCGTTCTATTTTGCTAGGTCTTCCTTGTGGGAAAAGATCACATATAAAGCTGAAGTACTTTCAAATAACTATTGATATTAAAGAATCTCTTTTTAAAAGAAAAGTTATTTCTACATATGTTTCTGACA
>VWZV01008836.1:0-35653 GCA_013397155.1 Irena cyanogastra
ATCATATATATATATATATATCAGTAGCAGTTGCTCATACCTTTGTGTGGGCGTGCTTGCACTGTTTCCCTTGCACATGCAGAAGACCTTGGAAGACAGCAAAACTTTGTCCTTATCTCATATTCTTTTAGCTCTCAACTCTTCAGTGACACCTATGAGAGACATGTGATAAAATTTTTTAGAAGACCCGTTATTACAGAGTAATCAAAACATATTGTGGGAATACATATTGTGTATGCTAGCACATTTTGGGCCACATTCAAAAATCACTGAAGTCTAGAAGTATTCTCATAGGCTTTGCTGAGTTTTGCACCATTGTCTACAGTACAGATACATAAATGTTTTCCAGAATGTCATGATTTAACTTCAGATTTTACAAGGAGTTCAATAACTTCAATGTTATTGAAGTTACGACCTTCAATAGAAGGTCAGAGGATTGGATATGAACCCTTTTGTCACGTGTCCGTGATATTACAGATTAGTTACTCGTGTACTGTAGATTGTTAGATTAAGCCCAAGGACGTATATATTCACCTTGACTGACATGTTTTAGTACTAACTGTAAGAACTAATAGGAAGTGATATATTAATGATCAATAAAGCATGAAGAGGAAGTAAAGCTGGTAGCTTGAAGCCCAAACAAGTAAGCCCCTATGAATCCCTTGAAAAGCTCAGGGCAAACTCAGCTATCAACTAAGTATAAAATGAGATCATCTAGTACTTCTTTTAGGCTTTGAAGCTTCAAATAAGACTGTAGTTCTGGCATTAGAATGAACTTACTGTAAAATAAAATTAAGTGGACAAGCATTTATTTAAATGCTCAATTCTTTATTAAGACTTTCTTATATTTCTTTCTCTGAAAACTTCATAGATGAAGAGCGAGATTACCCATGGGTTTTTTCTCTACTTTCTAATGCAAAAAAAATAAAAAACCAAAGTACATATAATAACACACTTCATTATCATCTTTAATACTAATTTTTCTCCTTTCTTCTTTTCTCTTCCTTTGTTGCCTGTCTGCTGTCTCATCATCTGGATCCTTATCCATGGTATTTGTCTGCTCTACTTTCTATCTACTGAATGAATCTGTGTTCTTTCAATGTAATTATTGGTAGTGAGAGCTGAAATGGACTCTAGTTCCAGATCTCAGCTTTTCTCAGTTTCTTCTGATAAAGGATCCAGCAACGATAACAACTCAGAGTCTTCCTATGCTCTTGACAGCCATAATGGGATAGGAGGAAATCGGTCAGTTATTGGTGAAGACTTATCTGTGGCACAGTATCAAGATGACATTGAGAAATCTGTTCATGTTAATCAAGATGGCAGTGTCACAGTGGAAATGAAAGTTCGATTCAAAATTAAAGAGGAAGAAACCATTAAGTGGACAACCACCGTAAGTCGTGCTGGCCTTTCTGGTGACAAAAATATCTCCATTTGCAATTCTTCTGCAATGAATGTGGAAGACTGCTCATCCAATGTAAATACATCAGACTGTATGGATCAAAAAGACGCTTCATTTTTGAAGAACTACAATAAAGAAGAGGAAGACTTGTTACAGCAATCCAACGAGCAAGTGTCAGACAAAGAATCAGAATCTGATTTGAAAACTGCTGATTGTAATGTCTCTGAGAAGAACAGTTCTGCAGATTTAGATGTAAGCAATGTACCTGAGGAAAATATCAAGCCTCGCTTTTATAGGCCTCCCACCCCTGGGCCAAGGCGTGTTAGACAAAAGAAAGCAGTAGTTGAAAGTGTCACCTTGGTATCTGAGAAAGAGGTTCAAGAGAAGACAATAGGACAGTTTTCCTACAGTGAGGAAATAGAGAATGGAGAAAAAACATCTGAGTATTGCATGGTAGCTCATTCAAGCAGAAAAAAATCAAGTGTCAGTAATCCAAAGTTTAATGAGATAAGTGACAATGGTTTATTAAAGCTGTCTTCAGAAAATATAAAAGAAGAAATGCTTTTTAAAGTAAGCCACAAAAGTAGTGAGTTAATAGAAACCACAAATAGGAAGACATTAGAAGTGCCTGATGAGGATGAACTGGTACAGAATATATTGGAGAAATCAGTTGTGGGACAAGGTGCATATAGTAGTATAGTATCAACCTCCAAAGCTAACATGAGTGGTTTCATGCCATCATCAAAAACTTACCAGACAGCTAGGCCAGGTACAGCAGATCACATCCATAAGTCATGTGAAATTAAACAAATAAAAAGATCAGTGAGTTCTTTCATTACATATTCAGAATTATGTCAGTCAAAAGAAGAAATAAAATGCCAAGCTGCTGATTTAATAGGCATTTCCCAAGATTCAGAGCACTCAGTCTGTGCTGGACATAGCCAGATGAAGATTATGGCACCTCCATGTAGTAAGAGTCCTACTGAGAAAGTAAATCCAACAACTGGATTCTTTCCTACTGTTACTGAAAGTGAGAATCAAATCAGTGCCATGACTGAATCTGTGATGACAACACTCATTGAGAACAACCAGTCTGCATCACCCCTCACCAAAAAGAAGAAGAAGAAAAGAAAATCATCTAGCTTTCTAGAGCAAGAAAGTCAAAAGCACCAAGAAATTCCAGGGATAATTAAAAGGGAGGGACTGTATATCACACAGGATTCCACAACAGAGGCTATGGACAAATATTCTGAAATGTCTCAGAAAAAAGGATCTGAATATTTTGCAAAAAACAATGATGGGTCTGCCAATTCAGACAAAGCCATATATCCTGAAGAAGAGTTTGATCACCAGGATTCAGTGGAACAAAATGGATCATCATCATCTAATAAAAAAAAAAGAAATAATAACAAGAAGTTAGCAAAGGTAAAATTGAAGTCAGGCAAAAAAAGTAGTATCATATCATCTGCAAAGAGTGAAGATGGTCTAATGACAGCTGATTCAAACAATGAATCTGAACACAGTCAGGATACACTTAGTACTGAGAAAGAAGGCACACATCTTATGACCAGTTGTTTCAAACAAACTCCTAACTCATCTGTGACTGCAAAGCCACTGTCAGAAGTGCCAAAGAACTTTAGCTTTGAAAAAGAAAAGGAAAATAATAATTCAGAACCTTTGTCATCAAAGAAAGAGAAAAAGCACAAGGCGATGAAGAAAAATCTAAGTAGAGGTGTAAATAAGACAAATATGTCAGAGAGTGCCATTGCACTAGAGGCTCTAAACCAGGACCGCTTTCAAGAGGAGGTTGTTGAACATTCACGTGAAAACTACGTCCAAACTTGGCTGAAAAATTCATTATCAAGTTCTGTCTTACCCCCTATAAAGAAAAAAGAAGGGACTGTAGAGAATAACAATGCCTATTCTTTTCGTAAAGACAATACTGATGCTTTTATAGAAAAAGAAGCTAGATTTATCACAAATAATGTGCATGTAACTGGGAAAAAACATCTACTTGAAGATAATCTAACAAAAAAACCATTAAATCCTATTGGTAAATTGAGAATTTCAGAAGACTTAGCCGAAGATTCAGATGAAAGACAAACTGACTCTTTGATTCATTCTAATGCATCTGTACTAGAAGAAGCCAAGTATTTACTAAAGTCGGAATTTCATCAGGATAGTAAGCTGCATTTGTTTCATGAAGCACATAACAATGATAAAAAGATGGCAGAAGTTGACATTCAAGTTACCAACCTATGTCAAAGAAAAAGTTCTGAAGTTGCTGTTCAAGCTGATTGCACAATAGTTAGTGAGAAAATTGGAATTGAAGTTCAGAATAATTGCATGTCTAGCATGTTGCTGCATGAACTTCAATCAGCTCTGCTTGGTCTGCAGAAAGGACATAGTGGATGCATTGGAAAATCTTGCAGCTTTTCAGATCTTTCTCCTGCAGCTTTTGGTTCCTCCTCCAATGCTCTCCTAGCTTGGCTACTTTTACTGAATCTGAGAGAGAGTTTAATTGGGACAATCACAGATGATGTGCAGAAAAATGCCTGTAGCTGTTCTGAAATATTTACACAGTTAAAATGTCTGAAACAAACTACAGCTATAGAACAAGCTGATGAGCTGAAGGCTGTCTTTTCACATCTCCAACAATCAACAGAAAATAACTTATTACACTTTAGGAAGGAACTTGAAAAGCAGGGTTCCACACATGAGAATATGCCTACATCTGAAATTTCTAATGATACACATTTGCATGAACATGAAGAATCAGTTGAGCCTTGTATTGCAATGGACAGTGTCAATCCCGAAGAAGCTCTAAAATTAACTGGGGTATCAGAAAGCTGTTTTGATATAGAGAGGGATCTTTGTAAAGAAACAGAGTCTTTAGACATGACTGCTCCAAAAGCACAACTAGATGGTCAATATGCCAATACTAATACAAATACCTGTAGCCTTCCATCAGCTATAGAGACACCAGAAAGAAATGAAGAAATGCCTGGTAGCCTATATGAAAAAGCTCAAGATATGTCATTCATTAATGAAGAGTCAGAATCTTCAGTAGAACCGAACTCCACAGTTCCATCAGCTATAGAGACACCAGAAAGAAATGAAGAAATGCCTGGTAGCCTATATGAAAAAGCTCAAGATATGTCATTCATTAATGAAGAGTCAGAATCTTCAGCAGAACCTAACTCCACAGTTCATAGTGTAACTTCTAATGATAACAATTGTATTTTAGATCAGGATACTTCTGAGCTAGAAGGTGAAAAAGGCACTCTACCTGTTACTACTGATAAAAGTGAAGACGAGGATGTTGGTCCAAAGTCAGAAGATATTGACAAAACCCCAAAAAACCAACTTACACTAGATGCTGAAACCTCTGTAGAATATAATAATGAGGATTATTCTGTACAGGGTGATAAAGAAGATGCAGAAATATCTGAGGAAACCTCTGAGAGGTTATCTACAGTCTCTCCGTTATCATTTCGTTATGAATCAAAGCAAATTACAGAATGTGACATGACCGAAGGAGAACAGAAATTGCAGGTAGAAGAACTGGAGAATAAAATGTGCTCTGACACCTCTCAAGTAAAAAAATGCTTGAAAAGTCCTGCTACTTCAGACTGGTCAGATTACAGACCAGATACTGAGGAGAGTGATTATAACTTTAGAGCATCCAGTGACTTGACCAATGAAAGTGGGGAGGAAGAACTTGAAAAACATTATAATACTGGCTATGTAAAGAGAACTATTGAAAGACTCTATGGCAAGGCAGAAGCTTCATTTAAGCCTGACTTTCACAAAGGGTTTCCTTATATGTCGAAAGTATTTCAAGCAGATACTGAAGGATTCCACTCTGCAGTGGGGGAAAAAATAATTTATTTTTCTCAAGAATCTATGTCATACTCTGCAGAGAAATTGTCGTATTCCTCACGACCATCACAAGAATATCCAGTAAAAGTAAACAAAGATGACAGTATATCAAGAAGAGAAAATACTCCTTTACCAACACCACAGTCTGCTCTTAACAGAGAAGAGACAAGTTATACTAATGACTGTTTAGGAGAATCTCCAAATCAACATTGTCAACCTAGTGTTCAGGCTAGTGAAGATGAAGGAATATTGATAGATAAAGGCAAATGGCTTCTGAAAGAAAATCATTTGATAAGAAGATCACCACCTGAACAGACTGGAATGTATGGTAATTTGGATACAACATCAATTGAAAGTGATGAAGTTCCATACTCTCACTTTGGCAATCTGGATCAGTACCCTGCCCTTGATGAGATCCCTTCTTCAGAACTTGAAGACATGGTAAAACCCCCTGAAAATTTTTGCAGCTACTTCAATATGCCACATAATAGTGATTCAGACCCCTTTCAGGATGAGTCAAATACAAAAGGCAAACCTAGTCGCAATGGTAAGATCCTTCCTGCACCAAACAAAGACAAGACCAATCCATCAACCATGGCAGGTTCTACTTCCACACAGGCTGACACCAATTTTCCAGCCTTTTCATCTGTAGAATTTAGATTGCCTGATAACAAGGTGCATCCATTGGAAAAGCCTTCAAATGCTGTACCCATACAGTCTCAGCCAACTAATGCTAGTGATGTTGATAGAAGTGCTCTTCCTGAGGAAGATTCTCTGGACAGACTCCATGCAATATGTGGCCAACATTGTCCAATACTGATGGTAACAGTAACACCAATTAATGAAGAACAGCGGGGATGTGCCTACCAAAAGGCATCTGATATTGAGAACCAACTGGGCCCATATTTGTTGGCCAGAAAGAGCAAGCATTTAGAATGGCTGAGTCAAGACCTGACAGACAAGAATAGTCGTGTGACTTTGAAGAATACCTCTATCAATAAGATTGTCAATAATATCTTTAATAGGTTTTATGCTGACAACACCTTAGATTTTGTTAGTAACTTTGGAATACTCTCATCCTCAACTTTGAAAGGCACAAATATTTTAGGAGAGTTACAAACTACAGAGGATATGAATGCAAACCCCGTTGAAGCCAGAAGACGTCAAAATAGTGTATCCAAACCCATACCCAATGAGCTTGTCACAGGCACAAACACTGAGCTACCCAATGGAAAGACAAAAATACGTCAAACCTTAAGAATAAATTTAATTTATATTGTTGGAGAAAAATTTTCTCCCATGTTGGCAGATCCAGCAGAAACCTGTCATTCTCAAACATTTCTGAAGTGTGACGCTTCCTTAAATAGCATTGAACATAAAGCTTCTGAAAACCTGAAAAACAAAAATGCCTTTCCTACAGAAGAAGACAAAGAAGAAGTAGTTTGCTCTTCTACAATGAAGAGTGGAAACAGTAAAGGTGAGAAAAACTTGTAATAAAGATCTTGGTATTTCCATTACATTAGATTAGTGAAAACATCTTCAGAAAAAAAAATCACATAATAAACTGCTGAATGGCACAACCAATAAAGCTCTCAGTGTGAATAACTAGATAAAAATAAGTCCCAATTGTATATCAGTGCTGAAATGCAAATATTAATTAAATTTTTATGGGAACCACCATACGAAGAAAAGTTGTTCTTCTAAGGCAATGATTTCTTGGCTAGGAAGCAGTTTTTCCCTGAAATATCTGTTAAGAGGTAGTTGCATACCAATCATCTAATTTTAGAGAAATGATGGCTGCTTGTTTCAACAGAGAACTGAAATTTGAAATACCTACCCAAGCTTTAAGATAAGATTTTTATATTCCAGGACATTGCAGAAGGAGTTTGAAAACTGCCTTTCCGTAGAAATGCTTTTCCCAGAAGAAAATCAACAGATACATTTAATTTAAAATGAAAAGTAGGAAATAGTATTCAAATGCTGTAATACAATAACAAGTAGGAAACAGAAGTCATGTTACTTTTATATTGATATATGTTATAAAAATGCTGTTTGAGATTTTAAAGGCCAGCTGCAGAACATATATGTGAGTAAAGACATTTTTCCATGTAGGATCATCCAGACACCAAATAAAGTTGGCTTCTTTAACTCAGAGGACACTAGAAAAGGGACATATTTAGGAACTGAGAACGGAGACTGTTTGTCAATGGACTTCCTGACTGCTCTTGCCATATTTCCTTCTGAGGCAGCACAACTTACTCTTTAAAATTGTTCTACATACACTGAAAGTTGTACTTAAAGTTGTGTGTTCTAAATTACCATCTGTCTGTACTTTAGAGATTGTATTTGTGGGTTTTTTTGGTGTTTTTTTTTGTTTGTTTGTTTGTTTTGGGTTTTTTTGTTTGTTTTTAATAAATATATTGTATATTGAGAATCCAAGGCGTATGCAATATGTTCTGGGATCTTTCAATCTGTTGTTAGAGTTATTTTGGACACCTGTTTACAGCATTTTTTTAATACTGTGTGTATGTAGTAAGCACCTATATGTGGTTTACAATTTTTGGTAAATGATGTAACACATGAAATTGAAAAATATTTAATGTATGTTGTGATTAGGGAGAGTGTTTCAGTTTTTTGGTTAGATTTTAATTCCTAGTACTGCACAGTACCTCTCTTCAACAAAGTCAGAGATATACCTGAAAAAAGAAGGCGCCGCTTTTCAGGTAGAGAATGAGAATTTGGCCATTCTGTAGTCTTGCAGACTCTGTCTAGAATAACTAGCACGTACCTGCTGTGATAAGCCCTGGATTATGATCCTTTGGTTATCCAGATTGGGGACCTAATAAAAGGCTGATGCAAATTCCTCTTGGCCCAGAGGCTTTGATTGTGTCTATGTGGGACAGAAGGCACGTGGAAGGGAAGTAGAAGTTAGATGTGAAGCAAAAGGGGTTTGTAGCACAGGTAGGAAACATAGAAGCACTCCTCAGTTCTTTTAGAAGTCCAGTGGCTGATATATTTCCCCCTAAATAAATGTTGTATTTCTGTTGTTTGAAGTGGTGTATACTACGTAATAAACGAACGTTATAATTCTAAAACAAGATGTATTGTCTAATATATTTCCCGCCAAATAGCTGTGTGTTATTTCCTATGCTGCCCTTGTTTCTGATGTTCTGTCCATCTCCACTTCTTTTGGTGTCCTCCTTCACATGTTTTAGAACTGCTCCAAGTGAAGAGTCTCAATGGCATTTTTTCATCCCTTTACAGGTTGATACAGAAACAAAACCTTTGTTTGAAAAATGCAACTCAAAATTGCTAGAATCCATCTGAATGTCATATAGCATTCTGTGCTGTAAATAACGTCTAAATTGTAGATAAATTAACAGCTATATATGTCTCCATCACTCACAGTCTTTCCGCTGGATTCACAGCACCCTGTGCTGCATTCACAACGCCTCAGTGTTTTCGCATCAAGGTTCAGAGGCCTTTAATCAGATCCTTATTATTGACTTACTGAGCAAACTAAGCACTTGAAACATGAGATGTGAGGTACTCCCTCAGGTTACAATTAGCAGAGAGACCACAGCAAGTGGTGAAATGAATATTAACTGAAAGACTTAGTTTTGGTTTCTGTACGGTAACTGAAAGAGAAGGAATAAAATGGCCACCTCAGAGCAGGGCAAAAGGTTGACAGTGAGATACACCATACTGTCATAGGATTTATGTATTCATGAGTAGTAGAGGGAAGATCAGAGAATTGTGGAATCATTTAGGTTAGAAAAGGTCTCTGAGCCCAGACATTAACCCAGAATTGCGAAGTCCACCATTAAGCCATGTCCCCAGGTGCCACATCTACACATCTTCTAAATACCTTTGGGGTTGGTGACTCACCACTTCCCTGGACAGCCTCCAATGCTTGACAACACTTTCAGTGAAGTAATTTTTCCTATCATCCAATCTGAAAACCAATCTAAGCCCTCCCTGGTGAAACTTGAAGCAAAGATAGAGAATATCAGGTGTCTGAGATGCATAGATAAAATAAAATTGTTTTCATAGTTAAGATTGGAGAAGGCTGAAGAGAGAACCTCACAATGCTAGAGCAACATACTGATTGACAGAGGCAAAAACACCATGAGGAGTAATATGAACTACTTTAATAGGATAGAAAAGCATTCAGCAAGGATTCTGGGATTTATGGATTTGGGATTTATAGATTTGCCATACATCTTGAAAGAATTCAGTTTTTATCTTGACACAATTTGAAAAGAAACAGCCAACATAACATATAGATCACAATCTCAGGAACTCTCAGTTTATCTAGTTTAGTGCTTGCTAGAAGGAAACGACACAATTAGGTAAGTAATTCCATTTAATTACTAAATCTCATTTAAAATCTTTTTCTCTGTAGTCATTGCAGGTTCCACCAGAATGATGTTCTAGAGCTTGAGTCCTGCTTCTGATGTCTGTCTTGAATGCTTTCTAGTTTCCATCCTCAGCCTACTCATGGCTGGCTTATGTACTTTTGTCCTAAAGCCATCACTGTAATTTACTTAGAAAAGTCAATTTCCTCCTTGGTATCCATCAACTAAATCAGGCATTTTCTCGTTTTTGTCCTATACAAATATTTTCTCCATTCTGTCTAATCGTCATGGTTGTAGTCTCTGAAATGCATAAGGCACATTTCTCTTAATTCTAAGGATGTCAGAGGAAAAGAAGACCACTTAATTGTTCAATGTATCACTATGAAACAAGTACCTTGACTATTATAGCACTAATGATATAAAGTATCATTAATTTAACTGCAATGTTGATCTACTGTAAGAGTTATGGAGAATAGTTAATACAATTTTTTCACCTTGTGTCACAGATTAGCCCCAGTCAGAACTAAGCCCCACTCAGTTTCTTGCTCACTTCCCCACCAGTGGGATTGGAGAGAATAAAAGAGAGAAGTCTGATGGGTTGAGATAAAATTTAATAGGTAAAGAAAAAGGTGCACACACAAGCAAAGCAAAACAAGGAATTCAATCATCAGCTAATTTCAGCCGAATGAATGATTTGGGTTGTAAGGGGCCTTAAACCCACCCAGTTCCAACCCCCTTGCAGTGGTCAGGGACACCTTCCACTTAGACTCCATCCGACCTGGTCTTGAGCACTTCCAGAGATGAGGCATCCACAGCTTCTCTGGTCAACATATTCTAGTGCCCCACCACCCTCACAGTGAAGAATTTTTCCTTAGTATCTAATCTAAACCTGTTCTCTTTCAGTTTGAAGCCATTGTCCCTTTTCCTGTGACTATATGCTCTTGTAAACAGTCCCTCTCCATCTTTCCTGTAGGCTCCCTTCAGCTACTGGAATGCCACCTTGAAGCTTTCTCTTTCCCAGGCTGAATAAACCTGATTCTCTCAGACTTTCCTCCTAGCAGAGGTTCTTCATCCGTCTGATCTGCTTGCTGGCCCCCTCTGGATTTTCTCCAGTAGATCAATGTCTTTCTCATGCTGGTAAAGCTTCAGTGGGTTCCAAACAAGCTGCTGCATCTGTGTAGCTATCACATCTTTGCAGAGATACAGATCCTTTCTTAAACAGTTCTTTTTTGGCAGAGCTAATTTGCTTTCAGGATCCCTAACGTTAAAGTGATAAGTGTCAAGGCTGTCATTATACAGCACTGCATTGAGCAGAGCTGATATATCCTAAGTAAAGAAAACCCCACATTTAATACGATATTTCAAAACCGTGAAAGGTGATCTACGTTCATTCAAATTTGACTTGGTCATATAGGACATTTAGAGTAAAAGATATGAACGCAACCTGACATTTCTTGACATGCCCAACATAGCACACTCAATATTTGCCCACTGTAATTTTGTGAAACACATATTTCTGTATTCATTGACATGCTATTACTTAGGGTTTTGATTACTGAAATGCATTTTCTTTAAGAATCTTGAGTTTAAGTAATTCAGCGAGTCTTTTTATCTTTTGATAGCTAGGAAATGGTATGTGTCAGTCCTCACCAGTGATGTGCCGTCTGCAGGAACAAGCTCAAAGGTTTATATTACATTGTATGGGGATCGTGGCAATTCGGGTCCTATTTTTCTTGATGGAGAGAAGGGAAAATTATTTCAGAGAGGCAATGAAGACATCTTCACAGTAAGTAATATATATTCATTGTGTTGCCCTCTTGCTTCCTGCCAGGTCGCATGACATTTCAAACTCTATGTGATAAAAGGCGGATTTTGTATGTTGCTCATATCTAGAAATGAGAAACAGGACTTAAATGTAGAGCTAAATTTAGTATCCTTTCTCACTCACTTATCCAAAGTTTATTTGATTCAACTTGTTTGTTGTCTGTTGAAGAAGAACTACTGTTTTGTTTGCATTGTGCCCAAGAAACACATGACAACAGATACTTGTTTACTTTGCAAATTTAAAATGGGGTTACAATATTAAAAATTAAATTAGGAAGTGAAGAATTACGATATGGAGTAAAATTTTAACCTTATTAAACACCTGCTGCTTTATTGAAATAGTGGCAAATTTTATATCTGTAATAAATCTGTCTGAAACTGCTTCTGCTTCCAGTTACACAAACAAATTCTTCCTCAATCATTCTTATAATGTGGTGATTTAGGTGAGCCAGACTAGGTCCTTTGTCACAACCTGGGTAGCTTGAGTGTGTATATAGGGCTGTCAGGGGTTGTCTACAGGTTTCTGCTATAGGGCCATGTGACAAAGCACATAGATGGTGCTTCCTTCATTAGTATCCAGCGTAGCAACTCCCCTTCTGAGAAAAGGTGTTTGATACCAGCATAGATGAAGAGCTCACCTTTCCACAGTTGCCCCGTAGATGTCTGGCATGCAGGAAGTGCAGTTCTTATCCCTTTTCAGCCTATGGGGTTTCTCAGAAAAATTCAACACCCCTGATACAGAATGTCATTCTCCATCTGTGATATCAAAAGCAGCCAGATTGAAAGGAGTGGATAAAACAAGTAAGCAGGTCCTGACAGATTAAAAGACCTTCTTCACAACAGATGTTGTTGGCTACTTCCTGTTGCCATTACCGAAATTAATTTCACCATTTAAAAGTCATGATGACTTTTAAATGCAAAATATGGAGGACAGTCCCATTGTTTGAGATACAGGATTCCCCTGTTAAGCAAGTATCCCTACCACTGAATACAATTAAGGAGAACCTACTCTGAAATGTATAGAGAGAAAAGACTCTCTGAGTGCACTGTATTTGCACATAACTGTGGTCTGTCCTCACTGCTCTGTCTCTTTATCATTTACAACACTGAGTACAGGGAAATTCATGATACAGGTAACTCAGTTCACACCCATCTATACAATGTCAGTGAAAACATGAAAATTAATTCAATGGAAAACAACAGAAGGAGAGAAAATCAAGCCTACATTATAACAAAATAAATTATACAGTGAGGAAGGAAGACTGATGGTGTACTTCCAGTTCCTTGAAGATAAGCTTTCTATTTCTACACTTAAGTTCATAGTAAGGTTGTTTGAATAACCTTCACACAAAGTTATTCCCTCAGCACCCTGTTATCTCTACTGGACATATTCATCCAGCCTGCCCAAGAGCTAATCTTTTGAATACAGCTTTTTAACTTGTTTTAATTGAAATTTTTTGTAAAAAGAAGCATCAAAGCTGAACACAATGGTTTCCAAAAAATTGTAGGGCATACACTCCTGGAGGGCTAGGGAGAAACTCAAAGGTATATGGGAGGCAAAAAAAAAATTGGAGCAAGTCACTAATATAGATGCTAAACTGAGATAGGTTTTAGGGTCAAGACACTTTTGCTTTTTAGTCATACATATGGTCTCTATTCATCTCCCACGGAGGCAAATATTCAGCCAGCAATTACTACAGCAACTTCCTGAAGATATTTAAATGAGATTGACAGGCCAATGGGATTTTTGAGGGCTGTCTCTTAGAAGACCCAAATGTCTGAGGATTAGCTGAAGTAAAATAAGTTGGAAGGGTTTGTTTAAATGTCAGAATATTTAATTCGTCAAATCAAAAGTCTGACCTTATAGTTACTAAATGAAATTCTGTTACGTGTCTTTTCTTTTTAACAAATGTTCTGTGTTTCGTTAGTTGTGTTTCTTTTACAGGTCAATACTAGGAACGTAGGACATCTCTACAAAATACGTATAGGACATACAAATGCAGGAGACTCCCCTGCCTGGCACTGCAAAGAGGTAAGAGCAGTGAGAAAGAATTTTATCTGTCCAAAAGCAGTCGCTATGACAGTGGATTCAAAATATGAGTAAGAAAAAAATCCCTGGGATTATATTAGCCTCATCAAATGCTTTCACCTTTGTTTAAGGGATTACTTATGAAGGAATGGTTTTGTGTGGAATTAAAGCAGCTTATGATGTCTGGGTTGGCTGTTTGCAATTTAATACATTATGTTTCTTTAAAAATGTGTGGCTGGGCAGCAAGGAAGACTGCTTAACTTAGCTGCTAGTCTGAGTCTTCTACAGCCTTTGTATGCGACAAAGTGCCTAGAGTTTGTTTAAACCCAAAAAGTCATTGAACCCAGCCTAGCCAAGTCCTCCCCAAATCTTGGCTGATGCCTGTGGCGCCCTATGCACAGCACCAGAGCTACATTGCAAATGTTTCTAGTTCTGTGTCTCTGACAAGAAAAAGACAATAAGGAGTCCTTTTCCCTCCTTATGTAAAAAATATCTTGATGAAGGTTAAGCAAATATAATAAAGTGAAGAGTTTATGCTAGTTGCATTTCAAGGTTTGGTTGGGAAGCATAGTATATAGGTTTCTGGACTGGAAATTAAAGGATCTGACTTTTATCCTAATATTCAATGTGATACTATGTGTGCCAATTATATCCTATGCATACCTGAAACCCTTCCATCTTCCTGCCAGAGTTTCTTATCTTTCAGTTAAGAAAGTGCAGCTTATGAAGAGCTTTAGAAGCTGCTGGTAAACTCAATGTTAAAATTATATTTCATGGTGTAACTAGATCTATCAAATGAAAAGTACCCACTGAAGTAAAATATTCATTGATCAGTGCTCAAAATTTGTGGCTATTTGATGCTTGTCTTTACCTGGGCCTGTGACTCAGGAGGAAGAAATCTGGGAAATGTTAACAGAAGTTTAGGCAAGATCCTGTAAGTTCATACCTGTAGCCAGTTCATGACAATGAAATATTATCTATCTAAGACTAAACTATCTAAGACTAAACTATTAACACTCCAAGAGATTTCCTGATAGAATTACAGGTATTATATCTCTTTCAATTCAAGTGATGATTGTCTGATTTTAAAACCTAGGTATTCGTTTTCCAGCTGTACTGAGTTTTGGAGACTGACATTTAAAAATGAGAGCCTGAGGAAGTCTGACAAAAAATAAAAGGAAAGAGAAAAATGAAAAGCTATTATTACCTTTCTTTCAACCTAGGATATATTAATTGAAATCAACAGTAAAATTTAAAAAAACCCCAAAACTTCAGAGTGTTCCATTAGTTATTTATAATTTTTAATTGTCTCTTTATAGACTCTCAGTCAATCAGATACAGTTTTTAGGGGGTGGTTCATCAGCCAGGGCCAGGTAATTCCCTCTTTGCAATTTTGGGCAGAAAGTCAAAGAAAAGAAAAAAAAAAAGGAAATACATTCAAACTCTACAGATGGTGTTTTTTATGGTTCAGAGACAAAGGAATACAGCCATTGATTTCTAGACTTCAAACAAGAGGGGTAACCTACAGACACTTAGCATCACTGTTTCTTGGGAAACCCACATTTTTTCCGGAAGAGCTAAAATTAAAAGAGTATTTTCTACAACTGCAGAGCTTTTCTGGTAGTTAGACTCATTAGTCCTCCATCAATGTCTCACGGTTTCTGTGTCTGTATCTGTACTGAGATAATATCAGACCAGGAAATGTCCATGGAGGAGCTGCTTTGCTAACCCAAATTTCCCTTTCAGGTTTCATCAGCTAACGTCGACAGGCTGAGGTGTGCCAGGTTTTTCAAACACGATGAATCTTTGTTTTTAATGTTTAATATTCAAGAAGCAAAAGAGATAAAAATGTTTCCAGCAAATCTGAGTTTGTTCAATATTCAAATTAAGGAGATTAGATTCTGCAAAGCACAAGGTGAAACTACAAGTAGGAGTGTCTTTCTTCCTCTCTGCAGATCCAAAATTTAGTGTAGATATAAATTAGCATAATCAGGGACTATTAGAACATACAGCAGCCTCTGAAGTGCTTACTAAGGCACACTTTGAAGTACAAAATAGCTTCTTTTCCCTCTTCAACTGGTGTGCATATGGTCCTTTTGCTGCTACATGCTTGAAGCTGGGAACAGAAGAAAATAATGTAGGGCTTTGTGCAGGCCTCAGTTGGTGTTGCAGCTAGCTGGGGCACTTTCATGCTTTATTTATGTCACAAGGAGTGCTGAAGAATCAAAACCTTTAATTCCTATTCTGATACAAGTATAAGGAATAGAGATACAAGCATTGACAAGCTTCATGGTGAGAAGTTCCGTCTTTGGTAAGCCATGCCACCTAGTGCCAGCCCCCATGGATGTACCAGCTGGAACAACAGCTGTAGCTCCTGAGCTGACAAAAACCTGTTTCTCACTTGCACTTGAGTTACTCTGCCTGAGCTTTCAAACATGACTGAGTGAAAAGTCAGATTTGGGCAGTTGGATCCAGGGAAAAGAAATGCTCCAAACCCATGGTTTTGTGGTCAGCCACAAAGCTCTGCCTGCACAGATTTCAACAGCATCCCACACGTTTCATGTTCTGTTCCATCTTGCCTGAGATCAGCAAGTTGAATTGGAATTCTTGGTGCTATCTAGGTGCAGTTGCTGAACCTTTTTTCGGGGGAGCATTTCTCTTTCCCTGCACATCGATGGCTGAGCAAGGATCACTCTGATGGGGAAATATCTGTGGAGCTTCCTGTTTTACAGCAGGGTCAGCCCATTCTTCCAGGTAAGCTCAATATCACATCAGCAAAGTCAGACCCCAGACTGATGTCGATAGAGGTGAGTTCATTCTTTTTCATCAGGCCCTCTATTACTTTTTGGCTGCCCCAACACTTTTTCTGCTTTGCTTTGCTGTTGTTACTGTGCATGCTCAAGTGAAAAGTTAAAAAGCACTGGAAAAGAAATGAGAGAGTCTTTAATGCTTTGAATTCCACACGTTCTTTAAGTGGATTCCTTGTTTAGTGAGATTTTCAGTGCTTATGTTTGGTTTAAAACAAAGGCAGTAGTAAAGACATGTCAGACATATAACCACCACGGAGCCAGCATATGAGCCAGATCACAAACTCTGTTTTCAGTAGCTGAGGATTATACCTCCCATGTTACTATTGTAGCTGCTGTTTCAGTCTCTTTCTGCTAAGAGGCTCAGACTTCCAGAATACTTTTAATTTTTGGACGAGGAATAAAACTTTCAGAATAAATATTTCAGGAGGCTATAAGAGTTAAAATCTTCATTATTCACAGAGAGATTGTATTGTAATTCTAAAGATGAATGATTCCAAAGGATATGAAAATTACTAGGTGTTGCTATTGTTGCACTGTTTCAGTGTCCTGCTCTACCACACCATATGATCCCTCTGCTTGATCAGTGGATCTTGTTCTTCCCTTCTCTCCAATTGGCATTGTCCTTTTCTGGAAAATTTCTAAGAAAATTACAAGGGCTTAGCAAGATCAGTGTGTCCTGGGAGAGATGTGGGTGAAGGAGCAAGAATGCTGTGGCGGATTCCCCTCCTGCTGGGGTGTGATGCTAGAGGGAGAAAAGCCATAACACCACTGGTATTACTTGTGCTAGGACTTCACTAGAACAAGATCCACCTAGGACATGTCCTCTTCCCCACAAAAATCGTACCAGCTGCAGAGGACAAAATTAATGGAATGAGAGAAACTTGCATTTTAAGTTCTCTAAAAACTATTACACCCCTTTTCCAGAATGTTGAACAATTTATCAGTGCTTTATGGCATGTCTGTGATATCTTGTGCTGATCTTGCAAAGCTAAAATCGCAACAGGTGTTTCAGTGGTAACAGATATTGTGGGGGCAGGCTAGAGGAAGAGGATATGTGCAAATAAAATCGAGGGGCAGAAGTTCAGGAAATGGTCCATGGATGTGGGAAAACATACCTTGGGGCAGTTACTCTTGTAATAAAGAGATGGGTGGCCTGTAGTTACATTTATGCTTCTCTGTGATGACTGAGCTCTGGGATTAAGAACCTGACAAGAAGATCAGAAAAAAACAGGTTTGTGCCTCAAAACTACATTTTAAGATAAAAAGAATAGTGGGAGAGATTTCCCCCCATACTTAGAAGATGTCAATGACTCGTAAGATGCTCTAGAGAAAGAGAGGCTCATCCACACTACCCACAACGATTTTTGATCTTGGGTGGTCATGATCTTCCTGACAAGAGAAGGCTCAGAGGCACTCAGCCTGCTTCCTCACAGGTTTGGTCTCTTTGGTCAGGAGACTAATATTGTTTGTATAGGGGGACCTACAAACACACTGGTATAAAAGTCAAGTGCCTCCTCACCCCTTTGAATAAATACTAATTAATGATAATTGGCATATTGTATTGAATATGCTCTATTAACGTATTTGCAGTATATTTTCTTCCTCAAATGTTCTTGTGTTTAAATATTCTGAGATGCAGATCTCAACAACCTCAGTTGGTTAGAACATGGTGCTAACAATGCCAAGGTTGTGGATTCAATCCCTGTATAGGCCGTTCACTTAGGAACTGTAGTTAGCGATCCCTGTGGGTCCCTTCTAAAACAGAATATTCTGTGATTCTCTGAACATCCTAATTTTTGGGCTCTTTCTGAGTAGCATCTTTCCCTGTTTCTGAAATGAAGATGCAATGAAAGATTTTTATTATCGAGCAATCTTCATGCATGAAAACCACAAAGGCACACTTACAACCAACCTCTCAATCTGCAATTTGTAGTTAACAATTTCTCTCTCACACGAGGGAGGAAGAAAAGAGCTTCTGTGCATTTCTACCAGCTTCAGTGTAAAAGGGGTCATGCAGAAGGCTTTGGAGAAGGCAGTTTCATCTCTGATTTAGTAATTGAAAGACAGCCCCTGTGTCTTTTTGCCAGTGTTATATTTCTGCATGAGACAGTGAAAAGGGAAGACAGCTTTTAACTTCAGAGAAGATAGTTTGATAACAGAACAGGGGTCTGGATTCAATGTGAAAGAGAGATGATGAGAGGCACTTTAAAACCAATTTCTGAATAAAAAGAGGCTGAAGCACTCTCTGATTTAACATTCTTTTTTATTCAGAGGAAAAACATGAGAATTAAACTGTTAAGAAGTGTTACATAGAGACTTTCTTGTTATAATGTTGGAGGACTGAGCAGCATTCATTTGAAGTTTTATCCTCTACCATTCTACTTTTGTTCCTGTCTACTCATGGCTTATGACACAATCATTATGACACATCAATATCCTGTGAATAAATCAGGGTTACACAGTGTTGGTAGCTGGTGGATCTTTGCTTTTCTTCTTCAGGAATTGGAAAGTAGGTAGTTATTAGAGGAGGAAATTGTTGCAATAGTGCATTGTTGTGGTCTTATGCATGGAATTGTTGGTCCAGAGAAATTAATTCTCTCCCTCTGTTATGGTCTGTTCATGGGACATGTGTTCATGTGGGTGCTACAAAGAAAAAATTGGGCAAGTGAATAGATCAGTTGGTGACACATGAAATTATATGGGTAAAATGCAGTATGAATGAACAGTTGCTAAATGGAAACTGTTTTGAGTATTGAGACAGGGAAAGATAGTGCCTGATTATGCTGCTAACTAAAGAGTGTCAAAAGCTTTTGTGTGTTGAATGTGGCTGGCCTTTGCCACATATTTCAGAGGAGCTCAGAGGCTCTGACCTCAAAATGAGTTAGCTCTCATGCCAGAAGGAAACTAACACCAGTGTTCTGTGTGGGCACATTAAAACCTGTGCAGGCTGTTTAGTGTTTTTGCTAAATAATTACCATTATCCAAATTAAGTTCTTTGAAGATAGCTTGTTTAGTAACAAGCACAAAAACCCCATGAAAATAAATGAGAGATAACAATGAAAAAAATAAGGATGAATGGAAAAATTGTAACGCTGACCAGCCACCTAGCATAATTGCAGATATGGACTGATGGTGAATGAATCTTCAGTGCTTATTAAGGGAAGGTGTTTGGCCATTAGAAGAGTGAGATCTGGAAGCAACCTCCTTCAGAGAATTACAGCCAAGCTTCATAACATGTTTCAAATAGAAACTGACAATTGAATGATGATAATGTTGATGTTGTTTCGAACCCAGTGGTTCAGAAACTCTTTTCTGCTTCCAAGACAGAGAAGCACACAGACACCTACCCTTGGAAGAAGAGCCAGAAAATGAGGTTTTTCTCTTCTGCTTTCATTCTCTCTGTACCTCATCTGGTCTAACAAAATATTGTTAGTGTATGTTGGCATAAATTTTGCCTTTCTCATGTTAATACTGAAGATTATGATTGCATGTTTTATCTTACTTCTGAATTTTATGGAGATCCCACATCTGCATTTTAAAGATAACAGTTTTATATTGGTAGATATTTTTATGTGAAATAGTCTTTAGTTTCACCATATTTTAACTCAAATTTAGTTTTACTTGCAGTATCCATTCTTATTAAATAAATGATTTATTGAATTTAAGTCTTAGTTAGCTGTGTCCTAAATTTATATCCTTTAAAGAATTTCCATATGGAATACAGAGAGGTTACTTATCCCTGGAGACATACAAAGTCAGGTTGGACATGGCTCTGAGCTACCTGATGTAACTGAGGATGTCCATGATCATGGCAAGGGAGCTGGACTAGATGGTCTTTAAAAGCGTCTTTCAAACCAAACCATTCTGTGATTCTATCCTGTAGCCTTAATTGCTAAAATAAGAAAACAATGAAGTTTTCTGAGTTTTGAGGTCCTAGAAAACTAAAATTATGGTGCTAGATTTTAGCCTATTTGGTTAACCAGTGCATTCAAAATGTTAATGACTCCCACTCCTTTTTATAGTTTTGATCTCACCACTTATGGTGACATTAATCTTGGATTTATTTTATTTACTTTTCAGTTTATGATGATTTCAAATGATGCTGCAGGATCAAGATATGCTACTGGGCATTTAAAATTAACCTCAGTTTGCTTCTCCCACAAATGACAGCCTGAGGCACAACAATAAATATAACAACCACAAAAAACATAAAAGCAACTTTGTATTTTATTTTATTGAATAGGATTTTTGAAGTTTTATACCCTGTCTTTGACACAGATGTCTTTGGACTCTACAGCCAGCTAGATGTTATTGTAACTATACAATAGTGTTTGTGATATGAAAAGCTGTCATCTTTTATTGTCAGTGACTGTCTACAAAGTGCATGTGACAACAGGAGACCTGTGGAACGCTGGAACTGAGGCTGATGTCTACATTTGTGTCTATGGAGAAAGAGGTGATACAGGATCAAGACAGCTGCTCAGGTCACAGAAATCCAAGAAATTTTTAAAAGGACAAGTAAGTGAAAGACAGGGCATTTTTGGATATGTTTGTCTGGCTTTTCTCTCTTGGGTGGGCATCGATTCTAAGAAAGGTGCAGTTAGAAAAGAGATAATTACTACATTCCAATGGCTCCCCAAAATTCCCTAATTAAGTTCCAAATACTTTCTAAAGTTATACCCA
This sequence comes from Irena cyanogastra, assembly GCA_013397155.1. Classification (NCBI taxonomy): domain Eukaryota; kingdom Metazoa; phylum Chordata; class Aves; order Passeriformes; family Irenidae; genus Irena; species Irena cyanogastra. The sequence continues at coordinate 20,989 of VWZV01008836.1, forward strand.
TGCTTTTGGAAGTGAGAATTTTCATTTATATAATAGGTAAGCTGTTTACTTTTGGTTCTCATTCTTCTAAAAAATTATTTAATAAACAAAGAGGAAATTAAATTTAATTTTATATCTGCATTTCTAATGTTGAAATCTGCTGTAATTTGTAATTGTTTAGCCATTGATGCTTTTAATGGGTTTCTCTTTCCTGCCTCTGATCCCATTCATTTGATTGGCACTACTCTCATTAGCAAAGTGATCAGGCTTACTTCTACTTCTGCTTCAGGAAACCTGACCTTCCTGTTTTGCTCTCACTTTATCATCAGCCAGTATTTCCAATTATGATCTTGACAAAAGACTTATAAGGGTTTTTGGGTCTTCAGAATTTCAAGGCTGAAGAATGGTCTGCTGTTTAGATTTTTCTGAAATTGTGTTGGTTGATTACAGACTGACATCTTTGCTGTTGAAGCTGTGCACCTTGGGTGTTTGTACAAGATTGTTATAGGACACAATGGGCTTGGATCAGGTAAGAAATCTCACCTTTGCTCTACTCTCAACCATTGTGTTAAGGACAGCATCTGATAGTAATTTTTTACTAATCTCTGTAAAAAACTGTGAAGAGGAGGAATGTTTGCATGTTAAGACATTGATTGTGTCTTGTATTAAAGTTAAAATGAGCTACTATAATTTTAGATGGATTAGCACTGTAAAGATGTAATGGAAGATTTTTGTAACACTATCTTGTCATTACTCTTCCAATTAATGGTGAAACTTAAAATGCTTGCAGTCATGAGCCCTATTTTTCAAACTCTTGAGCCTAAATACAGTACCATAGCAACTTATTTTGAGCCAACATAAGCTGCTAACTAATTTTGTTGTTATTTTGGTTGGAAAAACTAATAAGACTCATATGGTGGCAATTTTAAAGGAAGGAGGGGGGTAGCCAGGGAGAGACTCAGCAGCTTGCAGGCCCATAAGGAAGCTCTAGAGTACCTAGAGCAGGTACTGTCCTCTCTCCAGCCATGAGGGTAGCTGTGACTCTTTCAACCTGCCAGTGGAACTGTAGATTTTTCAGTTCCAGTAGAAGAGAAAAACTATAGGAAATATGACATAATTAAACACATAATTTTTCTCTCATGAACAATGTTTCATTTTTTACTTTATTTCTTCTAAGGCAATGGATGGTTTCTGGACAAAGTTGTAATCAAGGATCCTATAACAGATTTGGATTATACTTTCCTTTGCTACAGGTTGGTTATGTTTGGTTTGGGTTAGATTTTTAATAAACTTGTAACTACTCTTAGTTTTTCTCCTGAAATGTCCTGTAAGGGGAAATAAGTGTTTCTTAAGAAGTGAGTTGAGATAGTCTGATTCTTTTTACAGCTCTGAGAGATGTATCTGGTCAAACATCTGGTCTTTGAACTAAGGAAAAAGCAATAAAGAGTTCTGTGTGGGAACTTTCCATTCTTGCACATTTTGAATTATTTAAAATAGGCTTTTGTTACACATTTTCCATATCCAACACCTTGTATATGACACCAACGGGTTCGTCTGCTTTTCCATGTCACGCAATGCAAGGTTTTTCAGAAGACTGGCTTGCTGCCTCTAGAGCAAACTGTTCCTGATGTACTGAATTTAGCATGGAGATTAACTTGGGGTTCAGTGGGCTCAGGATCAGACTATAAGATCCTGTGAAATGACAATGGCAAATGCAGCTGCCTGACCACATCCCCTTCACTCATTTGCTTTGCAATGTAGTTTGAAGCAATCCTGACTTCCCTGCCTTTTCCCCTGCAGACGCTGCTGCTCTGAATCTTCTGTTCTATAACTCATTTACAGTTTTATCTATGCCTGATTAATTCTCAACACCTTGCGGAAAAATCTTAATCGATAAATATCAGTGCAAATATTAGGAACGGTAAAGTCCAGTCACGTAAGAGTCTAGCTGCAGCTTGCCAGTGGCACCCCAATTCTATTTCCTCCTCTCACTTCTCTGAGTGAATAAATAACTGCCTGAGACAGCCCAGAGTGAGCGATGTGCACACTGAAACTGATTTATGTGTGAGTAAGGGCTTTCTGCCTATCAGATACAGCACCTCATCCTTGCCTGACCTAATTTTGAGTCTGTATTCTAGATGAGATGAACTGCTATGAAGAGATCTATAATGCTGGCTTCATACATAATTTAGGGAGAGTTCAAATCCATTTCAGGCAGAAAAATACAGGATATGTGCTAGTTATTGTTAGAGCTTGATGCTGTGCTTGCTATCTTGCTTTGAGTGTGTGAATGCTTTTGACTCACATGGAGTTAGACTTAACTTACATAAGTAGATGTGTACAAAGGCATTGTGAAAGTATAGTAAGTGTTGCCACTGTTGGGTTTGCCTCCTTGTGATTTTCAGGGCACAGAACAATTTACATCTTGCTGTAGCCTTCTTGCACACAGGAAGAGCAAACATCGTGATCACTGCACAATTCATTATTGATCTGGGATGAATATGAGTACTCTGACATGTAACAATTGGGTTATGCCCTTTTACCTCAGTCCAGGAAAGCATTTATTTATGTTTCATCAAGAATAAGGAAGAAAAATAATTTTTACCAATGTTAATCTTTTTACTAAAGCTGGATTTTTGTATTGCTGTTTGTCAGCCCTGAGACTTTAATGCATGGGACAGCAAGTATCAGTATCCAAGTGCCATGCATACTTTGGAAGTTGCCATTCAAGGTTATTACTGAAAGAGGTAATTCTGGTTCTCAGGTGGCTGGACCAGGGACAGGATGATGGCAATATTGCTAGAGAACTGCCTGTGAGAGATGCCAGCAGGTTTCCAGGAAGTAAGTAAAAATTGGTGGGGAAGAAAACTGTCTCAAAGAGAATGAAGAATCTCTGTAAATTAATTACACTGGTTTTTTTCTGCACAGGACAAGAGCTGGAACTCAAGAGAGAAAAAACTGTAAGAGTATACCTTTTTATTTTAATTTAAACCACTGAAATTATGCTTTGAGTGAAATCAGGTCACTTGAATGCTTTGTATGACAAATTCCTGTGTACCATCTTCTCATAAGTCTTTTCTGTTTGTCATTTACAAAACTAGTGGGCTGCAGAAAAGTGGAAATTTCAGAAAGGCATTACGCTTCAATTTTACAACATGGTCACCCATGGCTTCATTTGTCTCTACCCAGATGGCAGAGTTGATGCTCTTGGTGACAAGAAAAATAAATACGGTAAAGTATTTTCCATGTGGATGTATGCATGAGAGATATAAGAAAGAAAGGCTTTAATATTGAGATTCCTAAAATGGATACGAGTAGATAATCCTACTAAACTTTTTCCTTACTTAAGATAAATGTGTGTTAATGGCTATAAGGACTCAGAAAATATATGGTTAGTTTACACACACACACAAATTCTCATATGGTGTCTTGTCACTGGCTTTCCTTTACCAAATAGAAAAATTTCTTGTCATCTGTAGTTTGGTGGTCCCAAACAGAACTCACATGGCAAGGACAGCTAGAGTCTTTTGAAACTAGATCCATCTAAGATAACAAGTTCAAATTTAGGTAGAGTTAAGGAGTATAATAAGGAGTAAATAATGAGTATAATAATTAATAAGGAGTATATATATGTGTGTGTACATATATATATATAATACATATATATATATGTATGTATAAATTCATTTTATTCCATTTTTGTAATTGGTTTTAATTGCAGTCTACCAGTTCCACCCTTTATCAGCTTTCCTCCTACTGCATTGGTAACACTTAACTCTAATACATGTCATATTAGGTACATATATTTTGTTGCCTTGGTAGTGGTGGAGCTGTTAAGTCCTACTGGCATCTCATCAAGGACTTTACACAGGGACCTTACACAGATCTTTTTGGAAGTGATAGAATCTTTCAGGACATGCCAAAGAGTGCATCAGGACACCACAGGATTCCTTCAGAGACAGCTGCGTCTTACAAAACCATAACATAATGGGCTGATAGAACAGTTGCTTAAAAATTCACTGTTATCCCTGAAAACAATAAAAAATGGCAAGAATTTACCTTTCATCAGTATTTTGTAGCTACAAGAGTTAATTGTTTGGAAAATTGGCCAGATTTAAAAGTTGAGAAGCTGTGAGCTATGCTGCAGGATTTGCTTTACAAATTCTAATATGCATATAGAGAAAATGAAGTATCTTTTCTTACCTGGGAGCTTTATGTTCCCTACATCATCTGTTATTTATCATCTAAATTCATTGCTAGAGCCCAGTTCATTACGCTGGAGTTCTCAGCTCCTTTTTATGGATTTTTTTAAACATATGTGCTGATAAAAAGAAATTTGTTCCTTATCATTACCTCTCAGGGCTTTTCTCCCCAAGGCAGCAAATCAGACAGTAGTCCCTAGATGCCCTTTCCTGAATGAATGAGAGAATTTATTGATCAGAGAGGTCAAACTGTTGAGTTAAACACTTAATTAATTCTTTTTCCTTGAAAATGATAAACCATCTATTGTAATTAAATGCAAATATGAATTAATAGACTTTCATATTTCTAGCATTTTTTTCATTTAACTCTTAGGTCTTTTTGATGTAAATGTCAAAAGGAGAAATATATTTATATTCAGCAGCCATCAGGTGCCATCTCTTGCTCTTGCTCTTGTCAGTGGCCGTGTAACTGGAAAGGTAGGAAATGCTGTTACTGATTCCTTCTTCATAAACACATGTCATTGTCTTATTAAAAAAAGTTTTCAAAATCTGTCTAATAAATAATTGTACTTTCAATCAGATAAGGAGTGATGAATTGCAGAACTGAACTCAGGGAATTGCTGATAAATAGGTGAATTTAGAGATATAGCTTTGTTTTCTCACAGTTTACTTTTTGTTCTTTGGTTCATTTCTTTTCTTTAATTCAGAAATACCAGGCCATTCCAAGATGTCATTTATATTCATTTGCCACATGCAAAATGACAAGCTACCAGGAATGCCCTAATATCTCTTCTTTTTTGATAAGGAAAATTCTCTGGCTTGATTTTAAATGCCCCTTTTTCCTTTGTGTTTTTTCTATTTTTTCAAGTAACATGCCAGTCATAAGACAGTTGGTATAATCCAGGTTTTGTTTTGATGCATTTTGATTTGTTCCAGCCCAGCTTCAGTCTTACTACAACCTTTCTTCCTCAACACTTGCAGTATACAAGTAGGTAAATGGAGTTGTAGGATTCGGTTCCTTCTGAACATAGAATCAGAGAATATCCTGAGTTGGAAAGGACCCACAAGGCTCATGGAAATCTGACTTCTGGCCCTTCACAGGACAGCACCAAGAATCACACCATGTGCCTTAGAGCATTGTCCAAACACTTCTTGAGCTCTGTCAGGCTTAGTGCTGTGGCCACTCACCTAGAGAGCCTGTTCCAGTGCCCAAGCACCCTCTTTGTGAGCAACCTTTTCCTAATATCCAACTGTTATGACCTATCCCAGGAAATGGGAGTAATCCAGGTTCTTGTAAATAGGCTCCTTAGGGCTGATTAGAGTGAAACGACGCTAGGTGATCAATGAGTGTAAATATGTGCATTACAGGGTTTGTATGAGGAGTGTAGGTGGCAAAGCTCAAGTATGTCCCCTCATGCAGGGGAGCTTTCAGTCCTCTGGTGAAAGGCCTCAGAAATGACTCTGAGGGTGCTTTGTGAGTCTTTGATATTTTATGACACCTGTAAGACATGATGCCTGTCTCTCAGGCACTGGAGGAACAAAAAGGCAATACAAAATTGCAATTTGCCTTATATTGCATACTTAATTGTACTTTGAGGATACACTTGCTCACTTGTTTCACAACTACTTCTAAAATCCATGCAATTTTTCTTTTACTTTTCTAGGTATATTGAATCTGATAGACAGTTCTTTTAGCTTTTTCTTCAGAAGGTAGTGCCTTGGAAATGAAAAATTTTTCTAGAAATATTGATTCTTTGTGGTCTTGAAAATTCTAAGATGATGTAAATCAGAAGTATTATCAATTATTAGAGGGATTGTTAGCATTTTACATTGATTAAAATTCTATTTTTATTTAAATATGAGAATGATGATGAGTTGATAAAATATTTAAATATGTATTATTATGTATTGATAAATGTTATGACAAAATATTAAATTATGTATTTTATATAACGGATTCATAGAACCTGCCAAGCTGAACAGGCAAGCATGGAGTAAAGCATGTTGCTTTATTCTTTCATGTAAAACTTCTGATTCTCTGAGTGTTTTCTGTGAGAACAGTATAAATGAATGAGGACAAAGGCAAGAAAAGGTGGGCTAGTGGCCAAGAGTTACCGTGGCTCATTTCCTATGAAATGTCTATGTCAGTTTTATACTTCCTTTAGACTTCCTATGTCTATGTCAATTTTATACTTCTTTGCCATCTTTATAGGCTGTGACGCCCTCTCCAAGTGAGGCATCCACGTATTTTTCATATTATTGTGATCTGTGTCATCTTACAACGAACTATTTCTGTCAAGTTCACAAATGGAGTCCACAATTTCACAATTGCGAATCTGAGAAACAGAAAGATTTTTGTACTAAGACTGCTAGTATTGTGGGAACTCAACGCAGGAACTCTGTCGTGATACTCTCTCTGTTGTTTGCATTTTGCCATATAATTTATTATTCTTTCTTGGACTATGGTAGAGCAAAGACAAGGCCTGCTGTGAGCTCCGTGTTCACCTTCAACCAAACCGTTGTGCCATTCTGGAGTCAGCCGGCTTCCCTGGCCGCACCGTGGCTTTCAATCTCCAAGGCAAACTAGCTGATGAAACAACAGGATACGTTGGGCTTTCCAAAGAATTTGTTGTGCATGTCAAGGTAAGGTGGGCAGAGAGAAATTAAGAAGACTCTTCCAAAATTTGCTGTTATAGAGCAGGTTGTTTCTAACCGAGTTTCGGAGGTCTGCGAGGTAAAAGAGGGATCCTCTTCCACGAGGTGGAGCTCAACTACAGTTTAACAGGTCGGCGGCGCTTGAGAAGGTTCCCTCTGCTGCTCTCCCGGGGAGAGCGATGCCGATGCCGCAGCTGGTGCATGCAAATGGAGTGGGCAGTAACACAGGAAAGATGGGACCTAAACTTCCTAGCAGACCTTCAAAAAGTGGCACATGAGAGCTACTGTTGAAAGGAGACAAGTTCCTTAATTTGCCGCTCTCCTTGTTCTCTGCATGTTGCTGCTGAGCAAGAAAAAGCAGGGATGCTGCAGAGTAGAAAAGGATTTCCATTGCTCTGGTTAGTGCCTGCACAGAAAGCAGCAATTATTTCAAAGGCTGGAGGTATACTTGAATTACTTGAGACTGACTCTTTTATCTTTTATACAAGGACATGCATGAGTAAGTGTTTAGAACCAAATGGTAGGAGCAGTATCAGTATCAAAATTTAATATGGAGAAAAGCTGTGCTGTTCAGAGAGGACTTTTTGTTTCTGATCTAAAGGGTATGTTTCATCATGGTGCCATCATTCTGCTCAACACAAGTCTCTGCCAGGCTCTGTCCCTTAGACCTGATGGGAGCTGCAGTGGAGCAGGTCAGCAGCAGCAGGAATCCTACTGGAAGGTGCATAAAATCAGCTCTGGACTCTGCATGTTTGAAAGTGTGAAAAAACCAAGAATGTATCTGAAGATCAAAGATGACCAGTGTGATGGAACAGTAAGCAGTTATTGTTTGTATTTCCCTCTGCAGATAGTTTGAGTGAATTGTCAGGGATAGAAGAGAATCTTTTTTTATTTGCTTGGGTAAAAATAATACTCATCTTTGTTCATATTTGAAACATTTTCAAATATTTTCCTTTATTTGCCAAAGCAAAGGCAGAAAAATATAGCAAGAGAAGGTGTTGTGTCAATTTGGCAGTTGATTGAATCAGTAAAGATCTGATTATGTTATTAAATTATTGAGAATGTAGATGTAGTTAAAACTTACGTACTGCTAGATAGATGACACAGATAAAACTCAATAAAGAATAACTAAGATGTGAGTGACTGTATACTTCACTGACTTTTAAAGTGTGATTCTGTTCATCTAAGTTAATAAATGTAAGAAATATTTCTGTATAATTTTTATTTGGGAGCTTAAGACAACTGAATATGAAATTGAGCTGTCTAAGTACTCAGATATAAGGTCCATGAGAGTTTTTTCATTGCCTTGAGTACACTTTCAGAGATTAAAATGTTTGGTCCATATTTTGAATATGGGCTTTGTGAGTATCTTATTTTTCAGCAGTACTCTCACCAGTGGATCAAGACATCCGAACATTGTATAAAGGCTTTGAAATTAAACTTGTGAATGCTATGAAACTGAGGAAGAAATGTGTTGCATCTATTTAATACATGTTATACTATGTATCAGTAGCAAATCTGTGGTATGCATAAAATTTGTATAGAAATATCCTATGTGTTCTGAAATAGATATTTTCATACTCCTTAATCTGGAAATTGTTTAAGTGGGAAACTCCTTTGAATATATCCTAGCCTTTGCCTAAATCCTAACATAAATCAGAATGCTTTTACTTGGTCTTTCACTTACCTAACTTATGTGATTAGTCTTCCTGGTCATAAAGGAATAAACAGAGATTAGGTGCAGGTATGTCTTTGTGTGTGTAGTAATGTAGCATGTTGTGAGGAATGTAAAGTTAATCTGAAATATTTCTGGAAAGTAGTAATAATTAAGACTTTTAAAAAGTCTTCTATCTACATTAATTCAATTGTTGAATTCACGTTTCTGTTATCAATTTCTTAGGGCACGGGTGATGAATACTGTCATTTTAAAATTGAGAAGAATTTGGAAACTGGATCTGTGAGTCTGGAATCAATGCAAAATAAAGGGATATATGTTGGTCTTCTTCCAGATGGCCAAACTAAACCAGTTGTTAACACTGGAGAGAGAAACATCTTTTTCTATCCACAGGTCATCAAATGTATGTGATTTCTCAATAGCCTACAGTTTTATTTAGTAATTAGTGTTTCTAATGGACAAAATTCAAAGCAGAAGTGTAAAAGATACATTGACACAATTTCCCTTGTGTTTCAGTAGTTTTAAAAGTGAAAATTTTATTGTATGCACACTTAATGTCTCCTGCATATTGAGTTAACGTCATTCCTTTCTTTTAATAATAATAATAATGATTGAGTAGATGTCAATTGTTTTACTACTAAGCTTTTGAAAATGAGAATGGAAACAGGGGACTAGATAAAGACGGCATTTACTTCCTGAGTGTATTCCCCATTCTGGCCACAGATTTTGGAAGCCTGGGAAATGTTATCTTGCTGCCAACTCTACCACAGTTTTTCCTGATTTTACAGGGGTATTAGTAGACTTGGCAGTGTTCAGTGTCTTTTTTAGTGATGTGAAATACATTGTACTCCCACACAGTATATTTATTATGTTATTCCTCTGTCCCATAGTCAGATATGAGAGCTGTTGCAGTCAAAATGTTTCCTCAGTAGAGAGCTGACCTAGTCAACTAGCCAGGACTCAGAAACTGGGTCTAAGCGCACTCTGGATCACTGCCATTGGGTAGCCTGCTTGTCTTTTCCCCTTCAAGAGAACAAAATTTTTAATTTGGTGAAAAACTGGCTACCAAAGAAAACCAACTGACTTAGATTATAACTGCAGGAAACACTCTTCTACAGGAAACGTATTCTTATCTGGTGGACTTGACAACAGACATCAGGAAATGAAACAACTCATGACAAAGCTAAATGGACATCAGTTTACACTTGAGAAGTTGGTCAGATTTTTTCCAAACACAAGCAGAACAAACTTACCTTAGCAAAACCTACAAGCACTCTTACTAATTGTTCCATGCAAACTGTGATCGAAGCATTGTGAAAGTCACTGTAAGCACATCCCTACCGTTCTGTCCCTGTTTGCTGCAGGATGACAGGAATATTTCAATCACTGTGTTCTTGTAGAAATGAGGAAATTATTTTCCTTTATTACCTTTTGGAAGAGCAGTGTTTTCAACAGAAATTCTCATCGAGGCAGTGCTTACTGATGTCATTAAATACAGCTAAATGTTACTTTGTCACAGGCTTCAACCTTCCTGAATCTGTGTTGTTCACTAAAAGGAATATAAAAAGGAGCTAATATTTTCTATGCAAGCAATAAATATTGTCTGTCTGAAATGTCCATATTAATAATGTCAATTTACTTTATATTATTCAAATGGCCTCTAGCAATTTTCATTTCAGCATTTCCACTCTTAAGACAAAAACATTTTGTGGGTGGAGAAGATTATTTTGTGGAAAGCTACATGTTAACAAGTCATTTTATTCCTACATCAATGTTAAATTTTTGCTTAGATTTTTAAAACATTGAAAGGGCTTTAATTGGTATGTCAGGTTTTTTCCCCCAGTTTTTGTAGCATGCTGCTAACAATAGAGAAAGGATTTTGATGTCTATTGTGTGGAACAACTGTGAGATCTGTTGTTAGCTTCTGAGAAAGAAAAAGCAAATGGCTTCTAGCTAGTGACAGATTTTACATTTCATGGTTTTAGTTGGCCGGGAAAAGCCTATGGGAACATCTGCAGCACCCAAACAAGAGAAGAAAGACTTCAGAGAATCTCAATTCCAATCAGCAAAAGCCCAGGAGCCAGTATCCCAAAGGTCTTCAACTCTCTCACCCTCAAGTAAGTGACAATTTACAAACCAGCTGTGGTACATGTTTTATGCTTGTCCTCTGTGTGTGTTTGCAGAGACTTACTTCAGGAAGGACAATTAATGGTTTTTCTAGATTATTGAATTATGCACACAAGCACACTACATAAAATACATTGCCAGTTATTCTTTTTTCTAAAAGGAGCGTTGGAATGTGGTTTACTAAGGCAACAATCAGCAGCTTGAGTAACTTGTTAAATAACTCATTTTTTAAAAAAATTAACTAGTAATCTATTGATTGAATATTTCTATGAAAATTAAGGGGTTGATATGGTGCAGAACTCTATCTAAAGCTCACTGAAAAATTGAATATTTATCATTTATGCTCTCACACTCATGTTTTCTGCTTTATGGTTCACTGGAGGAAAGAGGAAGGTTTTGATGCATTGCATGATAGATTTGCACCTATGTTTTGGCAGGTAGGAGTTACATAAACTATGTTCTGGTCATGCTTTTGGAGTCATGGTCTAGCAGGCATGTTTTTCTAGAATAAAATGCTTTCTCTTTAGCTAAAGAAGTTGCATAAATGGTCTAAGACAAGAATTTTTGGAATATTCAGCATCCTAGTAACCAAACTAAGGAGCTAAACAACTAAAGAAAACAGTGACTGATACATCTCATAGAGAGTGAGTATGATCATGTTTGCTTCCTGCATCTCTTATTTCAATGTACCCAAAGACCCTGGCAGTCTGAATTTTGTCATACCACCACAAAAAGCCAGTGAGGTAAATGGAAACTACTGAGCTGCAAACAGCACGTGGACGCACATTCACATGGTGGAAAAATATCTGTTACTTTGAAAGAGCTTTAAAGACAAGATTATATTGCAACTTCCAGTACGGCAGACATGCTCACTCAGTTACAGGTGTTCTCAAAGGTATTTATGCAGCAAATAGTTCAGGTGGGTTGCTGATTTGGTTTCAAACTTGATCCTCAGACTGTTTCAAAGTGTACATGAAAAGTTTGGCTATGTGAACAAGGCATCACATCTGGCATCCTTGTTCATAGGGTATAATGGGATGTATCAGGCAGGATTTTAATTAAATTCAGTTCAACCAAAGTATTCGGTTAAATTCCAAGCATAGGTGTGAATCACTAGAAATACTTAATTCTTTTTTGACAGTATTTTTTTCCATTTTTAGCTCAAAACAACCAATTTCTAATCTGTCAGACTTCCTCTTGTATCACTGTGTCACAAAGCCTTCCCAAAGCGTGGTGGGTTGTCAGCAGATATGCTGTGTCTGAAACCCATGACAGCAATACACAAGCCATCAAACCTGTTTTCAAAGAAGCTGGATGTTTTTAGGGTTGGATACAAAGGATCCTTTTATAGAAGCAATATCTGCCGTGAAATTGGTTACATAGAGTCTATTGCACTTTGTAAGTAGTTTTTCCAGCATTCATAAATATAGATCCTGCTTATGGAAAATGAAAAGAAATATAAAAGTTACTCTGTCTCTCAAATAAAACTATCATTTTTTAGTAAGATACTTTTCATTCAACATATGTCTTTTGACATGTACAGGTGAGCCTTGAGCGATATGAACTGATGAATGAACTGATATTCATTAAATTCTCATTTTCTGTTTTTCACTCACAGTTAAAATTTGGAAAAAGGTGATGCTTGTACTAAGAATACAATCCATCAGTAGGCTGAGCAGGCAAACTCAGAGCAGATTAACTCTTAGTCTGACCAGACCTTCATTTTTACGTCTGTGTCTGCTAAATGGTAGATGTGTTTTGGTTTCTGTTTTCAAAAATAATAATTGATTTAGGATTCATTAAACTGAAAACCATGCTACAGCATTTGAGACTTCTCCATTTCAGTGTGAGTTCCGTGCTCCTCAAGAAACTTCTTTCACTGTACAGAGATGATGTCAGATCCCAGCTTCCACTTAATGGCTCAGATGTCATTACCTCCCATGACACAAATGCAGTCTGTGACCTTGAGAACACCTCTGTGGTTTGGTATTCACAAAGTGTATCTCTGAGAAATGCTCTCTATATCCTCCACGTTCTTTTCCTCTATGTCTGGTATTATCAGTTGCTATTAATTTTTTAATATATTTTACTTAGAAGGTACAAATAAAATCTGATCTCATTTCCACCTCAGTTAACATTGGAAATGATGATACACACAGGTGTAATAAAAATACATCAACTTTATTGCCCAAACTTCTGCTCCAGAGATTAGTTTTTCTGATGGTTGATTTTAAAAGTGTCACTCAATCATAGGGTCTTCTGAGACAAGATAATTTTCTTTTTGTGTTACATTTAGGATAAGTAAGTAAATTTTAAGAAAAGTTATTTCTGTGAAATTGTGGGAAGGGTTGTGACTTCAACATTCTCATGCAGGCCTATTAGAATTATTTTTTGTCACAACAGATTTACAGCATGGTGTCATGAAGTGTGCAAAATCCCATGAGCAATGCAGGGTAACCATCAAATCCTCTTTTCAGACCGGAATATTTTTAGCCTGTAGCAAATCAATGCTACTGATTTCCATTTGTAAGAAGAGCCAGTAATTTATGAGGCAAAAAGCATTCCAAGCCTGTGAATTGTTTGTGCATTATAATTGTTCCAAGAGGTGGCAGTTTGAGGTTGCAGTAACTGTTTTGGGTAGCAGCTGCCCAAGTCTGGAATTCTTGTCCTAAGCACATGAAGAGCCTGGGATTCCTTATGTTTCTTGAATACCTTTGAATTTTATGAACATTTTAATCTCTTTGCTGTAAGAAAATTGTGGTTTTAGATAGCTAGAAGGAACTCTATCTTTCAGAATTACAGGTGAGAAGTTAGGTAACAACAGTTACAGAAAATTGTATATAAAAATATTTATCACACCAAAGCAATTACTTTGCTATAGTTCTTTCAGGCACTGAAAAACAAGTGTAATTAAGGTAATATTCAGGTAAATTCTAGATGTTTTCCTCTTGCTTTATTATGCGGGTGCTAATTTTCTTTTTCCTGTCTGAATAACTTTCTCCAAGACATGATGAAGAATACAATAAAACCAGTCATAATTATGACAGTAATGCCTATTCTAAATCACTATGACCATTCCAAAGTCATGCTACTACTGTTAGAGGCACTGCTGTAAAAGTGATGATACTACAGCTCTGAATTTCTTCTTGATTAACCAAATATTATAATCTTTGCCAGTGCTAAATTTCCTCTGATTCCAGTAGTCAGTCCTTATTTATTGTAGAACTTTGTACTGGATCCTAAGTCCTTTGCCATTCCTAGAGTAAATATTTCACAACAGTTAAGATATAAATGCTAGTGGATCATAATTCAGTTTTGGTGCTTTAGTTATCATGTTGATTTAAGTATAGGACAACCTGATGATCCAACAAACTGTGTAATTCCTTTTGAATACAACTTTTAAGAAAGGACTGCTGATGGTGAGTGATAGCTTTTGCGTCAATTGTTTTTCTGTCTGGTTTTGGTTTGATTTTTTTGGTTGGGTGTTTGGTTTTTTTCCTTCGAGGTAAGGAATAAGTGAAGGGAAAAACTTCACCCAGAGAAACCCAGTACAGTATTTTAATCAAGCAAATAAAAAAAGAAAAGACTCTAATACACTATGTAACTTATGCAGGGCAGCAGAAACCTCCACAGTGATGCATTGGGAATTCTTCAACAAATTCATATTGGTAGTATATTAAAAATTCTTTTTGCAATCACATGGAAAGTGCTCATGTGAGCAATTTGCAAACCCCTGGAGGACACAGTATATTGGNGACACAGTATATTGGCAGTGCTTCATATTTTCAGATTTGGAGTTTATAACTGCCTCTTGTGTCAGAACAGACTATAAATTCCTGGCAGCAAGGATTCCCTGTCTTGGAGAGGGCTCCATGGTCAGTGGTCCCATTACTGAAAAGTAGTGCTCAAGATATCTGATGTTTGTAAATTCCACTTTGATTAAATTACTCAAAACTAAGTTCTTTTACCCTAACAGAGTCTGGTTTTTCCATACCTCCTGTGCAGAGGTGTCATTTGATGTCTGCAT
>VWZV01008837.1:0-207890 GCA_013397155.1 Irena cyanogastra
CAGTGCTGATAGTGCTAGAGAAGAACCATCGGCTAAAGAAGAGTGCAAAAAATCTCTCAACCAAGAGCAGGCCCAAGGGCAAGGTGGAAGCAACAAAGAACTGTCCCAGAGGGAAGACAAGGAAGACCAAGAGGCGTCTCAGGTGAAAGGAGCCCGAGACCAAAGCCTGAGCAGTGCTGCAGGAGAGCAGGCACAGGCCTCGCTCAGGCACACACAGGCCCATGGCCTCCGCGGGCCGCAGGCTGTGCACCGGCAACGTCCCTCCCGCTTCAGGCGGGCGCTCCGGGCTCTGGGCAGGCTCTGCCGCTGTCCCTGCATGGGGGCACGGCCTGAGGATTAGTGCCCCGCTGCCAGCCCCAGGCTGGGACCCAGGCAGGCTGGGTGGCCCTCAAATCTTCTTTTATCCATTTCTTTTCCCACTACCCCTTTTTTTCCAAACCCCATGTAGGGTAGTTGCATGCAGGATAGGTGTATGTAGGGTAGTGTATGTAGGGTAGGTGTTTGTAGGGTAGGTTTATGTAGGGTAGGTGCATGCAGGGTAGCTTAGGGACTTACATCGGTGTAGGCATACCAGTAATAAAACTTTGTGAGTTTTTGCAGACCCTGTGACATTCGTCATTCCTTTCGGTCAACAGAATTTATGAGTCTTGGGGGCTTCCTTCTCCTGAGAGTGGATTTACAAGGGGGTAGCTGCACCATGGACACACTAATCAAAGTTCTGTCTCAAGCCATTTTTTTCTGGGTGCTTTCAGCAATATCTTGTACCAGTGTGTCCCAGCTGGCTGGTAATGCCAGTTCACATCCAGAAATCTGAATTCCCCCCTAAGGACAAGGGTGCTTGATTTGCAGATGTCCCTTGCTCCCTTAGACACTCATGTGTTGGGGTCATCATCCTGGCTGCATAGCCTTTAGTAGCGGCCCGCAGTGACTCCAAAGCACACAGGGTTTGGTTCTTCCTGTAGCTTGGGTGCTAGACTGTATTGACACAGAAGAAAGCTGTATTCATTCTGCAAGATGTATACAAACATGCCTCATCCTGACTAAAATTCAAAGGAAAAAGAAATTCTAGCACTTTCCCATATTTGGTATTTGGAGTAAAATTCATTCGTGGTTTTTAATAGCTTGATTTAGAAAATAAAGTGTTCAGTTTAATAAAACTTGCCTCCTGGATTTCCCAGTTTTCCTTTAATAAAGGATGGGCAGGAGATTACAAAATGAAAACTCTTGATTGCACAAAGACCTGTGTTTACCATGTAGATAGAAGATAAGATGTAGATCTTCCAGGCAAAGAGAAAAAGGATGCAAAAGAGCATCAGCCCTCGGTTGTGAGCTCCCAAATCTGCAGTCACAGCCTCCACATCCATCTCTTCATTTAGATCAGAGCTTTGATAATCTTGATGTTGTGTGGAGTGTTCAGAAGAATTGATTTCATGTAACCTGTTGCGGTTTAACCCAGGCAGATAAGGCCCTTACATTCCTGCCTCCAGTAGAAAGGAAGAGGGAACTGGAAGGGTAAAAATGAGAAAACACAGTTTAAGAAGTAAAAGAAACAAATATACAAGCAAATAAAACATGCTGAGCACAAGGCCATATGATCTGGGATATCCCTTGAGCAAGTTGGGGTCACTTGTCCTGGCTGTGTCCCCTCCTGGATCATTGTGCACCCCCAACTCCTCGCTGGTGGGCTGGAGTGAGGTGCAGAAAAGGCCTTGGCTCTGTGTGGGCAGTGCCCAGCAACAAGTAAAGATCCCTGAATTATCCACATTGTTCTGGTCACAAATCCAAACCACAGCACCAGACAGGCTGCTCTGAAGAAAATTAACTCGATCCCAGCCAACAGCAGTGTCCCTGTGGACTTCACATCTCTGGACTTCAGGGCTGGGAGCTTTGGCTTTAGGGCACAGAGCCAGCCTGGCTCTCTCCTCTTCCCAAACAGCATGAAGCTCCCCCTGATATGGAGTATATGGAGCTTCTTCCCAAACAGCATGGCATTCCCCTTGAGATGGAGTATGGAGATAACACTTTCCACAATCTCTGTGGAAATCTCTCTGAAGCCTACCCAATCCAGTCACCCTCTCCTGAAAGAGAATTTCTTCGCTATCTTCTTTTCCAAATAAGGGGGGAATCTCCTTCAGGTTGGAGCCAATAATGAGGCATTTGTAACATTTTCAGCAGCACATCCCTCTCATACAGAGCTAGACTTTGGAGAAAAATGTCTAAGATAAAAAAATCTTCTTTAGAGCACAGCTATTTAAATGGCAGTCTAGTTGTGCACAATACAGTAAGGTTGTAATCATAGTCAAAATATTCATCCTTTTCAATATACTTATCAAAGGATTGACTTCTAGGGAGTTGATTACAAAACTTATTAAGAAATCCCAAAGAAACAATGATGTCTCCAGAAACCAGGAAGCAAAAAGGTTAATACTTAAAAAAATCTTAGTATTTAAACTACTCAGAATTAATTTTAAAAGTATTACAGAATCACAGAATATTTGGGTTTAAGGGGACCTTAAAGATCATCTTGTTCCAAGCCCCTGCCATGGGCAGAGACATCTTCCACCATCCCAGGTTGCTCCAAGCCCTGTCCAACCTGGCCTTGCATACTTTAAGGAATGGGGCAGGCACAGCTTCTCTGGGCAACCTGTGTCAGGCCTCCACTACCTCAGAGGGAGGTTTTTCGTCCTAAATGTGTTTTAAATCTACCCTTTTCCAGCCTAAAGCCATTTCCTTAAAACTAATGCATATGCATATATGTACATATATAAACAGCTTTTACTTCTGCCAGTTTTTTTATACTTTAAGAAATCTCAGAACATATTCATAGCAGAAGAAAGATATTCCAGGACTTCCTGGAATAAAGACTGGCACCTCTATTAACAAATTTCTTAAACTGATGAGGCCACCAACAGCAACTGTAAAGGACTTATGCCACTAAAAGATGAAAGCAGGAAATATATTTCTCTTTTCCTCAGCCTCTGAAGAAAAGTTACATCTCCAATGTTCAGTATTATTCTCCTAATTTCTTAGACTGTTCATCCCCTCAGCTCTTTTAAGGAAAGAAGCAGTGACCAGGATACAATGAACGAAGGATCCTGGAGTGGCACCAATAGGAAGCAGCCAAGGAGCAGACTGCCAGTTTCCAAATTTTTGCCATTACTGACACTTGAGTACCAAAGTCAAGACAGGCATAGTTCTGAGGATTGCCTTAGAAAAGCTTCCCAAATTATTTCAGTTTTGGCTGATTTTAATGGGAACCTGAAAAAAATATTTATAGTCTTAAACAGGAATAGCTTCTCTCTTTAAATATCAAAGTGATTTTGTATATTTATTTCTACCAAAAAAAGTACATTAAACTTGGTTAAATGAGAAGTATTTACATTCTTGCTATTCAATATACTGTGTATCTCAGGAGACTTTTTTGGAAAATTTCTGTGTAGCAAGTGAATTTGTCTGCTTTATTTATTTCATATTTATTTAAGTACATACCTTTTACCATGTGCATAACTTTTTAAAAATAATTTTTTAACTGTTTAGGTTATCTTTGATTAAAACAAACCAAACAAGCAAAAACCAAACCAAACAAAAGAAAACCAGGACGTATCTAGCCATGGCCCATTTGGCCATTTCCAAACATGTATGGAATATGAATTATTTCTGAAGGCCCAAAACTGTTTTTTTTTCCACTTTGAATATGACATCTTTAGTTTTAATTAGCAATCAAGATTAATTCCAATAGCGAATTGAAGACTGTGTGTGTTTGAGAGAAGGATATAATTCTATGGCAACTTATGTAAACCATTTTCATATTTAGTTTAACTTCTCCTTTCTCATTTTCTTTTTAATAAGGCAAGGATTTAGTAGTATTGTGATTGTTGTGCTTCCCTTTCATTATCCTGCCGTTTAACACAGGGTGAAGAACCCAAGTTGAAAGAACAGCCTCTGAGGCAATTTCAGACTGATTCTTGCATGTTTTCCAATCCCATTGTTGCTTCACGAACAGGCCCTGCTTCATCAAATTTTCAAGGTAACATCCATGGTTTCTTTGATTTGACCTTTAAAGTGCTATTGTGTCCTTCAGTTCCATCATTTATTACACCAAGACTGATTCACTCAACCAAGCCACCACAAAGTGACCTTGTTTTCACAGCTCAAAGCACACAGCAATGCAAATTAATCACAAAAGTAAAACAAAAATCTATTCTCTTAAAACCACATTGAACTGCATACCAGGAGTAATGCTCTTCACTTGGAATTTTGCCTCTAAAAAAGTTATTATTCAAGAGCTCTTGCTTCTGCTTTTGAAGAAAATGGAATATAAAATTTTAAAAAACAGTCTGACAGGATTTGTTACTGATTATCTGAATAGTGCCAGCCCTGGGTGGGTATCTGGCCAAGCAGACTGGGATGTGGGGATGAAGCCATTTGTTCTGGAAGGGTCTGACAGCTCTCACCCATTGGCCTTATCAATTACTAATGGGAATTTTCTTCCAGGCTCAGTGCTTTTTTAAAGGAAAGGAGCTCACACAGCAGATCATTATTATATATATGGTGACTTCCAAGTCACTCCATTGCATTACTATACAGGTATCAAGCCACACAACTTTAAATTACTGCTGGCTGCAGTTCTTCAGTATCTTTGATTGTGAAAGATCCTGACTGATGAAGCTTTCTTACAAAGTTTGTATAGAATAGACAACATTCATCTCCTTTCTCTGAAAACAAGCAAAACTCATGCCTCACCTAGAAAAAAAATAATACTACCAAAGATTGTATTCTCCTAATTACTCATTCTTTTGGTATGAAATAGTATATTTTAATCCATAAAATAAATTTTATTTCATACACACACATTTAGATGAAGACTGTGTATGTGGAACAAACTGCCTGGGATCTGTTCTACCATCAGAAGGAAAATGGAGAGAAGAAAGACAGCCCATAGCCCATGACTAAATCTAATATTTCCTGTGCTTTTAAATGGCTGACACCTTTTCATGCAGTAATAGTGCTGCAGTGGAAAGAGTTATTTAGCAGTTCAATCTGTTCTCTTCAAAAAGATTAACTGTAGCTTCTTTCAGAATGAGATAGTTTTGGGTTTTTTCCTTGAAATGGCAAAGACAGCAATTATTTCTGTAAAACCTCCTGTGTTTTATGCACACACATTTTTTCAGCTGCTGGAGATTGAGTGTCAGATGTAAGAAAGTCTGAAAACATAATGGATCATTAAATGATTTTACTATTTCTAAGAACAAAGATCTTGATTCCTGTTGCTAAACAAATCAGAGGGAAGAACAAGGTGACTGCTCCTGGAGCAGTAAGAAAATACAAGGCCAGGTTGGACAGGGCTTGGAGCAACCTGGTCTAGTGGAATGAGATGCTCTTCCAACCCAAAAACACTCTATGATTCTATGATACCGCTGTACTGTTCATAGTCATGTTTGTACATCACTTGCTCTTGCAAAAAAATGTGGGTTTTTTTCAAAAATTGACCTTTTGTTAAAAGGCTTGCATTTTGCAAGCAGAAAAAAAAGTATAATATTTACATATTAATTTCTCTTGCAACTGTGAAAACATCAAAAGTTTTTCCTGAAAAATGCATTTCTGATATTCCAATTACAGAAATAACAAAGTATTTCCACTAATTTTTCAATTCTACACATTCAAAATGGGAGTAATCCACTTGCTGCTTAATTACTTTCAAGAAAGCAATGAATTTACACAAGAAAATTTTCAGAAACTGGAAAAAATGTGTTGAAAATACAGAAACATCCATAGCTAATAAAAATAATATTTTAAAAATTGTAGCTAATAATTAGAAAAACCTAATAAATCCCAAACTTCTAGAAAAAAATCTGTCTACAAATTTTTTAAAAGTAGAAAAAACTAAAGCTGCAAAAGCAACATAAATAATAATTATTATTGGTTCTTGATGTTGATATAAAGAAATGTTTCATTCCTTGTATTTGCTAAAATAGAATTCATAAAGTTTGTATAATGTAGACTGTGGGGTGTAAAAAGAGATGATCTCACAGCAGGAGGATGGAAGAGACTGGGAAGGGACTTCAGTACACAAACTCTCTAGTAGGTGACTTCAGAGATTCTGTAAAGTATGTGACTATTTACAAATTGGCTTATAATAATCTGAGTCACCCCTTTCAAGACAATTCCAATATCTTTCCAGGAAATTATTAATTCATTGAGTGGTCTGACTTAAATCACAGAATGACAGAAGGGTTTGGCTTAAAGGAGACCTCAAAGACCATCCAGTTCCAAGCCCCTGCCATGAGCAGGAACACTTTACACTGGACCAGGCTGCTCCAAGCCCCAGTGTCCAACCTGGCCTTGGGCAGTTCCAGGGATCCAGGCGCAGCCACAGCTTCACTGGGCACCCTGTGCCAGGGCCTGCCCACCCTCACAGGGAAGAATTTCCTCCCAAAATCCCATTTAACCCCGCCCACTGTCAGTTTGAAGCCGTTCCCGCTTCTCCTGGCACTCCAAGCCTTTGTCCAAAGTCCCTCTACAGCTTTCTTGTCACCACTTCATGCACTGAAAGATGCTCAAACGTCTCCCTGAAGCCTCCTCTTCTACAGGCTGAACAACCCCAACCCTCTCAGCCTGACCAAACCCTTGAATACAGCCTGGTAGTGTGACAGACTGAGATTTAATACTTCTAGATGTTACTTTCCCATTTCATTTTCAAATGCAAAAGTAGAAAAAATACAAAAAAACCCCAAACATATTGTAAAATGAAGCTACATATTGATAGTCCTTAGGTTGAAACTCAAAATAAAGTTAATTCTTGCCGTGCCTTCGAAAAGCTTTATGAAATTCCTAGGAAAAAGTGTAATGAAACATAGTGGATAACCAGCATTAAGCAATGCCTTAAATGTTGTAATAATGCTGATACAGGAAGGAAAATTATATATCTCTGGAATGATGTTCAAAATGAGATTTAATTCCTATTTTTTCCTATGGTTCCCCTATTATCCAGCCAAAAGACACAGAGAACTGCTAGTGGTCTCATATGTCAGGATGTTTATCCTTAAAAAGCTTACTCCACAGGACATGCCCTGACTTCATCTCGGACATCTTCGTCTGATGAGACCTTCAGGGTGGCTTAAAATAGAGAAATTTTTGTCCATGAAATTGCATTACATTAAATAAAACCCATTACTCTCTCTTCATTTAAAGTAACATTTTTTGCTTACTTTTGTGCAAGGCTATCTGCATTCACTGTGTGACAGCTGTTAGGAAACAATGTTTCTGTGGTTATAACCAAAAACATGATTAGGAGGGGTTTGCAGCACTAAGAATATCTAAAAAGGCCCAGTCTGCACTCTTAATATGCTGAGAAATGAGAGGATCAGCAGTGGTGATTTCCATGATCTTCTGCATTCTGCCTCAGAAATCCTTGAAACTTCAGTCTAGTCTTGCTTCCCTTTGAACTTGCTGTGCATCTTAAAAACTGACCTTGTCTATCCCCTGAAATAAATCATATTGAAACATTCTAGAGCACTACGGTGGGTTTTTTACACAGAATCATAGAACATCCTGAGTTGGAAGGGACTCACAAGGATCATCCAAGTCCAACTCCTGGATCCCCCCAAGAATCCCATCCTGAGAGCAGGCACATGGCCCTGACAACTCCCTCTTCCATCCCTGGATCAGGAAAATAGGTTGGCGAAAATCATTGTCTTCATGTGAAACCTGTAATTCCAGCCTGGCATGGCTCAGCTGCAGTGCATGGTCTGTAATGGTTAGAAAATATTAGAATAAAAACTGCGTGTTTGGAGTTTTGGGCAAAACAGGTGTCTTTCTCTCAGATTTGTTGCTTGTATAAGTTTGTGATGGAATTTCTGCACACGCTGAAGTGCAGAGGGATGCCTCAGTCCCCTGTATGCAGGCAGATGATTCAATCCATCAGGCTTCAGCCTTTGATTAAAAGCTTTGGGAAGTTGCAGGTGTTCAATTAGTCACCAGAGGGAGCCCATATTATGTCATAAACACAATAAGGACAGATGAAAAGAAGGTGAGGGAGAAAACCTTTAGGGTGACAGAGTGAAAGAATCACCCTTGTTCCCCCCTGCTCCCTGGCAATCAGGCTCCAGGAGTTTGCTGTACAGGGCAGGGTGGGCTTTTTCAGCAATGTTACATTTCATGAAATAAATTGTGAGGAGGATGAGCACAAGCTCTCTTTTTCTTAAGCTATCAATGAGGGGGTTTTTGTTTGTTTTGTTTGGTTTGGTTTGGTTTGTTTGTTTTTTCTGCTGTACTAAAGGATGCTGGCACTTTACTAATATATGTTAATAAAGGTTAGATGTTGGTACAGCAAAATTCCAATTATCACAGACCCACTTTCATGACATGAAATATGTCTGGATAATCAAACACAATCAAAAGGAACACAAGATAAGCCAGTTTATCTATTAATCCCTTATAAAAGAATGTTGGGATAATGCATGATTTTATAAATTATGTTTTCACTGGGATTTCTTCTCACGGCAATACCCACTATGACCTGGAAAACAGCTTTCTGTGAATTGCAAGGAGGGTTTTGTTTATTCCTGTACTAGGCAGATACTCTCTCATGCCCCTCGCTTCAGTTTTCCTCTCTCACCCTTTCAACAGCAAAAAATATTTGGCTAGAAGTGGTATTTTTTGTGAGTGTGCTAAATCTCAAACAAATCACTGATTCTATTTGGATATCTTCCCGAGTTCTTTACCAGGGAAATGGCCTCAAATGTATCACATTTCATTTAGCAGTGTTTGCTGTTAGTACTCTCTGTAGAGAATTCTCTGTTTTGCTAACAAAGTGAAGGGGGGAAAAAAGAAGGGGAATTTAATACATTTCTAAGTCTTATTTATAGGACTACAATGGTAAAATAACTCTGGAATCAACTGGAATTTTTTATATTCATATTTTATCTGTCTCTTATGGTATGGTAACACTCCAGTCTTTAGGGGAACTCTGGCATTGCAATAGCCTGTATGAATTTTCCCACATTCACACATTACTTCTCCTACAGATGATCAGAGTATTTCAAAAGTCTTTGTTTTTTAGAAATGATTCGTTGTTGGTTGAGCTATCTTCCTGCCTAATAGAAGCTATTGCCCTCACTGTGCCTTCACCCTTTAATTGCAAGGCAATTAAATTCCCCACTGCTTGCAGTATCTGTGTCCAAAATGAGTCATCTTATCACATCACCTTTTTTTTTTTTTTTTTGCTTTTGCTACATGCTTAGCAAAATGTAGTTTAATATTTCTCTGTCCTCATGGAGCTGGAGGTTTGTCCATTAATTGCTATTTTTCTAACCTTTATCCCTTAGTTGGTCAGGGCTTTCTTGCATCATTGCATGGAAAATAAAATAAAATTTGTTTCTCACCACAATGCCCTAATTTTTGGGATGTATCCAATGACACCACACGGATAAAAGGATAAAATATGTCTGTGACTGATACGGACTGATTTTAAGAAAAAAAACCTCCATCTCCCACAAGGCTGGTACAGAATACCCAGCATTTAATTTCAGCTAGGATCTGAAGCATTTGAAGGACCATCATTGCCTACTAGGAAGAAAATGATGTGAAATGGTGTGGGTGTGATGTGTAACCCCAGCTCAGGCGCTGTCACAGGGACTGCAAACTGCCTTTGTCCAAGGGGGCCTTAGGGCACAGCATAGGAACCTGCACTGAAGTGAAACCACGTCGTTCATTTGCCAGCATGAACAGGCAGAGACTTTGTTTATGGCTCTGATGGTGTATCTGCAACTTGTTCAGATTTTATTGACAGACCTGGTGCCAGAGTGTCTTAGGTTGGAAGATGCAGCACTCTGTTTTGTATTACGGC
Organism: Irena cyanogastra; assembly: GCA_013397155.1. NCBI lineage: Eukaryota > Metazoa > Chordata > Aves > Passeriformes > Irenidae > Irena > Irena cyanogastra. Next base: position 9,848 of record VWZV01008837.1, read on the forward strand.
ATTTTTATTTTATTTTATTTTTATTTTCTTCCCTAATAAAGAACTGTTATTCCTACTCCCATATCTTTGCCTGAGAGCCCCTTAATTTCAAAATTATAATAATTTGGAGGGAGGGTTTTACATTTTCCAGTTCAAGAGAGGCTCCTGCCTTCCTGAGCAGACACCTGTCTTTTCAAACCAAGACACAGAGGTATCAGAACAATGATCAGGGAACAACAAGTAGGTTTCGTCCTGTGGTCTGCCCTCCATGTCTGCACATTAGAGGTGGGACACAAGGGATGCAATCAGGACTTCCACTGCCCTTTCCCAAGTCAGGGACTTTCTGCAGAGGTCAGTGAAAAGAAAATCCCCCTTTCTCCAACTCAAGTGTCTGGATTCAAATATAAAAGCACCAAAGAAGGGGCATGGGTAGAAAAGAGCTTCTCTTGTTCACACCAGTCATTCATTGGGAAAACTCTATACAGACTGCTGTGTCAGGATGCAGAGTTTTCCTGGGCACTCTCCTGCCCTGGTGCTTCTGCAGTGAGATGCTCAGGGCAGCATTATATGTGCTTTCTTAAAATCTTTTGGCTTACTAGTGTTTATGACCTACCTGCATGCTCTGCAACTGTGCTGCACAAACTCATTGCTGATGTTACAGGAGCCCCCACATTTGACTCAGGTTTATGTAATCTTTTTGTTTGTGTATTTATTTGAAAGATAAACATTCTTGGCCATCAAATCTGCTGGAGAATGTGGGGGTTTTTTATTATTTATATAAATGCAAATACATTGTAAGAACCAACCAATCCCTGCAGTAGTCTCAGCCCATTTTGAGAAGTGCTGTTAGGGAGACCAGTCAGATGAAGTGACATGCCAATAGTGACATGGAAGTGTAGTGGTAGAAGCAGAAATAAAAGCTAGATTTTATTTTCTTAAGTGTTTCTGCATTGGGCCATATCACCCATTCTGAGTGATCCCTGACCTCTGAAATATTTGCTTTTCCTAAGTTTTTCTTATATTACTGTAAGTTTTGCAAAATGCAAAGGCATTGATTTCTCTGAAAACAGTTTGAAACCCTGTTCAAGCCTCTTTTTGATCCCTGTCCCAGCGCACCAATGGACGAGCTGTCCCCTCCTCCCACCAAAGCTGTGGGGGGCAGCGAGAGAGACAAAATTGTTGAATATATTATCTCTTCTGAAATACTGCAATTAATAGAGTTTTTATATTAAAAACTCAGGCAGACTTCCACTCCCCAGCCCCATCAGTTAATGCAGTTTGTGTCTCTCCATTAGCGTGCGTGCTCACTCAGCAAGCTTCTACCATATTGCCCTCAGTATCAAGTGGATTGCCAGCCTTTGCCAGGATACTACTGAATTAATGTTATTAGCTGTCCTTGCTGTTTCTTCTAAACTTCTTTGGCTTTGGAGGCTCCTAATCAAATGCTTAAAAGTTATTTCATTGCAGCCTTCTGTGATGGTATTTGCCTCTTTTAAATGCACTTTTCCTTTCCTGAGTAGTCAGCACATCTCCCTCTCATGGCAATATAAACTCCTAAGAGTGCCAGTGGCCAAACTTTGCAGCACTTCTGAGGGTTCCACAAGGCAATAAATTGAATATAGCAGAGTATGTGAACTCCTGCAACTCCTGGCTATATATATTATAATGAAGTGGGAGATGTGCTGATTATCACATAACACAGATGCATTATGTACAGAATAGGCACCAAGAGACAAGAACGTGCTTTGGTTTTATCACTCACCATTATGAGAAGGAAAGGACCCAAGCATGTATAATTATAAACTGCAAATGTCATGCCTCCTCCCTCTTCTTCCATCATCCAGAAAAATCAGCACATTAAGAAGGAAGCAATGCCCTGGATCTTGTTTATTAGCCTCACAAAATCAGGGTACAAAAAGTTCACAACTACTGTCTGCAGTAAAAGAACTTCTAATCTCAGGAGTTAAATCCTGATTTTAGTTCTCATGACACTTAAGAAAAGAATAAATATGATTAATCTAGTGAAGGATAAATATCCACTAGTGGTCAACTACAGCTGCTTCAAAAGGAAATGCAGAAAATGCAAAACAGAGTTTAAGGGACTGAATCAAGCAAAGCATTTCTTGACATTGTTTCTTGACATTGACCAGAAATCCTCAGATTTCAATTAAACTATATCTAACTAGCCCTCAAAACTGTAAAATTTATGGTTTGGCCATTGCACTTCTTTTTCCTTCCTTTAGCACCACATTCTTCTACGTGTGTATATTCATGAGGTGGTGACTTCCAGAGGGAATGGCCTTTTAGAGCCATCACTGACTAAATCTGAAAAAAATCCCCCAAACAATGTCCTGTGAATGCACTCTCCACCTCTGAATGAAATATTTTCCAGACAGGATGTTTATGAGGTGTGTCCTTTTCTTATTCTACTGCTCAAATTATTTCATTCTGTTCCTGAAATCAGGTGGAAATCCATGTCTGCACAACTGTGTTGAGGATATTCTAGTAAAGATGTGGTTCACTTCCCTATCCATTTTTAGCTATTCACACTGCTATGCTTTGTTTTCTCCTTCAATTTCTTAATATTTTGTTTCCTATCTTTGTCTTCTATTGTATTCAAAGATCCTTTTATGTTTATCTTAATATTCTTCCTCAGTACTGCTTCATTATTCCCATTTGTACTGTCAATGCCCTCTTTATAGTCCCTCTGCTTCCTCACATAAAATTCTAACAATACTGCAGATCTTTCCTTTCCTATAATTTTTTTAAAGCTCTGTTTTGCTTTCATTTAACTTAAAAGACATATCAGTCATCTCCACTGAAGTTTAATACCTGGTTTTACATAATGGCATATTCTCCTTTTAAGCTCACTCTATCATCACTAACATTTAGTTAATTTTGTCAGCCTTATCTCTCTCTAATAAACATGATCTGTTTACATTTTTTATTAGGAATTCTTCCCTGTCAGGGTGGTGAGGCACTGGACCAGGTTGCCCAGAGAAGCTGTGACTGCCTCTGGATCCCTGGAAGGGTCCCAGGCCAGGTTGGACAGGGCTTGGAGCGACCTGGAATAGTGGGAGGTGTCCCTGCCTATGGCAGAGGGTGGAACTGGATGGTCTTGAAAGTCTCTTCCAACCCAAACCACTCTGTGCTTCTAAGGTTCTGTGATTAATGGTATTAAATGTGACCTTCTGTAAGTTTAATAAACTCGTGTTTCTACACAAAATACCATCCAGCAAGTGAAATTTGAAACTGTAATTAATCAATGATCATCATAATGACAAAAATAAAATAAATTAAAGATTACATTATTATTATTATTATTATTATTATTATTATTATTATTATTATTATTATTATTATTATTATTTCTGAAATAGCCTCTAAGAATCAAATCCTTTACCAAAGCCTGTTCATTTGACATTACAACTGTTATCCACCTTCTGGTATCTCTTAAACATAGTGGTTTTTTCCCCTTTTATCTCTTGATCCTTAGATGTTACAATTCATTTGCAGTAAATTTAAGTCCTCAGTTGTTACTGTGATTTCAGATCTTTGAGAATGTCTTGTGACCTTAGATTGAAGGATGATGAATATTTTCTGTTGTGTTACTCAATAGCCAATAAATCAGCCCAAACTTTCTTAAAATTCTCTAACAGAATTGCAGAAACCACAATTCATTTATCTCTCACTTTTCCTTTTCATTACTGCCCTAGAGAATTTAAAGAAAGCTGAATGTTGATTAAAGTACAATAAATCCAACAACACAGGATTTCTAACAGAAATTATCAAAGATCTCATATCTCAAAGGACAAAAATCAGCATAATTTCACAGAAGCAGTATTGATAAATAGATTGGCCCTGGCTGGAGGTGCAGTTCTGGGTTTGTAGGGTGGTTTGTAAGCCATGAAGCACATTGCACAAGTGCCTTTCTGGGTGTCTGTTTGTTCAGTATTTTTTGAGGCTGTTGACCAATTCCACACAAATTTAATGGACAGTGCAGAGTCTGCAAATAAATTGACATGCTATAAATCCTGCCTTTGTTCTCCTGCCTTTCAGATTAAGAAGTTGGATAGAGTAGAGTATTAATTGCTCTGGTAAGGATGAGGTTCAGCTCAATCCTTATTAGACAACAGAGTATGTACTTTCACATGGGACACTATGACCAGAAAAAGGGAGATTTTGCTGAAACTTGAAGATAACTGGGCAGCTCAGACACAAAGGAATACAAAACCAGTCTTTATTAGTTCCATAATTTGCATAAAATTTGAAGAACTTAATGGTCATGTGATAGTAGTATCCCTTGTCTTTGGGCATGTAATGGTTACAATTCTTAAACTTGTATTTTAAAGAGCTACAGCTGCCGATGAATTTGTGAGTGCTCAGGTTCCTTGAATTCAATCCTGAAGGAACCTGAACTGGGTGCTCACAAAATGAACAGAAATAAATTTACACAGGAAATCAGTGACAGGACAGGACAAAATGGCCTCAGGCTGTGCCATGGGAGGTCCAGGTTGGACATCAGGAAGAATTTCTTCACTGAAAGGGTGGTCAGGCATTGGAACTGCCCATGGATTTGGATTCCTCATCCCTGGGATTGTCCAAGGAATGACTGGATGTGGCACTCAGTGCTCTAGTCTGCATGACAAGGTGGGGGTGAGTCAAAGGTTGGACGTGATAATGTTGGGAATGCTTTCCAACCCAAATTACTCTGTCATTCTGTAATTATAAACTGCATTTTCCTCCTATTTTAACTGAAAAATTACTGGCATATTTCATAGTCCATTTTCAACTAAGCTTTTTCTGTAGCAATGCACAAAATGAGTTTTCCACACTTAAAGCATTTACAGTATTAATAAAGAGGAAAGCACATTTGATGAGCGAGCTTTGCAAAGAGTCATTGAGCACTCATCTCCAATTTGTGTTTTTGATGCTTTCCCACAGTGTTAGCAGAGGCCCTCGACAAAACTCTCAGAAGAAACACATTATTACATCTTCATTCAACTGAAACTATGACAATTCACAGGAGCCCCATTCTGCACACAATACATGCCAGGGAAAGAAGAGCAGGAACAGAATCAGGGCTCTAGGAACACCAGCAGAGGGGAAATAATACATACACTGCAAACGTGGTGAGGTTTTGCAAGAGAAATTAATTAAAACCCGTAAAATTGACACTTTGATGTAAGGAACAAAAGCTGCAGTGTGGAAAATCTCTGTTCTAAGTTAGGATGAGAAGGAATGTTGTAGGACTTCTGTGTCTTTTATAGTATTTCTTGGGATACAGTTTTAACTGAGGAATGATGTATCATGTCAAGGTATTTCACAGCAGTGTGACATCCCTCTAGAGTATGTTAATTATGTAACACTGGCACCAAGGCAAAATTATGATGGCTTTCCTGTTAATAGTACACTGTTAATTAGAACTCTCAAGTGAGGAGGGGTTGTTGTTCATAAAGCTTTGTCAGAGAGAGAAAATGAGTATTTGTCCTGACTGCAGGGTGCCCAATGTCTTTGTGAATAACTAATCTGGGATAATAAACACAACAGCAAAGGCAAGAGAAAGCAGGAGGATGCAGATGGTTCCATCTGACAATGCCTTGGCTCCAGGGTCTTTACAGTACTGTATGGAATTTCTCTTTAATCCCTTTAAAGATCACAGAATTATTTAGGTTGGGAAAGACCTCTAAGATCTTTGAGTCCAACCATTAACCTAGCACTGCCAAGCCACCACTAAACTGGTCTCTAAGTTCAGCATCTCTGTGAAAACCTGTGAAATAAAACCAAATCTCACAAACAGACCTCTTTCAATAACTACATTAAGACTAGCAATGGGATAAGTATATAAATATCCTCCCAGAGATATTTAGTTCAGCTTAGCACACACATTCATTGTCCTGCCAATACTTCCACCTTCAGTGGTAAATTACTGTTTTCAGCAGTGAGATGCTTCCTTAGCACAAAAGAACTTGTTCTTCATCTTCTCCAGTCATTCAGCAATTTGTGCTGTTGATTTTTTTGGAAAAGGCTTCCAACAAGTGGTGAAATTGAGTAGCTGAAGGATCTGAACAAGGGACTGTTGTACTGGAATTACCTCTTCTGTATCAGCACAAGCAGTAAGAAAAGGCCCCAGACTTTGCTGCTTCATTGCTAGCTGGCTGACAATTCCAGATTTGCTTTCTCCCATATGCTGTGTAGTACAAAAAATGGTACAGAGTGTGTCTTGAGATTGTCTTGGTTACACATCATCACGTATTCAGTGCAGCAGCTCACATCAATACTGAGTAGCTAAACTTATTGTAGCTCCCTGCCTAAGGAGGCAGGACCTCTGCCTGGGAAGAGAAAAAGTAAAACAAAGCATTGCAGCTCACTTAATTTTCAGGTGCAATGGTGCTTGAAGAAGTATCTCAATTTCTAACTTTTTTTTATGTTATTACATTCTGGATGTTTCATTTGTATCTTGCCTAGTAAATAGAATTATTATTATATAAGTGCAACATAATACTACTACTCATGCAGCAGCCAATACACAGTGTGTTAGTTTTATTAAAATTCAAACCTAGGTGGCTGCTGAGTGTTGTGAAGTACATTACTAATATAACTGAATTGATTTTGTTGAACCTATTGAAGGTAAAAGCATTGGGCATAATTTGTCTACATTTCTGAAAAAAAAACCACCTACATTTGAGACTTTACCACACAACAGATCCATTTATAAGGCCAGACAGCATAAACCAGAGTAAACAATGTCCTGGAAAATAGACACAAAGGTCAGTTAAAAGGAAAACACGCAGAACAAAATCTGATTGTGTTCAGGTTGGTACAAAATGCAGTATTAAAATAATGCCTAGTGTCGTTTTTGTAAGGACTGTTCCAAAGTTTATTAATCTCAGTATTTCATGCTTTGTTCCTCCCACTTTACTAAAGATCAGATGCTGGATGTGTGCATTAACCTTTCAAGGTTGGTCTTGGGTATGTACTTCCTATAAAATACAAAAAATACATTATCTTGACCCTGTACACACATCCATCAAGACTAACAGAATATAATGTATTTCACCTTGTCATCATTCAGCACAGAGAAAAGAGAATGGATGAAATAAAATCTTTGCCAAATTTTTTCAGGCTCATGTAGCAAACTAGTGTGTGTTGGTGAGGTGCAAACCCAATGGAGTAACTATCCAGCAGGTATCCATGAAATACATCTGCATTTCTGGATCAGCTCAAAGCAGAACTGCCAAATACACTTGACTGGTAGAAATATTTCTTGCCCAGTGCATGACTATCTAGAGAAATTTGTGAACATATAATAGTGTCTTTTTGTTGGAGATAAAATGTGTGTTAATTATGAAAAAAAAATGGAATTAGGTAAAAAAGTGTCATTTCATATTTTTGAGTTGTGTGCTGTGAATAAAAATCAGCCATCCTTGACCTATGTGTCTGATGAAAAACTAAGTGGGAGGATGAATTCTGATAGAGAGATAAGATACTGAGAAAAGAAAGGAGTAGATTGAATAATGTGTCTGGGATTGTAACTAACTCAGAAATAAGTCATGGACTGAAGTGTAACCAAGGACTGGAATATAAATAGTTTCAGCAGAACAATGGGAGTCTGGAGTGGAAGCAAAGTGACAGGGTCAGTAATGGAAGGAAATACAAATGAACTCCAAAGCAGGAAAGATGAATGGAGGAAAGGAAATTTCAGGGGTATTGTAGATCTGTGGAAATATAATAATGAGAAATGCAGCATCAACACTAGGAAAATCCAATAATTTTGGACAAGATTTTGTTGTGAACAGAAATTATTTTAAGTAAGATCTTTGACCTTCCATACTAATGGACCTCTTAAATGCCTTAGGATAAGAGACTACATTTGTTATTTAATCAATCTCTGTATTTCATGTATGTTTTACCTCATTGTGGCTTTATCTTCTTTTTTTATTTTTTAATGCTGGACTGATGTGACATTCCCTAAAAAGGTTGTTGGTTCTGTTATTCATTTAGAACACCTTGGCCTTGAGGAGATGCAGCAGAATGTTCTGGATACACAAGCTAGAAGCCTTTATAATGATGGATAAGCATACCTCTAGTCAGTCCATTTATTCCTCTTCAATGTTTTTAAAAACTTCCAAAACATCTGTGATGACACTATAAAACACATCACTGGTACAGAATAGTGTCAGATAATGCTCTGACACACCCTAATGGTGTCAGGACTGAAGTCTGTGTTTCAGGTGTCTGTGTCTCCATCAAAAACCCAGATTACCATGTTCTCATTCTGTCAGAAGAGTTTCATGGCAAACGTAGGAAACTGAGGCTACCTTCCTGTTCCCTAAAACCAGACATGGTGGAGGTCCTCAAGAAGAAATAACAAGCTGCTGTACTTTCAATTTTACATATGTCTTGTTTAGAAAATCACATTCTTTTACAAAGAATAAAGCCAGGAGGATAACATCTTAAATCTTCCCCCCCCCGAATGCCAGCACTCCTCCAGTTTTGTAATATTTATGAAGAGTTTTGTAAATTCACTCCACATTATAACCAATATGTCCATATCACATGTGTTAAACACACACTGGGATACATCCATGCCACAGTGCGGCACAGGATAGAAAGCCAGATATAATTCCATTTTTGGAATGCTTTAAAAGCAGATCAAGAGTGGAGAGAAACCATAGAACCAAAAATATGCTGAGTTGGAAGGGTCCCACAAGGATCATTGGATCCAACTCCAGACCCTGCACAGGAGAATCCCAAAACCCACACCATGTGTCTGAGAGCATTTTCCAAACTGCTCTGGTCCATGGCATGGCTCAGAGTATGATGGGTTTTATTAGTCAAGCTCCACAGCCCTTTGTAGGTTTTTTAAACAAAACCTTCAGGTTCAAAGTGGGTGGCTCAGGAGCAACGGGGAGTAGAAAGACCCCAATTATTGGAATGTTTGTATCATGACACAAGGAAAAGATAAGAAGGATATAAAAGATCTTTCTTCTCCTCTGCAAGGAAGCAGGCTGGATGTGCTATTAAATTTAATAATGAAATGAAATATAATAGGAAGGGCAAAGGGAAGTCTTGAAGGAGGTTGAAGGAATGCATCCAAAGCAGGAAGAGCTGTCAGACCTTTGAACAGGACCACATTCCCCTTTATCCCTGCAGGGTTTTGTTACCCTGCCTGATGTTTCAGCCTTCACAGAAAAGCTGTTTTAGCAGCTCCTCTCAGTGCTTCCCTGACCATTCTCCTACCCATGTCAGGGAACACAACTGAAATAATGATCAAGGAAAAAACAAGAGAAAAACAATCACAGTTTGACAACATTTGTTGTCATTCTGTAGATTTCACATAACCCATCGATCTCTCACTTCAAATCTGGACTGGATTTGTGTTTGTAAATCTGTTTAGTAAAAAAAAAAAAAAAAAAATTTAAAATATTTATTTCTCCTTTTGAAAATTTCCTCTTAAAATGGGATAGACTTTTAAGACCTGAAGTAGTAAACACTTCTCCTTTATAATAATGGTCAAGAGTCTTCACACAGTTGATTCGCACAGATTTACAGTGCTGTAGAGCTATCTTCTATGGACCCACTGAAAACATTGCCCACCAGTTATGATTCTTTCTCAGCATTTTCAGTAAATTAATAAGGTGCAGAAAATTGTGGCTTTTCAGAAGAATAATCCCTGCATGATTTATCATGCTGGTTTTTCACTGCACGCAAGTTTGTCCCAAGACTTTTTGAGTGTTTATTTGAACAAGCACACAGGGTTGATATTACTGGAAGAGTTTATTAATTTGTGTTCCTTTTCTGCCTCATTTTCTAGGACTGTACAGACACAGCACTATCCACCTTCCATGAACATTAAAAGAAAGATTCTGCTTGCAGTCAAGACGTGTGAATAAATAAAAATGTTTATTAATAAGATCAGACAGGTGTTCAAGAAATTTCCCAAGAGTAATCAGGAGACTGAAGCCCAGTTTCCAGAGTGAAGAATCACAGAAGCACTTCTGTAATCATCTTGCCTTAACCTTCCTATGTGCCTGCCTCAGTCTTTTACATTGTAGCAGGATTTTTATTGAAGACTTCGCTTGATTTTAATTAGCTTTTCAGCCACATGCAACCTCCCAATTAAAGGCATTGCCTCCTATCTATATTGTGCTTAGTTTTTGGGATTGTTTTGCACACTGTCAAGAGAGAGGAGGGTTAAAGCATTTTCTGAGCAGAACCAAGTGCTGCAGATCTGTGCTAATAAGGTTTGCCAGGCTCCAGCTAATTCCATGTGTTTTCACACATCAGCTCTGGTGGGTTATCCCAGTGGCACTGGCAAAACACTGCAAACACATGGAATTAGCTGGAGCCTGGCAAACCTTATCAACCCAGATTAGCACAAGGTTTTACTGGCTTCAGACCTGCCTTGAAATTTCTATCCTGTGCTCTCAGGAGTGAAAGGGGTTTGCTAACCCCACCTGCTGCTGACCCTGACAGACCTGAGGCAGAGCTCTGTGTGTTTTGTCTTCATCCCAAACACCTCAGCTCTGGCTGCTCCTGAAGATTTATCACTATTTCATCACTATTGCTGCAGTAATGCAGCTGAGCTATTCCTTGACCCGAGCTGTCGCTGTGAGTTACGGGACCGGAGCAGCAGGAGATTTATCCCTTCTGTTTTATTGGGTGTTTGACGTTTTGAAAAGGGAGGAACTCCCGTTGCCCCACTCTGAAAGGGCTTTAAATTCACTTGCCTGGAGCCAGCTGTTGTATTTTGATGTAGTTTCATTGAAGTTGGCGGAGTTATGTCAGGAAACCAGGTTACAAGGGAAAAGATTAAATCCCACGTACTTATTTCATATTGCTCTTGATCTTTTGTTAACATCTTATACACTATTTCCATATTTGCTTTGCTAAGGAGATGGATTCCAAGCATTCCCTTGGAACAAAAAGTTAGAGAGATTCCAACAAATATATATGAAATCAATGATTTTATGCAATTTCAGTTTGAAGAACATTAACAAAGGAACAAACAAATGGCGCTGAGTTCAAATAATGTCACATGGGTTTTCTCCTTTATTTATTTTAAACCCCAGATGTCTGTTTAAATAAATTAGTCCTGCTCAACAAAACCTTAACCATATTATTTTTAATTTGGTGTGGCTTTGACTTGTATAGACTGCTGGTTTTCAAAGAAATAATTTATAATTTTGGAATAATATCAGTTCTAGACTGATCTTTTTAAGCTGCAATACTGAATTAGTACTTTTTACTAAAAGGTTTTACCTAGGGAAAAAATTAACAAACATTGAACTAATAAACTAAAATAATTTTATTTAATTCCGCTTGTAATTACCACTGTTAGCCACAGAAAAGAAGTATACTGAAGAATGAACTTTTGCAGTTCTCCTTCAATACTAGTAGTAAAGAAAAGAATTGGTTTTAAAAGTCAAGGTAAATATAAAATTAAAATCTCAATGTAAATATAAAATTAAAATCTCAATGTAAACCTGAAACAAAAAAAAGGATTTTCTGTTGGAATCATTTGATTTCTCTGTGGTCGAGAAAAGTCCATCTCATCAGCAGCATAGAAGACCAATCTGGCCTTCCATGGATGCTCAAAAATATTAAAAAAATTGCAACTCATTCAAAAGTTGGCTTTGTACTGTGTAGACAGTATGGTTACAATGAGGACTTCAGCACAAAAAGACATACAAGATGGATAAAAATGGAGTGCTGCTATCCATACACAGCAGAAGGTTAACTTTACAATGCTTAATAGAATCCCCAATTGGAATTGTGTCAGAGAGAAGGGAGAGCAAGAAGAACCGAACCTCTGGGAATTCATGAACTGGCTGCCCCTTGTAGTTGAGGAAAATCTATTTACAGAAACAAATTGACCTTGCCAGTGAGATAGAGACACAGATGTTAAATGATGTAACCAGGCTCCAAATCTGCTGAATCACATGTAGCTCTTGCAGCAGTGAAGAAAGTGATAGAGGCTATTTTTGCTAGCATAAAGGACATTTTTGTTGGAATAGAAGTGTTTCTATTGAATCCTCAACAGATGTCTAATGTGAAAAATGGGTTTATTGAAAGTCTATTGTCCCACCTGTAGAAGACATGTGAGAGACTGAAATCATTGACGGCTTAAACATTGCTAAAATCATCAGAGGATTTTTGCCTGCTGTAGCAAACTGCAAGAAAAGAGCTGCTCATCTGTGACTGCTGAAGCCNTCCCTGATCCACAGGACATCACCCAGCTGAAATGCCCTGCTCCAGGGGAGATACCTGGGAGCTCCTCCCTGAACCTGAGTGAATATAAACCCAACAGATGTTGGATATGGGGGATTTCTCTGGGAATTTGTCCTTGCCACTCAATGGATCTGGTCTGTGACCAACACTATGACCATGATTTTTCAGCAACCAAATCTGATTGTGAGGTGTATGAGTGGTGAGATCCTCACATTCTTTCCTTCTCTTTCTTATGCATTTTCTCAAGTGATTTTTTATGCTTTTATATTGTCATGTTACTATAGATAATAATAACAAAAATGGCTGCCTGCCTGTTTTCCTGTGCAACTGAATTATTCTGCAATAATGTGTGTATTTACAAACACTCTTCATTTGGTGGTTTTTGACTCTAATTAGCTCCAAGGGATTTATTAACAAGAGTCTGGGTTATCATTGCCTTCTGTAGATGGTTGTAATAACATTAAACATGCAAAACACAGATCCAACCTATTTTTGTTCATGTTTTTAGAGGACTCTTTTCCAAAACTAATAATTCTATATGAGGCCTCACATTTTCCCACACTTACTACAAAACTCATTTTGCAGGAGAAATTAGCTTACAGTACCCAAAAGATGCCTTTAGTATTTTTAGTGAACTAAGGATGTGTTGGATTGTGAAGGTTTAGATGAACTGAAGATGTGTCTAGAGCAGTCTGTGGAAGAGAAATCCATTGACAATTGCTAAGTGCAAAGCCAGTGGTGGAGCCTATGCCAATACCTGGGCCTGAAAGGATATGTGCACAGAAATCTTGGTATAAACTGGTCCTGTTCTAGCATCCTTTCCTAGGCAGCTGGTTTAGCCACTACTGCAAATGATTCTGGTTTAGTGGGATTTTGGCCTGGAGTGAGAACAATTCTGATGTCTTAGTGACATCCAGACTCAGGTAATGTCAGTTTTCACACAGTGCTTTGTGCTGGCCTAGGGAAAAAAAAGGTGATTCCACTAATGTGAGCTTTGTTAAAGGCCAGACCTAGAGTTTGACTCTTATGTTGTGTACTCAAGCTTTAATATGGATGTCTTGTTCACCCCTGCAGCATGTCCTAGGACTTTGCAGGTAAGGACATTCCTTGTTTGAAAGTACCTTTATTCAACTTTTATTTTTGTTTCAAAACAAAAACTGGCTTTGATTAAAGTAGAATGCAAAGCAAAACTCACCTGAATGACAAACCTGGCTGTTGGCTGCAGCACCCCAGTTTGTCACTGTGGTTTTTTGGAAGATCAGGAAAACAGCTCGGGTTAGGTTGAGTGCAGAGATGAAAGTAAAAATTAAATTCACTTAGATCAGCTCCCACTGATTAAACCTTAGGGTTCACAAACTGCATTATTGTTTGCTTTTTGATATAAATTGAAGGAATTAAATTACAGATTATTGATACTGTCAAGAAACACAATAATTCCTTATACCTGCAGACACAAACCAAATGTCATTGCCTGTAATAGGGTTGCAGTGATGACTTCAAAGCAAGACTACCCTCAAATTAATTATCAGCCTAGCTTGAGCTATGTGCAATGTGATGTCAAAATCACCCCTCAGAAAATTCATGGACATACAGGAGGTTTGTTTATTTTGTTACACTTTCTCAATCAAATAATCCTTATTAGTGACAATGAAATCAGACCAGATGTCATTGAAATATTGCTGCATATCTTTGAGGACTTAAAGAGAAAAATGTTCATGTGGATTTAAAGAAAACTGTATGTATGTAAATATGGCTACAAACACTGATAAATTTCTACAGAATTTTTTAGATACAATGAAAAAGAAAAATAACCAAATCTCAGGAAGATTTCTCTCTTTCTGGGGAGCTAATTGAATAGCTGCACCTCCCATTCTCCTTAGAATTCACTGTTTGCCATATTTTAATACTGCATTTCTAAAGGGAAAATGGAAAATTAAAAAAGCATGTCAATGTAATGAGCTTTATTTTTAAGTCTCCTTTTTGCCAAGTGACTCAGGGCACTATAAAGATAATAAAGTCAAGTTATAATCACACAAATTATGAATGCATGTTATAAACTAATAGAGAAAATCTAACCCCCAAAATTAGACTCAAATGTGGCACCATTAAAAGCAAACAGTAGAGCAAGACAACAGGTTGTTAGTGTTGTTTCAGGAAGTTTAAAGATACTCCTTTTTATTTTTTTTGTGATTTGTTTGACTTGGATTTTGTTGTGGGTTTTCTACCTTAAAAGACATAAGGCAAGATTTTCAGACATCTCAAAAATCTCATGAAATATTTATGTGCCTGAAACTTATCCATGGATGGAATAGAGAATGCTGACCCTAGGCAGCTGGGCTTTCTGCAACATGTGCCAAAGAATAGCTTGAAAAATGCTTCTTCTTAACTAGGGAACAACTTAGAGTTGTCAGCAAGAAGGACACATTCCCTTCCAGAATTTGTGTGTGAAAATCAGGGCTGCCAGCAATTACCTCTGTCCTTTCAATACTGACATCCTGAAGTTTTCTCTTCCATCCATTAAAAAAAAAAAAAGGATTCAGACTTCATTGCTGAAACGTACAGACTTCATAAATATTGATTTCTTTTTTTCCTATGGAGGTAATTTACTCTGCTTTCTGGTGAGCTCTCTTCTGAGAAAAGATTGATCTGTGTTTGGACCTTTTCCAGAAAAAGGTGAGAATTCAACCAAGCCTTCTATTCGTTTTTACAGATGGCCACACTAATCAAGTTATGTTATTTGAAAAGAAAATGTCTGGCATTTCATATTGGGAAGAGCTTTGCATTTCTGATTTGTGTTAGATAGACTGAGCCTGTTTATTGAAGTCAGGCCTTGGGGATTTAGGAAGGGGAGGAGATGCATTTCAGTTGAGTTTAGACTTTGACAGCATCAATGTCTAACTCTAAGCTGGTCATTTGGGATCTTTGTAATGTCAAGGGGGAGAAGTGAGAACTCTGAGTGTTTTATCTAATCTCCTTAAGTTTCAGGTTCATTTTTTAATTTAAAAATTCTTTTAATTGTTTAATTTTTTTCTCAAAGGGCACCCCTGTTTATAAGGGGGTTTACTAGGCCCAAGAAGAATGAATTAACTGATTTAATTCATGGTGAGTTATAGATTTTTAAAAAATAAATGTAAAAAAGAATGAAAGCAGCATCAAGTCATTATGCCTTTGACTCAAACCCCAGTCAATTAAAGAGTTGCCATTTCTGATTAATATTTATCTTCCCTGGCCTTCAGTGTTTAGAGTGATGGAAATTATGTAGTTTTTTTCTTTTAATAGGTAATATATTAACCATTTCATGATCCTCACCATGAGCCACTAGGAAAGTTTCCCTCCAGTTTGACAAAAACCTCCCCAGACAGAATTTTGAGCTCTTGTTTTTCAGCTGATCCATGGTCATGGAGCAGAGGCAGTTCCCTGGGCTGCAGTGACCCTTCTGTGCATTCCAGTACTGCTCACTTGTCTTCCTTTCTCACTTCTGGTAACGGGAGACTTCCTTGTTAACAACCAGAATTTCTAACATTTTTACTGTTAAGGCCATGAAAAAAAGAAGAGAAATATACTTTAAATGCTTTCACTGCTTTTAAAAACTGAGGATTTCAATTTTTTTTTCTCTTTAACTAAACTGATTTTATTAATGCCAGTTTGACAGTCTGATGTTGTTTGACCCCAGCTGGCAACTAAGAGTACCACACAACCCCTTGCTCATTTCCTCAATCCCCTGGCCTAGTGGGATGGGGAACAGAATCAAAGACAGGTAAAACTTGTGGATTAAAATAAGAAATAATATAGTAATTGATAATGTGAAGAATTAATTATTAATTATTTAAATAAAGTAAAATATATTTAAAGAATGATAGAATAGTTTGGGTTGGGAGGGACCTTTTAAAGAACATCAATCCCCTTGGGGGTGGAACAGAGTTAATTTTCTTCACAGTATCAGTGATAGATGTTTGATCCCATGGCCAGGCACAATGCCATTTCAATTGACCCTTCCTAGGAATTGCGAAATTCCTCCATCACTTTATGTATCCCTTGATAATTAATACAGCCCTAAATAAAAAAAAAAATAAATGAATTAAAAAATGAGATCTGTTTGCCTAAGTGTGTTAAGTTAATATTTTCCTTCACAATTGGGGCAGCCTAAAAACACACACAGGATCAATAACAGTGGCCAGAATAACAGCTTGATTGCTTTTCAAAGTGTGCCCATTGTTTGGTGATCTTTCAAAATACTTTTGTTTAACAAACACCTTTTCCCACCATTAGGATCACCATTAAGGTAAATCTCTTCCTAGTGTATAATTTCTTCCCTCTGATTTATCCTGGAGTTCAAAAGCATATACAGAGACATGAAGATAAGGGGGAGGAAAGATGACATCTCCCTTTAAAATGCAACTGATTTCAGGCAAACAACTTCTGTTTTCACTATTTCAACGTTAAACATACACTTCATATTAAAAGCAATCAGGCCAGAAGAGACAGAGAGGAAATGTTTCACTAGCAGTTCTTTTTCTTTTCCATTTTTTCCCTCCCTTTCTTCCTCTGTGAAGCCAATTTCATTTTCAGAGCCTGAAATTACATTGCAATCTCAAAGCCATTTCTCTTCTTTTTGCTGGAATACAGAGATTGCTGGTTTCTGCTGTTGTAGGGTTTTTTTCACCCTCTGTAAGACAGAAGGCTTGCAGGAGTACTATTTTGACAGGCACTAAAAAGAAGGCAAAGACAGGCTTGGTATGGAAGTGCTTTAAAATCTCATGTGCAGTGTTACAGACCAGTCATCTGACTGGAAGGAAAACACAAGTCCTGGCTCTGTGATAAGCTTCTCTCCAAAAGAAGTGAAACCAACTGCAACACAGTCCTGAAACACAAATGGGGCTTAGGTCTGAATTTGAGAGTGAATACAAAACATCTTCATGAACAACATAAGAACAAGAAGGCGTGAAGACCATGGTCTCAGGAAATGCATTTGAGGTGCTTGTCACAGGTTGAGCAAATGAGATCATCACTGTGTATCACTCAGAGTCAAAATTAAACACAGATCAAAATGAAAATCACATCAAAGGTCTTCATTTAATTGTTCATTAAGAATATGGTAGTGGTGAATTTCACTGTACAGTGAGTAGTAGGAAGGGCTGTAGGCTGGAACTTAGTACTGAAAAAAAGCAGAGTCTCTGCTTTTCTTTTGGTGCAGTTCATGCTTTTATGGTAGATCCTGGATAGCCAGCATGTTCCAGTCTTTTTACCCCATCATGATGAACAGGAACAATTATGGCTGTGCCTGCCCTTACCTCTCAGCACGAGAGAACCCCAGTCCAACAGTCATTCATGCCTGCACTATGAATAAAACCAGCAATTTAGAGAATCAAGGGATGTATGGAGATGTTCCCAGGGTGGCATAATTCTTCATGGGACTCTCCTTTGTTCCACTGGTGAAGGAATTTGGTCAGCTCTAAAACTGTGTTGGTAATTCCTGCCATGAACCCAGATGGACACCAGCCACCAAAGCCATCTGCAGATTCTGCCCTAGGAATATAAGAATCTGCACTGGGAATGATTTGCACTCTCAGGTAAGATAATAATTTATATTGGATAACTTTCCTATAATGTCCCATGATGTAAAGCACAGGATTTGCATTTTTGGAACAAATCCACTGCTGTCAATGAATCCAATCGTGTGAGGAAGACTGTGGAGTTGGGGTCACCTCTTGGAATCTGATTAGAAACTCTCAGAGCCTCCTTAAAGAGTTTAACAGAGAAAAATAGTCTCCTTTCAAGAATTTATAGGATGGTTAAAAAAGCAACTTTAAAAGACTCTCATTTTCATTTAAATTCTATGGGGTTTTTACAATTATGTCTATGGAACTTGGTATTTTCATTTCTATAATTTATGTACAGATCTGTAAAAGTTTATTGTAATATTCTTACTAAATCCACCAGGCTTTTCCAGAAGGCTCTGTAGCTTCCTATTTTCAGTGCATTTAATTTTGGAAGAGCTGGGGGTTTTGTTTCTTTGCTTTAAAAACATACACAAAAAACCTGCTGTCATAAAATTCAAGGTGACCAGTAAAGAGTTAAAATAACTCACAGGCTTCCTCACTCCCACATGGCTGGCAAGCAGCTTCTGCTTCAGCTGTTGGTAGACTTGCAGCAGGAATGTACGCACAGAAATTAATGGTGCTGTTTGTGAGGTAAGAAGGAAAAAGGGAAATGTCTCTGTTACACTTGGTACACCTGGGACAGCACAAGGTAAGCTGTGCACAGCACACTGTGCATCACAGCTCTCATCCTAGATGAATGGCCAGAGCCTCTGGAAAGCATATGGCTTAGGCAAATTAAGAGTGTCTGGAGCTGTTTACTAACGAGGAAAAAGCAAGCAAACAAAACTGAATGTATTAGTCCATCACTAACTAAAGGGCACTGTATGACAGCGACAAAATAAACAGATAAATCAGTAAAATCCAGTAATCCTGCCAAATAAATCACAGGCTCACTGACAATTAAATGTAGCCTACTTTGACTCATAAATAGCATCATATCCTTACAGGCTAAAAAAAGACTTTGCAAAGCCTTCCATGCAATCATGTTCGTTTAAATCACCTGTGAATTAGCAAACACTAGATGGCATTTAATATGAGAGGGAAAATAATTTGACAGAAAGATTAAGAGTTGTCAAGATTTGTTACTTTCTCAGACCTTCTTAGAAGACCAAGGCCAGGAAAGGTTTTTGTAACTGGACCATCAAGGGTGCCCACAGACTGTTCAGCCCTGGTGGGAAGGAAGTTCCCACACAAGAAGCAGACTAACACTTGTTTGACAACTCAAAAGCTTATATGAACTTTTTAGTGGATTCCTATCAACACTTCAGCAATAAATCAGCCCCTGTTTAGACCATGCCCTAAGTTCTAACATGAGGACTCATGGCAAACATGAAAGTGTTATGCTTTAGGGATAATAGTTTCATACTAGTACCACGAGTAAATTAAGAGTCAAACCAAATTTGGTTGGTATCATGTTACCTCCTCTTCTTTCAGCAGGGCAGCATAGGGGTTTATGGAAGCTGAGTACATTTCTTTTAAAGCCCTCTGATTTATAACACTATAGATTAACTTGGATCAAATTTAAATCTTCATAATACACCTTATTCTCATATTCGAAGCAGAGCTGTCCAATCTAGTCACAGTTCAGAAAAGCAGTAAAATATTACACTTACATGTTGTGCCTGACAGCTTTTTACTACAGATGTGACTGAAAGCATCTTGTGGATGTGGTGTTTATGCATTATTCTGGTGTATTCTCTTTAATGTTTTCAGAAAAATAAGGTTAACATTACTATGCATAAGCTTGGAAATATGTCTTTATCATCTGAGGTGATTACTTGTTTGCCTTCAGCTACCAGCTCTGAACTGTGTAATAACAAGGCAAGAGAAGAGTTGAGTTTTATTTTCTTTCAAGAACAGACATCTCTGTTGGTTTGGAACATAGAAGCCTTACTGGCTTGGCCCCTCCACCAAAATAATTTTTCATAGATTCTTTCAGCCATATAAGTTTGCCAGACTATACCTATCCTTTTAGAGCACTGAAGTTGTTTCCTGAGATATGGAGTGGCAGAGTCAGAAACTTCTATTGCTTTGATTCTTCAAAAACTTGAAAACACTGGTGAATCAAAAATTTTGGCATGAATTTCCAAACCATCCTCTTGTTGAACGTGTCTCTAATGAACAATGATAAGGTCAGATTTCTTGCTAAGACATCTTGTCCCAACTGAGACAAACATGGTAAAAACATCCTGAGAGGAAAGGAAGAGTGCTTAAGAAATTAATGGATACTTCCAGAATGCAGTTCTATTTCTAGATAACCATGTCTGATGTCTGTGTCATAGCAGACTCTTATATTTTTAATTCAATGAGATGTTACAAAGGCATGGAATTCTTTTCTGGGCTAAACCTTCTGTAACCACAAGCAATGAAAATGAAATCTGAAGTCCTGGTTAAACTGAGAGCCAGAGTCCCTACCCTACACTGAAATCACTGTAACAGTAATACTGCCCATTAGAAAGAGAAAGAAAGAAAAATGGAACAAACTAATGAGAAGCACACAGAAAATCTTTCCTGATGGGGAAAAAAAAAAAAAAAAGGAATGGCATGGGTGAATTTTTATGAGGGACTCAGTTAGAAAGACAATTAGGTAGAATTATGCATGGAGATGCTGATAGAAAAACAGAAAACAGGAAACAGATGATTGACCCTGCGCTAAAGTTTAAGAAATAACTGTTGGTTCTGAATGATGTCTTCTTATTCAGACTGTGGGATTTCCAACAACAATTCCGTTCAAAAAGTAGAAATTATTGCTCTAATTACCAAGATCTTAGGAGTGCCAGGTGTCAATACATCACTCCAAAGTTTTTCAAGGAGTTGGGAGCCTGGGTTACCAATCTCCCTTTTCAATGTTGGACCCAAACCTGCTTATCTTGTGAGACTCAGCAGGAAAACAACGTAAGATTTTAGATTGCATCTTTAGGAATTGCTTTTCTGGGAAAGAAGTTCACTGTTTCTTTTAGCTATTGTTCTACTACCTCAGAACTCTTAACGAGAGGTAATTATTTGGACAGTGCTGAATTACTCAGAATGCACTCACACTGCTGAGCAGAAGCAGACTTGACTCCTTTTGGAAAGCTTGGTGAGAATAATTATCTAATTGACAGACACTGCAGAAAATATCTATAATAAACTATGGTCCCTGCTCAGAACAGAATGCATCACACAGCCAGATTAAAATACAGTTAATTGTACAGAATGAGGGGGGAGCAGGGGGACAGAAATAGGATGCAATTTACAAAAGAGAAAACATGCTTTAGAGAGGCATCTCTAAAATACATCTCTAAATATAGAGTGATGATAGACAAGAAAACTAAACCCACAGACTTGAACATCTTCGTGGCTTGAAATCCATGTCCAAGCTATACAGCTGGTGCTCATCTCAAACAGGAAATGTCATTTCTAAACTCTTGGTACCATCTGATTTTAAGGGCCAAATCACCACAACTGAATTATAATCAAATGTGTAATAGTTATTTCATTTTCTTTTATTAAGATCACTAGTTCAGAATTTTAAAGGTTAGAAAAACATAGGGAGAAATACAGATGAAATCAAACAGCAACAACATAGAGAAAATGGAGTGTATATAATAAAGACATTTGATCTTCACAAGTCTTCCACACACTAGGACAAATTTCCATCTATTTGAATAATCTTCAGTCTTACTGTCAATTAATATTTACCTAGGTTCTCTAAAACTCAAGGATCTGATAAAATTTCCAAAGCTGTGGACTGCTTCAATGCTGATATCAGGCTTCCTAATGATTTTTTTTTGTGTTTCTGGCTGTGGGAATAATAGCATAATTTCACAATAAAGAAAGTTTCAATCTACCATCAGCAGAAAATTAAGATTCCTAGTGTAACTATACAAGGCTTTTAAATAGAAAATCAAACAGCTGCTTCAGCCACTCTAGGCAACACAAGCACGTTTTCATTAACGCCATCGGAGAAACTCCACGGTCCTGGATGATGAGGTGAAAATTTATCTGGAGTGATCAAGGCAAAGGCCAACTAATCCAACAAGAAATCAAGGATTTAGCCACAGATCTGAACACAGCTCTCAGTGAATTTGGGGTCTGTCCATAAGATCAACAATTTTTTAATAATAAACCAAGAGTACCAAATCATCAGTTCTATGGAGTAACAACCCTGGAAAGGGATTCTATACACAGAAGGAAAATTCACATCCTGGGTGTGTGAATGCAGACCTTTTTTGTAATCTGCATCTGCTCATCAACTGATACAGGTTAGAGCATCTCCAACACACATGTCTGGAACATAAAAGTGGATTAATGCTGCTACTGGAATGGGCTGTACTGTGTTGGAATGTAGAATAATCAGATGCCCTGGCATATTTGGCACCTCAAAGCTTGTCCTCACATAGCTGGAAATCCACTTGGAAAAACCTACACAAAGAGAGATGAACTTCACAGTTCCCAGTAGTGGAAACAGGAAAGCTACCAAGCTCCCAAAGACCAGTGAGAAATGGATGCAGAAAATGCATCCTGAAGGATGGCACCAAACAAGAAGCCTGGATATCTCTTGAAATGAGGCTTATGTTGGTGACAGACATTCTGTGCTGGAAGCAGCACAAGACAAATATGATGAAGACTGTGCTGAGGAGAGATCAGAACCTAAAGAGTCAGACACCAGAAGAGTTACAAAAAGGGAAATTTTGGTTGG
This sequence comes from Irena cyanogastra, assembly GCA_013397155.1. Taxonomy (NCBI): domain Eukaryota; kingdom Metazoa; phylum Chordata; class Aves; order Passeriformes; family Irenidae; genus Irena; species Irena cyanogastra. The sequence goes on from VWZV01008837.1 coordinate 32,342, forward strand.
ACATAATGGAAAAAAAGCCTTTGGTGTTATGGTGGTTAAGGATTAAATCAACCCAAGGGGTTGTGGGATCTCTGTCCTTGAAGATTTTCAGAATTTGACTGGATAAGAGCCTGAACAACTTGATTTAACTTTGTCAGTCCTTCACTGAAAAGTCCCTTTTACTTAAATCTTTCTATGATTGTGTTCTATCAGCCTGGCAGATCAGAATAGGCTGCACATCAGAGGCTGCCTTTGAGTGCCTGTCTGCACAGCAGGCACATTCTCTGAACTCCCTAGCACAGGGAATATTTTCCTGAAGAGAATAACACACAGGAACTCTTTCCAGGAAATGTCTATTTCTCTCCATTGCTATAGAAGTAACTTGCTTACTCATCTACATCTCATTGTGCATGTCTAAAATCAGAGTAAAGAAGTCCCACTCCCTGTACATCCATGAACTCAGCACTTATTTCTGCAAATTGCCACTTGCAAAGGATCATACTATACTCTTTCATCTTGTAAGATCAGTATTTTTCAAGTGCTTTTCTCTTCAATTCTGTAATAAAAATGAAAGGAAAACAGCAGTTCACTTTAATGACCAACATAACATTACACTGTTTTGAATCCAAAGGCATATCTTTCATTTAATCATTATCCATAAAGATTTTTTTTTACTTCATCTAGAAGAGCCAGAGAATTGTCAGGTATTACTGTAAGTCTCTTGGCACCATATTTCATAAGAATAACATTAATTCTGGCACTTTTATTTAGACGATATTTGCTGAAACCTCTAAGGATGTGGCATAGCTATCCTAATTTGAGCAGTATTTAAGTTTTAGCATGTTCAAATACCACCTTGTGAAAGTGAAACACATCACAAAGTAATGCACATCTATGGATCTTACTTTAACACATATCTTATGGTGTGATAGCAGTTGATTTCCATCCCCTCTGATTTTGAAACAAATGAAAATGCAGGATAAATATCAGTATTTTTGTAGTCAGGAAGACAAACTACATTGTAGATGAATGATATTGCTGGTTCTGCAAGTACAGCAACTGCAATACAAGATATCTTGAGCAGAAGTGGATGAGAACTTTGTCCCATTCTCATAGAACACTGTAGAACATTAGTGCTTGGGGTGCTGATGGAGACAATTATCAGACATTTTAAACTATGATCCACTCACTTCCCCAAAAGATTGTAAACTCTGCAGTATCCTTAGACTTGAATCTGCATCACCAGTGATGTTCACTGTACATTCACAACACTGAAAATTCTATCAAATGTGTGCATATAAAGATTGCAGGTTACTGCTCCACTTTTCATTTGTGCTCTTATCTCTCACAGATTCAGGTAGGGTGTTTCACCCTCCTCAGGGATCTTGTCTCTTTGTTCAAAGTTATTCAGATATCCTGGTTTCCAGCCTTGTATCTAAAGCTAAATGCTTATCTAGCTTTTTTCTTCCTTTGATATTCGGGAGACTATGGAAACCTACTTTCAGGCAGATTACTGCATCTCCAGCCTTCTCAAAGGTGTTCAAGAATAAATGGTGAGATCTTGCTTTTGTAGAAGAAGGAGCTCTCATCTTCTCTCAGATTTTTAGCCCACAATGTTTTGAAGAGGTGATCTGAGTACTCTGTACAATAGCAACAGTGACTTATCTTGTTCCTTTCTTTTCTGTTTTAGCACAGAACAGTAAGGATATATTTTGTTTCTAACACTAACCATTAGATATGTTCAAAAACTACAGAGATGAACAATCAAACAATGAACATTCAAAACAATTACCACAGATTGTACTGATTTTTGGGAAGGAGTGCTGTGCTGATGGTCAGGTGAGGTTTCACAGTCAAACACCAAGAGCAGAAGCTGAAACTGGAATGATTTTTCTTCCTTTTAGGAAAATATACTAATAATGACCCATAGTCTTCTGCAAACTTTAAATACCATTAGTAAAATATCTGAATTATGCTTAAAGTTGCTAAACACTGGGAGAGAGAACATGCATATTATCTTACATTTTCCAAGACAAAAGAAAAACCTGTGATCAGAGCACACAAGTAAACTACAGCTGCTAACACTCTTGGCTAAGAACCCTGCTGCAATCTACAGTCACCATTTTTTGGTTAAAACAATAACCTGTGTTCTGCTTCTTTGGCTGATAATCATCAGAAGCAGATGTAGATGTTAAGATTCCCTGGGAGGTATTTTCCTAAAGGTATTTCAGTATTTGAATGAATGCAGTATGAGAAAAAGGTCACATATGAACATTTCCTGAGAGCATTATTTCTTTCTAACAGTAACGATTAGTAGCATATAAAAGTTGATGTTTTATCCCCAGCCAGTACAAAGCTGAGCTCTTAAAAGCCTTTTGGTGTCCTTGGTTGCACCACTAATCAGCTGGACTACATTGTCATGTCAAGAACATCTGCATAACTCTTTTACTAGTCTGGATTTAATTTGTTGATTTTTAAAGATTAATAAAGTGAGCTGCTGCCTTCTGAACTGTCTCATGTGGCCATGTGCATGGGCCATATGTTTATACTGAGTTATTTTTTAAAGGTTCAGAAAGACAAGCAACAGGAATTGGATAACCACACAAAAGTGCAGTGAATGTTGGTGGTTTCATTTTTTTCCCTTAAGTTATGTGTATTTGATAAAATAATCAGCAAAAGTAGTCAATATATATGATTTCTTCATCCTGATCCCCTGACTTTACTCCAAAGGACAGATTAAATGATCTTTAACACATTTACAAGCCCTGACAATATTATTTACTTCAGTTTAAATAAATATAAGCTGCAGCAAATGAGCATGTACAAAATATAGCAGAAGTTATATATATCTAACACAAAGGTTCAGAGAAGGAAACTTTCTGAAGAAAAATGAATCCTTTATGATCAGATGGAGTTATCATAAAGCTCTTACTGCCTCTTAGTCTATGAATTCATAGACACCAGGGATTAGCTATCTTTACTACACGGACATCTACACCTGAGTCCTGAAGGAGGTCTTTCACACTCTTAATGATTTTATGATTCCAATCCATGTTAAAAGGCTAATTCTGACTCCCTTCAGGAGCCTCCTGAACTATCTGCACCCCTCCCCACTCTCCTTTCAGTAACTGGCAGGACAGAATCTCCAGTTCCACAGATTTTATCACATTCTTCCCCCTGAGCATGTCTGTAAAACCCCCTGCACAAAGTTACCATGCCTGGCCTCTCCTGTGATCCTGACCCAAAGCTCTGCACCAGGCTGCTGCCCAGAACAGCTCCACACACACCTGAGCAGCTCTTTCTCTCAGAGGGTGAGGCTGTGCCCTTTGTGTTCCTTGCCTGCCTTTCCTGCAGAGCCTCGATCTGCCCATCAGCACAGATCTCCAGGCAAGCCAGCCAGCTGCTCCATCCCAAACAATCCAGTTCTGCAGCCACATCAGATCTAGTTCCTTATTTCCCAGGCTCTATGAGTCTCTGAACAGACTCTGCTGTGCCCATTTTTAACCAGGTTCACCCCCCCCAATAATTTTATTACTCTCTTTCATGCACTCACTACCTTATTCTAGTCTATTGGATCCTAGGAAGGCAGGACTTTGATGCAAGACTGACTAGAACATTTCATCTTACAAAGTACATAAAAACCATCATGAGCAGACTTGAAAAAAATAGTTTTGGAGTAAAAACAAGTATAAGACTTTCTGAAGTGGAAGAAACTAAAGAACCAACAGAATAGAAATAAGAATGATTAATTCCAGCTGAGCACTCTGTCTTTGCAGGTGCAAATTTCTTTCATTTAAGATTGGTCTCAGGCTAATCTCTTTTCAATGGGATCCAGAACTGCAACAAAAGTCATATCTGGTCACTCAGAAAAAATATTTCCTGCTACGCAAGGTCTGGTTATGTGTCAGTTCGCCTTTGTCAGCATTTTCTGATCTCTGCTGTGCTATAGGTTATGTATCTCCTGCTGTTCTGTGCCCACCTCAGCACTCCACAAACTTCCTCCTCCTCCAGCCTGGTTGCTGTCTGGGAAAAGCCAGTCCCAGCCTTCCTCCAGAGGGTTCCCCCACTGGGAAGGTCCCTAAGCAGAGGGAAATGTGAAAATGCCACCCTGGCACTGAGCCATACCCACTTAAAAGAGCAAAAAGTGCATCCAGTAACTGTGACCGAGAGCTGTAAAACCTCTCATGGATACTCTAGAATCAGGTTTATTCTCTTATACCTCTCTCTGACACACTTGGTGAGCACACAGACCTGTGTGGAGGACTCCTGAGAACCCCTCATCCCTCAGAGCACCACTGCAAAGCTCCTTGCATTTAATGGGTTCCAGTTGTGTAAGATTGAATCATCTCCTGCCCCTAACACAGATTTACACTATCACAGTGGATCAAAATTTGCCCTGAGAACCTATTTAAAAGAATAAATGTATTTAACTCTATATTTAATTAAAAATAGGTTGATTTGACAGATAAAGAGAGAGTGGCAGAAGGCAAAAAAGCAGCAGCAAGGACCACCTAGATCAATTTTTTTAAATAATAAAAATAAGTTCATAGCTTAATTCCTAGATAAGCAATACATCATCCTATTTCTCTTCAAACTCCTAAGGTTCTGGCCTGAAAAGCTTTGAGGATTGTACCTCAAACAGTACAGATAAGCTCTTATCAGATAAGCACATACCAGCAAAAATCATCAGAGCATATGGATACTCTATTTTTAGAGGAGAAATACACAACTTCGCATGGAAACTGTATACAACTAAAACAGATTTAAATATATATCCCAAGAAAACATTTCTGATGGAGACCTATGTACATTCAGCATAGTCATATCCACATGGAGCTGGATTCACCTCTCACAGGGGGATACCCTCCAATTCCACTTTCTGGTTGTTTTCAGATCTGGCACATAAAATGCTCATCCTGTTTCTTAGATGAGTGTCTTGAGATGAGGATCTTCACTGAGCCATTTCTAATGCAAGTAAAAGGTTATAAAAGCAGTATGTGTCTCCCTGGGGATGAAAACAAGACAGATGTCACCCACCTTTCCACTAACACCATCTGTCTGCAGCTATCTTTTCCCACATCTTTTCTGTTTCTCTCAAGTTTCCTTGGCGATGTCCAGAAACAGAAACAGAAACACTTTTTCAGGACAGATGAGGCATTTGAAAGAGGTTCCTGGGCATCTCCTCTGTGAAACTGAATCAGGAATAAGAGCAGCTGATGGCAATCCTAGCTAAATCAATACAACATATTTTCCCACAGCATTTTTAAATGGTGTTTGTATTTAAGTCACAACTGTCCCAGGAAGTACTGAGGCATTTAAACCCTGTCCATTCTAGCACTTTGTTCTACCTGTCAGTCATAAGTTTAACTACATTAAGTTTTAGGACAAATCCCATTCTGATAAGATTTCTTGTAAGATTGAGTAATTTCAGAGATGTTACACCAAAATACACAGACCACAGATTCAAAAATGAAGCAACATAAGTGTTAAGTAACTACCAAAGCAAGATAACCTATTTCAAGGCAATAAAATCCTATAATTTAGGAATATTCACCAAGCTCTCTTGAGGAAAGGAACATCATTTTAGGCCAAGAGAGGCAAGCAAAGAAGCAAGAGCTACACACACTGATGCATAATTTGAAATGTTTCAGAAAGAGTAACATACACTTGGAATTCAACTGTTGCAGTAGCCAGGGATCTGTTTCTACACTTCTCTTGCCATAGTCATTCATGGAGCAGCTGTTGCAAAACTTTACTGATAAACCTCATGGCTTCACACAAGACTACTCACAGTTCAGAACCATCTTTTCATAGTGAGGGTCATGCTTCAGTCTTTCCCCAGATAACTGGGCTAGCATTTCAGAACCCAAACATACTGAAGGGTAGAGTCTCTTAAAAAAACAGGGGCTATTAGAAAAGCTAGAGGAAAGGTGGGGCACTGTAAAAACCTGAAAAACGCTCTATAACACAATCTGAAAGGTCTATCTTGTTTCACTGCTCCTGCCTTGAGACTGAAATCTGTCACACAGATGTCTTTAGGCACTGCTGCCAGAACTCTGATTACACCAGCAGGCTCTGAGAGCTGGGACCTCCCCACACCCACAGGCTCCCTTTGTCCAGGCACTGAATTTAAGCTCAGCACTTGGCTGCAGTGTTTGTTTGAGCTGTACTGTGTGTGTTATACTCGATTCCATGCTGATCTGACCCTGCTTGCCTGCTTTTCTTTATTTGATCTCAGACCTGCCTTGTGGCTGGGGCCTTCTGAATCACCAGCTTTGATTGTTCAGTGGATCTGTTCCTCTCGTTCAGATACCTAAATGATATTTAATTCAGATTCTGTAGGATAGAAGTGCAAAGAAAATAGAAATCATTATAGATATCTCTCAGCTGCTGGATGTTCCAGATTCTCTGTGCCATGATCTCCTCCCCAAGGTTGGTGCAGAACTGTGATCAGCTGTACTGTCAGGTGGTTTGGTGTTGCTAAATTCCTGCAAGAGATGCTGGTAGGAAAAAAAAAAGGTGTGGGGGAGGCCTTGAGCAACCAAGTCTAGTGAAAGGTTCCCTGACCATGGAGGGATGTTGGAACTAGATTTTCTTTCAGGTCCCTTCAAACCCAAACTATTCTGTGATTCTGTGCAATGACCCTCTGCTTCTGCCCTATTTGGCTCAGTTTTTACAGCTGATATGAGGAGTCTGGGAGAGGCAAACACAGGCTCTTCCACTGTGACTTTCAGTGTTATAATTGATTTATTCCATACTTATTTCTAAAGAACGCACGTGTTCCAGATCCTCTGACCTTACTTCCATAGATCTCTAAGTGCCACTAGGTCTACAAGTTCCAAGCTGGTTTCTTGCAATAGAATATAGATTCTTAAATAAAAGTTAAAATGCACCTGCTGAAATACATACTTGAATCTTGTGTGTGAAGAGGGAAGCAGTGCAGTGCTGAAACCATTTAGAGTTCCATAATCTGTAGTGATATTGATCTGCCAGAATTTAAAGGTAAATATACTTGAATCTGTCTATAATTCTAACATGTCAAAAGAGGGCTAATCATTTGCACCATGGTTCTTTAAAATCAGGAGGAAATAAAGCATTTTGTTAACTACAGAAGTATCTGCTAGACAAAAGCATCTAATAAAAGGCTCAATAAAGAAAAATATTGTATTTCTCCTTCCAGGTTTATTCTGTTAAGCAGCTTGCTTTGGATGGGGGGGACAAAAAAATTTTCACAGCTCTTTTTGGGATCTAGAAAAGTTTTACTTTTCATTCATTTACTTACTAGACTTTAAGGTGAATACTATGAATTTTGTACTGATATAGATTTGAGACACTGGAAATCAGGGCAGGAATGTAAACTTACATCAAGTTTTGTGTTTGTGTTCCCAGAGAAATGAGCAATGTCCATCATGAGAGTAATGAAATCTCAAAACCAGTTTGGCTACAGTTACTTTTTCCTTAGAAGAGAGCAGGTCAAACTAGGATGATCAAGACAGTAAAACAAGAAAATTAGTATTTGTTAGAGGAAGATACTGGATCCTGAAAACGCAAGTCAATAAATCCCTGCTCTGAGTATCACACCAAGCATCTTTTATGACTTTTCTGTGATTCAATTAATTGTTAACTGTTGTCAGCAGCCTGTTATGAAGGTGCTTATAAAATGCCTACTAAATTGGGGGAGGTGGAATCCCCATATGGATCAGAATATTCAAATCTATCTACTTACTTATCTTGTGAATTCCTCACATTTTAATACTGTGCTCACTGAGGAGTGGAAAATAAATATTTATGAAAACACAGGGCTTTCAACAAAGCTATTTCCTTAAGAAATTAGTTTTGTTTCTCCTGCAGAAATTCTGGTCCTTTTAATGACTTATTCAGCAAGAACTCAATGCAGACTTTTGCACCCAAGTTTGCATAGTGATATTTGATACATAAAAATAATTTATGAGAGTTATTTAGGACCCATAGTTTAATTATTGGTGCTTCTGTGGCTTCCTTTGTCTCTAAATGTTTTTAGACTCACCACATTTAATTTCATCCTGCTTTTCCTTGAATCTTTTGATGTCATGCTAGTGATTGTGTTAGAGCTGTTTCACGTAACTGATCTAAGGATGATATCTGAGTGTTCTTATGTGATCACCTTAAATATCTCCAGCAACTGCTAAAGTAACAGGAAATAACTTCCATTATGCTGCTTTTCTGGGGTACAAGTGAAAAGATATCCAAGAAATTGATTTAAGGCTCTTAAAGAAGTGTTGTTGGGTTTTGTGTTCACTAATGATTAAAGGAATAAGTGAGAGCTTTTTGCCAGGCCTCTGTGTATCTTCAAACATTTAGTATGAGATTGTGAATGTTCCCTCACAGGTGCCCATTTCTACAAGGGTTCTCTGCTCCCTTAACACAGAAAGAGATGATGTTTCTAGTAAGAATTAGCACATTTGTTCTCTGAGACAAGCAAGAAAACATGCCAGAGATCTGAAACTTTGGATAGGTTTTTAAATGCCAACCAATTAATTTGGAGGTGATAAAACTATTTTGTTCAGCACTGGGAGGGGGTTATAATCCCACCGAATTCTGTGGAAATCTTTTAACATCAAATGTGGAAAAGTTTAAGAAATTTGACTGGGTGTTTGCTGAAACTTGTAAATTCCAAAACTTCTAGTGTCCTATAGCCCTCAGTCAGCTGATGGAAAGGTAAGTGAAAAATACATGCAGAGAGTAAGAATTAGACATTCTACTTTACTAACAATAAAAGGAAAATAAAATATCTATTATATTTCTGACACCACCTCACACAACATGTTAATATATTTGAAGATACAGAAACCAGTTATGGACTGAGAAATAACTATTTTCAGTGATAAGGAAATGATGCCCCATGATATTATAACCATCAGCTAAAATTCCCAATTTCTAAGCAACTGACACAGGGTACAGCACCATGTGATTGGTAGAATTTATTTTATGTTTGAGATGAACTCAGAAAATCTGATAGAATGCAGTGCAGAAGTGACTTTAACAGCCTTGCCAGCTCACGTAGGCAGAAAGCTCAAGCTGCTGGCAGTGCTTCCATGAAACTCAGGACAAGCTGAACAAAGGAACAACCTTGTCTGCAGTGCCAGAGGAAGACTCAGAAGTCATGGCAGGAATATAAATTTTATGTGAGAAATTTGTAAGATGCACGTAAGTGATGCAGGTGGCAGAAATACTCCAGAGTGACTCTGAGTGTAATCACGGGTGTTCAGGAAAAGCTGTAAGGATCCAAGGCTGCTGCAGGAGGATCCTTGAGCAGCAGCTATGACAGCCAGAGATGAGTTTAAATAAGATGCTCTCACCTGCCAGTGAAAACCCTTCCCTTGGACTTGGGAAGAAGTGATGACAGGAGAGGCAGAGAGAACAGAGGAAATGAATGAATTTGTCCTGGAATTGTGAGACTCATTTTATCAAAGAAGGAGTAGAGTTGTCAGTAGTGTCAATGCATTCAGGCTTAGATGAGCTTGGAGGTGCAATTCATAACATCTGCACCAATCTTCTCACTGGTTTCTTAAAGAAATCTTTTGTTCCTGACAATAGCACACAAAGCAATTATTTCTTTATGAATAAAGTTTCTCTTTAAAACACTGAAAAAATATAGTGTGGGCAACACTAGACCAATCCACCTCTGACCTTGTCAGTATGAAATCACCAGTAGCACAGATCTTCCATGGAAAATGAATTCATTTTACTTTTAGCTGTTATGAATGTTTTTCACCTATTGATCCCTGTTCAGATTTGTCATCAGGTTATTCTCTAAAACCACATAACAACCTTCTGGGAAAGGATAAAAAACAAATATTATTTTCTAATTACAATTCCAAGAATTGTTGTCATGGATTGAGTGACTACTTGGCTTTAGGTAAAGTCTTCAGATTCTTTCTGATTTCCTGGGTATAAATTCAGTTTCTTCACAGACTGGCCCCAATGTTCTGTAGCCCAAGCCTTGTCAGTACCCTCTGAGCAAGAATTTGGATGTGGGGTTTTTGTTTTAGTCCTCTCTTTCAGCCAAGCTTGTTGGGCTGCAGGGCATATAGGAAGTATATAGAGAAAATAGGAGGAGATGGATGGATGAATAACATTGGCTTTTATTATAAGACACTGGAGGTAATTTAAATAGTAGTTGACTTCCAGAATATAATCTGTATATATTGGACAGCTTCTATTCAAAGTACATTTATTCAAAGCTAATACTAATTTATAAATTACACCTTAGCAAATGAAAAACCTCCACATCTTCTTTCAGTGATATAAGCGTGGGTTTATACACTCACCACTAAATGATTTTTGAGTGTCTCTCAGCTGCCTGTCCTTCAGTTCTCAAGAATCCTCTTGAATCCACGAGTTTAAAAAAATGAGAAAAGCAGTTCTGCCTCAGTTGCTGTGGCTGTCAGGATAGTACAGAACAGGCATATTTCACACTAAAATTAGAATTATTCAATGCTATTTGCTCCTACTTCAAAATGGAAGTAGGATACACTTTGCAAGTGATTACCTGCAGTAAAAAGTATTAATCCCAATTCAACTGAAGAGGGGGACAGAGTTCCATTAGCCAAGCTCACAGAAAGGCATTTCACAGCCTCTGAGATGGTTCTAAGTATTTGTGGAAATCAAAGTCAGTCGAGCCCTAAGCAGAACAGCTTGGTCTCATCCTGCCAAGCACACATACGTGGAGGGTTTATGCAGATTAATGTGTCATTTCTGGAATCCATGTTCCATGGGTGCTATAATGCTTTTCTACTCAGCAAGCACTCTGCAGCTTTTAATCAAGTTTCCAATCAATTCAGCATCAAAAAATGATTGGTTAACATCTGTGATTTTAAACTCCTTCCCTGTAAAATAAGCTGTGATGTATAATGTAGGTTCTAATCTGCTTCATCCTTATTGAAGATGTTTGTTCAAGCCAGGAAGAGCCATGAGTAAACTTCAGGACTCTCTGTTGTCTAATGAGTGGCTGGAACCAGCCCCAGAACATTTTTGGTCTCTACAGAGACAGCAGTGGCCCTACAGGAAGAAGCTGCAGGTAGCTGAGTCCAATATTCTACAGGACATAAAATTAAAGACAAAGTTTTTCTCTTCTCAAATTGTCTTGTCTGTCACTGCAGCAAGGGCATTGAGAAAGATACATTCTATTTCCCATCTGGATTACTCTCATGAATTTGATTTCTGGTCATTTATAATCCAAGATAAAATTTAATGTGTTGAATAAACAGCCAGTACTATTAATACATTGGAGCTGACCATCATGAGCTACAGTTCAATGTCTAGTGCTGAACACCTGAAGCAGTGAAAGAAAGAAAAGTATTTCACAATTTAGATTCTAGTTTATGTTCCTTGCTGCATTTTTCTTCTCTGGCTTTTTGAGAAATAGAATTTATTACCACAGAAGAATGGGATTCCTGCACGGTCAGCATCTTGTGAACTTTGGGAGAAGATCAGCTAACTCAAGATGACTTATGTTTTTCTCCTGCACTTCAGAGAATTTCAACTTTTTGTATGTATCAGCTGGAAGTGAAAATGCTGAAAAACTCAAAGAGGGCAATAATTCCTGATTTTACCTTAGCCAAGTCAATTACAGTGTGGAGGACAACCAAAAACTTGGTAAGTTTTTAGAGGAGCTGGGCATCTAGGAGGTTTCTGTAAGTTATCTGTAGATATGTCTCACATTCACAGGCTGGATGAGGAAGAGTGTAGGTTTGACATGTACATTGGAAGATTTTTACTCAGGAAACTAATTAAAGCTCACTGAACTTCTAAGGGAAACCTTTCCTCAAGTTGTCCTTTTTACCCCTTTGTTATCAGAAGTTAGTGAGACTTCCACCTGCATTAATATAAAATCATTACTTAATTATTCAGACTAGAATTGGCATTATGTGATAACAACAACTATAATCACCTTGATCTCCCCCTAAAGTCTTCTGCAGCCAGTCTGTCATCTCCAGGAAAGCTTTTCTTAAGCAGACCTGCAACATTTCTGCAAGTTCAGAAACATGACAGATATTTTCTTTCTTGCATGTAGTCTCCTCTTCCCAAAGTTTAGAATACAGTCAGGAAATGTATTTCTCATTGGAAATCTTGTCTAGTAGAAGTCTCTGAATTAGTTCTTGCATCAAGGTCTGTAAGGGTGACAGAATCATTTGTAAGAAACTTTTTAAGGAAGTTTGTGAGAACTTTACTGTTCATTGGCAAGTAAATAGATTACAGCATGAAAAATTCTCACTTATTATGTCAGATTCCATCTTGGAAAAAAGCACTTTGTGAATATATTCTGGCTTTTCAGAGGTGAAATATATCAGGTTTTGATTACTTATCAATTTGTTACATTGTCTGCTACAAAAAAAGCACATGGATGTTAAAGAAATACAAGCATTGAGAGATTACAGCAGGTATTCTCATAGATTACACTTGATTTAGAAATAAAAAAGGGTTTTTTAAATTCAAACAATGGTATTAAGAATAAAAGAAGTCTGGAGAAGCATATACCTCCTTTATGGTGTAATCTCAAAGATATCTCAAGTCCATCTAAAAATACAGAACTACTGTGCGAAATCTGAGCATAAGTTTATGAAATTAAGCCATTACTTGACTTAAAAGGTTTAAGGACTGTGGAAAATGACAGAATGACAGTCACATTTCACAGACTCTTTGAGATAATCTATAGACAGCACACATCTTGTATGGCTCTTATTGCTCATTTACTGTTCCCTTCAATTTACACGGACTGGTAAAAATAAATGGGTTTTCCTTAAGAAAGCAGTCTATGAGTGGATCCTGTTTTTTCCAGAATCTTGTTCTTTCTCTCAAGGTATTCTTATAACCTGTCACAGTGGAGAAACACAATTTAAAGATAAATTTATTAGCAGTTAAAGTTCATTTCATGCTTAGCTGCGGTAAGAAATATGGAAGAGATGGGTTGAGATTTTCCAGCACTGAAAATTCAAATTGTGAAATGAGCTTTCCAGATGGTCACTACACATTTATTTTGGTCATTTGTATGTAATGACAATACCCATTTAATAGTGATGGTTCTGGAGCTAAAAAAAGAACATACTCATTTGCTGTGTATAATCTAATCACCAAGACTGACATGTTTTCAGAAAAGCTGTTAACAATATAAGAAATTTATCCCATACAGTCAAAGTGAATGGTATTTCTGTCTGAATAAGAAAATATTGAAACTAATGCAGGGAACAGTCTTGGGAAATGGAAGACTGGAACGGAGTGACAGATTTATGCAAGATCACCTGTCAGGCCAGTGTAGAAGCTCAAAATTTTGTGGCTGTTCTTCACATGCTGCCAAGACCCTGTATTTACCGTATTTACTTGAGGAATCTCCTTTCACTGACAACCTAACTCACTCAGCTGAATTCAGTGAGTCCTAATTAATGATGTCCTGGCACCTATATGTAGCAAACTACTCTAGAGTCAACTTAGATGGTACACAATGGTTGTCATGTTCAAAGCATGGCACGNGGCAAATAGGGGAAAACCAAGGTTGGGAAGAAGGGTGAAAGGCGAATCACCAGTTAAGGATTGGATTGATTGGCAGGGAATGTTCCTGAACTACTGGGGCTGGGCTGAGGGGTTAGACAAAGGTAGAGAGGAGATTGACAGGAACATATTTGGTAAAGTGGTGGGAAGAAGGGTGATTGGCATCTCTGACTGACAGGTGAAACGGCGGGAAACCCTAGACAAAGGGCTTGAAGAAGGATCCACTCTGAGGGGGATGGACAGGTGTACACAGGGGCAAACCATTTTGTGACTGATTAACATAGAAATGCCTTAATATAATAGAACAATCAAATAAACTCAAAAACAGAACACCACAGGTACAGACAGCAAAGGCTGCCAGGGATGTTTCTCCCAAACCAAAGTGTTGATGTTACTTCCATTTTGTGGCTTCTTCAAATCTCTGCTATCTGTAAGAAAGAATCGTAGAATGGATTGGGTTGGAAGGCGCCTTAAATACCACCTCATTCCAAACCCCTTGCCCTGGGCAGACACCTCCCACTATGTCAGGCTGATGTGAAGTGGCCCCCACTCTGCTAGGAGATGCCATAAAAAATGATTTATCTATGGAAACACCCAAATTTTCCTCAAATATCTCTTTACTACACAGACATTCATCAGAGCCATGCTTTTAATTCCCATTTATTGTGAGTCTTTTGCATGATGTCAGCCAGAAAATTATATTTATGGATTCCTGAATCTACCACAAGCACTGAAATTTGAAATATAGGACATCATTTAGAAGCTAGTGAAACATAAATGTAATTTGGTAAAATTATAACATAGGCCTTGGTTCTCTTAAGCTCCTTATTTCAATAAATAAACAACCAACTGATCAACTGAATGAATGAATGAATGAATAAATAAATAAATAAATAAATTTTTGGTTTGTCTACCAAATATATTTATTTGCTTTTTTTAATCTCTTGCTAGCATGACAATTAAAGGGTATTTTTAGTCCAAAATTTTAAGCCAATATGGAATAATTTAGCAATTAGGTTTAAATGAAAAATTATAGGACACAGAGGGAGCTTATTTTCCTCTCTTGCAATCAAAATGAAAACAGAAAAGTCAACAGTGGCAGTGAAACTGTCCTACAGTACTGAATCTTAATACTTTTTCTGTTTCATTATGCAGATCTTTTTCCACACGGGATTGCGAGAGAAAGACAATCAATTCAAATAAATTGTTGGCCATATTTAGTTTTCACACATTATTTTCAATGCTTTAATTTCATGGATGTAATTGAAAAACAAACTTTTTTTTTTTTTTTTTTTGTAGATAAGAAAGCTGAAAGGGCAGAAAACAGAATTATTTGCTCAAAGCCATACAAACTGATATTGATAGAGTCAGGAGTAAAAACCATGTCTCCTGGTTGTTATTCTGATGCAGCAGTGACTAGATTATGTTGTTTCATTTCTCCTTAGTGGAGATGCTGTTCTGCAGTCTGACCTCTGGAGCCAGTACAGACACAAATGTGGCATTTGTTAATCTAAAGACTCTCAAGAGAGGAAGAAAATGTGACAGCAGGTATTAGACACAGTGCAGGCAAACACACCACAAATAGAGACACAGGTTTTATGTGGAGTTACAGAAGCTATTTTAAGTAAATCTGGCTGAGTCATTACCTTCATTACTCACACAAAGAAGAAGATGTCCAAACTGAAAGAATTTAGACAGTGTACATCTCTGGAGGAGATTTGCCTTCAGATTTCCCATGTTATCTATTATACATTTTATTTGCTATAAACAGAGAAGACTGGTGTAGCCAAAGCAGAGGACTGTGACAATTTCACACTAAAAATTCATTAGTCAGGTAAAATAAATGTTAGTTGGCCTTGAACCCAGATATAAGCACACTAAAATAGTCTAACAGCACACCAACAACACATGGCTTTTTTGTAACACTCTTCCAGCACCTGAGCAATGTGATGACTAAAGGTATAAAACTTGAAGACACTCACATGATAAAACAGGTGCCAAATAAAGAATAAGGTAAGTACAAGGTGGCCAAGCCATCCTGACCAATACACATACAGGAGAACTGTATTGAGAACAAGGTTCATACTGACAGGAGCAGAGCATTTCTCTCTGCTCTGTCTTGGGCAGACTGCAACAGGCAAGTGGTATTAAAAAACAGGTATGGAAAGGAAAAACATCTACCACAGAAAAACCAAAACAAAACTATAAAACTAAACCAAGAGGAAATGGTTTGATTGTAATCTAAAAGATTTCAGGCAACATATAGCGTGAACACGGATTTCTTGACCACATGAGCTTTTAAAAAATCTGTTGAAACTATGGTTTAGTTGGAGTCCCAGCAATGAAACACAATGTTCTTCATAAAGACAGGTGACGTTTTAAGAGGTGTCCTGCTGAACTTTGGTGTTGTAAATCCTTCTGATCATTATTGCAAATGTTCCCAGGCAGTCACTCCACGAGTATGACTCAGCATCAGATTCCCTGCTGAGTCAACCCGAAGGAAACTGCTTAACTGCCCCTACAGCTGGATCTCATAACGGATTTCTCTTTTTTTCTTTAAAACAAATAAAATATCTGTGGCAAGTGATTTTGTGTATGTGTAGTTTATCATATAAAATTTCTAGGAGACTTCAAGTGATGGATAAGAAAGAGGTTCACAACAGTTTTATTGGTTGGGAACATCAATCTTGGTAGCAGAACATGAACTTACTTCACTTACTTTACATGAACTTCACTGAACTGTTCCTTGTTGTATAGGGGCTGTCTGCAAACCCCTGCAATGCCCTTCACTCTTTCTGCTCATTTCATGCTGATTTACTGGTGTTAAAGATGCATCCTGCCCAAAGAGAGGAAGGAGTTCTGTCACAAAATCAGCAGTGATTGGTAAAGTACTAAACCAAGCTTAAGGTACATTTTTTCTATGCATTTATATTTCTTTCACCTCTATATATTGCAAACAGTTTAAAATAATTTTATCTGTGGTGCTGCTTCAAAGTTACCTGACACCAATTAAAATTTGTTCTTTTTACTTACACAGGCTTAGGTTCAATCTTTATACAGGAATGAACCCCTACCATCTCAGAAGAGAGGGCAAAAATTAGTTGAACTGTGAAAATGGAGGAGCCTCTTGACGTTTTACCTGATGGAAAAGTATATTTTCTTTATTTAAAAATTCCTGTTTAACTGTTTCTTGTTTTCTTTGTTCATTCTTCACGCAGACAAAACACACACTCATCACCTGTACTTACCAGCTGGCAAACCTGTGTTTTCTTTTAGCACACTGATTATGGTCATAAAGTACCTTTATAAATATACATCAATGCAAGGGTTTACCAGCTGGTTTATGCACTGTTTTTTCACTGACAAGATACTGTTACATTAATAATATCTGCAATCTATGTTTTATTTTAAAATGTGCAACAGAAGTGTGACAGTAACTATCACTGCAATGGAAAAAGCATCCATTTGTCTTTTGTTCATTGACCATCTTTAAATTTGACCAGGTAATTCAATCAAGGGTATTTCTTTTTTCCTATTTGAATCTTTGACTCCCTGTGCAGTTTCTCTTTCTGTCGGCGTCTGATTCAGATGTTAGATGAGTGTCAGTGATTTAGAAGCTCAATGACTTGATTTACAAAGAAGAATAAAGGTTCCCTTTAAGTGGCCAGAAGAATTTACAGAAGTAGCTTAATAAATTGTTAAAGTCCTGCTGAGAATCAGCAAACTTCCTGAAGAGACAATGCTGATCACATGAAACCTGAAGGGGGAAAAAAAAAGAAATCCATCCATCCATCCATTCAAGAAAGGGACAAGTCACTGCAATTTTTACTGTTACTGCCATTCTGACAATATCTCCACTGACGTGCAAGTGTGATGCATTTGCACACCTTGATGGAAGCAGGTTATGGCTATGTGTTCTTTTTTATTAAATTTCTTTATGAGGGAATGCTATTATGTAGTGTATGCAGTGTTTCTGAGTATATAAAAGGAGAAAACATAATGTATTTTCCTCGGAGAATAGGATTTATGTGCTGCAAATGCCTGATATGAAGGAATGGCTTTGTGAGGGATTACTGTCAATACTGCCTGTTTATGAATCAAAACCTATTCAGCAATCGTAAGCAGCTGGAAGCTGAACATCTGGGCCAAGAGTCAGCAGAAAATTTTGCTACCTCTAGATATTGTCTTTGTAGGGGATCAGTTTATCTAGGTTGAAATACAGGCCAGCTGTGAAAAGCCAAATGGAGAAATAAACTTCCCTCAATGGAGCAAGGACAGCAAAGCTGGCACGAAATGAAAGTATAGAATCTGCTCCTCAAGAACTATTCCCTTCCCTAAAACAGCATGCATAGGGAGACAGAGAGAGAACTTGCATTTCTCCTCTGTGGGATGCATCAGTGTCTTATGGGCATGAAGAAATGGAAAACAACCTCCTCAGGCAATGGTCTGTAGTTGTGGGTTTTATCCTCCCCCAGTGCAGACTCAAACTGGGATTTTAGGAAAGTGCAGAGGAGACATCCAGCTTTGCTTGCAAAAGGACTATGTGACTGAGTGGGTTTGGCCAGAAGTTTATTTTTACCATGAATACAAAGTAATTTCTTCCCTAATTTCTTATATGTATGCTAAGGAGTTCAAGGTTCTCTCCAGGCTGTATAGAGACGTGCCTCTTTTCTCTCTGTAAAAATGTGCAACAAAGTAATTTCAAGCTTTTCTGTTGAATTTTATGTGCTTTCAATTAGACCTTTTAAAGGGAGTATAACAGAGCTCTTAGGCAGTAATTAATCCTTCCTTTTACTTTTAAAAAATGAATGTGACAAAAGGCTGCAATTTTAATGACTGCTGAACGCTGGGTAGGGAAGTGAGACGTCTCCAGGACCAGGAGTAACTTCTAGAATCTGACCTGTTCTCCACCATCACAACCATGGTATGATCAAGGTTATCTACTAAAACCAAGGTCTTGATTTTGGCAAGCAGAACTTCGTTTGACAAGCCTAAAACACTAAAACTGACATTTTTGCATGCTGAATGTCCACGCTAGGCTAAAAATATTTTGGAAGATTTCAGCCAAGATAGCCCATCTTACCACTAATCATTTGAAAGCTATGCTATCAAAACATATTTCATCCTCAGGATATGAGATAGAGAATAAAAAAGCACATGGATCTACACAGTGAAGGCAAATCTCCCTACTGACCCTTCCTGAGGGCATAAGTGTTTCTTCACATAATGCAATTTTTATTTTCAGTTTACTTAGTGGGAAATGGCTCTAGGAAAAATGTAGGAACAAAAGACAACATAAATTTTAATGTTCCTTAGCTTTTGTGCACTCAGCTTTGCAACCTTATTTCAGGAAATTAATGGAATTGTTCTTCAGTGTGATTATTTATTTGTAATAAGGTTGTGCAAGAGTTTATAAATTGTAATGTTAGTAAACAAGACTTACATTCCCTGGCCTGGGAAAAACAGGCTTTTGTATTAACAGCTAGTGTTGCAAAATTTCGTTGTTCCTTCATGTTCATAAAGTCATTTTTCTTTACAGCCACTACAACAGCAAATGGTTCTGTCATTAAGCTCTTCGCAGAAATTTACTGTGATTTTATTGAAATGGAAAAGAGACAGGGCTTTGAGACTTTAAAGGATTTCTTAATGCGCTTCACTAATTTCTGCTTTATTTGAAAACTGATCTTCAATATTAACACAGCTTCCCCTGCCTGAAATAATTCCTGTTATTGCCACCTCTCTATCCCCAGCCATAGAATGGGTCTGCTGGCTTGTCAGATTTAATCTTAAAAAGCAGCAAAGTTATCAAAATCTGTCACAAATATATGTGCATTAACATCTGATTTAGCCCACAAAGACAAGGAATGGATTGTGAAGAGTATGGCTGAATAGTCTAATGAGATTTTAATGGAACTTCAGTTCTATTTATTGGATCTGTACTTGTCACAAAGTTTACTTCTTTCGTTATTTCAAAAATTGTCAGTGTTTAACCGAATTCTGACCATACTATCATAGCACCCAGAGCAATTCAACTGCAAGGCCACAGCCTCTGCAATTCTGTCTCTCTCCAAGGAAAAAAAAAATGAACAAAACTGCTGCATAATATGTGATAAGAGGAAAAACACAAAATGGAATTGTACCTACTACTAATACTGGAATTTCATGGAAGACACTGGGATGAACATAGTGAAGGAAAAAAATTAAGTTAGTGTGGTTAATCCATTTTTGTTAGCATGACTTATTTCCAGTTGCATTTCTATTACATAGAAAGGTCTCAGCCATGGCTCATTATTTTATGCCAGGCCTGGATATTTTTGCTTCAAGTAAC
Source organism: Irena cyanogastra (assembly GCA_013397155.1). Lineage (NCBI taxonomy): Eukaryota > Metazoa > Chordata > Aves > Passeriformes > Irenidae > Irena > Irena cyanogastra. The sequence goes on from VWZV01008837.1 coordinate 52,176, forward strand.
TCTTGTCTAAATCCATGAAGAGCTCACAGGAAAGGTAATAAAAATTGCAAACAGAAGGCACAGAATATCAACAGCTAATGATCAAAAGAGTCTAGATTAGGTTTTGCACCAGATCACAGGAGGAAAACATTCCTCTACCAAAAATCCAACGTGGTTTGGTGCCTTGAATAAGATAGACAAGCTCAACATCAATGTCCACAGCAAATCATTAAAACTTGTTCCATAAATATGTTTTTTTAAAACTAGAGCCTAAATAGTCACCTGCTTTGTTTCATGTTTTACAGACTCTTTACAATAAAATAGTACCTCTGTGCTATACTCTTACAGATAAATGGCAGAAAGACTGAGATTTTGCAATATTTCATGTAAGTACAGAATTAAGCATCTTATTGTACTGACACAAATTCTTGAAATTGAAAATTGAGCTGTAGTGTTTTTCTGAAAGCAGGCAAGAGAACAAATCTGCAGATTTCCTAACATCTTGACACTTATGTCTACCTAGAAATATGAATATTGAGATACTACAATGCTTCTGGAGCTAATCCTCATTTGGAGAACTTTTAAAAATGTTTCTAAATGTCTTTCCAAACTCCGGGATAGAAATTTGCACACAGAGTCACATCCTTTGTATTTCAAGTCCTTTTGCCATCCTCTGATCTTAGTTTAGTGAAAAGGGAAAAAATTATAATGAAAGATTATTTGGATGCTTTGTTCTTACAACTTCTATCTGTACTCCACTTTGCTTTTATTTGATTTATTCTATCCTATAAAAGGAAACAATTTCAAAGAAGAAAAAAAAAACCCAAAACCTACATAACCAACAAAAAAAAAGGGTTGAAAGAACTGAGATTCTAAAGAATCTATTCCAAGTGAGCAGAAGTTCAAAGAAAAAATGTTGTGTTGTCAGATGGAAAGGAGAGGAGAGATTCAGATGACTCTTCACAGAAAGGGGTTTTGGATTAGAACATTGTAATTACTAACCCTACTGTAGTTCAATAATCAATGCAAAAAACAGCCATTAAGTAATGACAATGGTTAGAGAAAGTTTTTGTGACAAAAGTTATATCAGACTTGCCTTTTGCTGCTGAACTTGGAGAGTTGCATCAGGTTTCCCAAAAGCTTCCTCTGCTGGCACTCCCTGAAATATGGATCAGCAGCTTCCATGTCCATGGGGTGATTATGACTCTCAGGAGAAGGAGCAAAAATTATTCCTGCCCCAGCCACAGGTGTGTAAGATTTTCATCCATGACTGGAGGAATCTCAGGGGCTTTTTCTAATGACAAGGGCACATCCAGATGGGACAGGCCAGACTTCCTAACAGAATTTATTTTATGAGAATAGAAATTTAGATCCAACAAATAGCCGAGTCATAGGACCTCTAAAATTGCTTGACTTCCAGTGAGAGTGCTTCCTTCACCTTTGTGGCCCTGTCCTCAGCTTGGTACCCCACTTCTGACACTGCTAAGTACAAGGAACAAAGCACAGATTGGTGTGCTTGAAGTTTCACTTCCTCTCAGGCAGTCTCAGAAATAACACATGAAAACGTCTGTAGAGCTTTCAGGAAATCCTAATATATAAAACTGTTACATGAAAAACCAATAGGTTTGAGGGAAGCTGAGGTTTGCTCTGCTCTTTCTTTGAGGCACAACAGGGGTGGGAAGCAAATAACCCAAGAGTGGCCCATTCTAACCTACCATACCACAAATCACCCTGTAGGTTCATTAGTGCAGCTGGAAGGGAGAGGGACTGACTTCTCTTAAACCTCAAAAGCAAGATATTCCAAGCTTTTACAAAATGAGAACTGTCTTTCTGTGTTAGAACAATCAGGGTTCCATCCCTCCTGCCTGAAATCAGAGGAGTTCAAGGAGATGCAGTATTTTGGCAGGATTTGTGCATTCACCACAGACATAGGTCTGGAAAAGATTTTCCAAACCAACTTTGGACATTCACCAAAGCCAGCTCCAGCAGAGATCAAGGTCTGACAGAGCCCAGAGCTTGTGTCTCAGAGACAATTGTTAGAAAAGCACAGGGTCCAGGGACAAAGAGCTAAGGAGTGTGCTCATTATCAGTGTCCTTCATGGCTTCCACCAGGCCAGCTGCCTCAGCCCTTGGGCAGACATTCCTAGGCAACACCAAAACTGGACAAAAAATTGAGTGGGATTCTTTCTTGCCTAAGGACAAGTGCTGACAGTGTGCCAGTAATCTGGAAGACAAGAAAAATATTTTTTCAGCACTACCTGTCTGTCAGGCAGTATTTGGTCTCAGGACACCAGCAGCCTGCTTGTGGCTCCTTACTAGGGATTCTGCAGAGCAGGAGGGGACAAGAGTCCTCTCAGTAAAGGCTTTTAGGTGACCACAGACTGCTAAACACAAGGCATTGGGAGGGGACACAGCCAGGACAGGTGACCACAACTGACCCAAGGGACGTCCCAAACCACAAGGCCTCATGCCCAGCATATAAAGCAGGGGAATAAGAAGGAAAGAGGCACATTAAGAGTGATGGCTGAACACCTGCCTGCCCATGGGAATTAGGGAATGAATTCCTTGCTTTGCTTTGCTTGTGTGCCCGACTTTTACTTTATCTATTAAACTGTCCTCATCCCAAGCCATGAGTTTTCTCACTTCTCTGATTCTCTCCCCCATCCCACCGTGGGAGAGTGATTGAGTGGCTGCGTGGGGCTTACTTGCCAGCTGAGGTTAGACCATGACACCCCTATAGATATTATTTTATTATGGTGATATGTTTTAATAGTCCAGACAAGAAGCAAGAAAAGCTATCTTGGTGCTATAAATTGGACAGATTAGCTGTAATGTTATATTTAGTATCGCACAAAATAGATGTGCTGGCTGCTTCCCTCAGACAAGGAACATTTTCTCTTTCTGTTTAGTGGGCAACAAATCATCAGCCTAGAAGTGTGCTTTGTGTTCTTAAAATCCTTATTTAATTTCTTTTTGTTTTTAACTTTATTTTTGTGGACTCCTTGTTGCAGACATCACACATTCTTGTGATGAGTTAACCATGATTAAGCACCAAATTCCCACCCAGCTTCTCAGGTAGAAGCTAATCATCAGAACAGAAGAAAAGAGGATGAGAAAGCTCATGAGCTAAGATAAACAAAGGTACATCACTTTACTTACAGTACTGCCAAAATAGGCTCAACTTTGAGAAAGTGAGGAGGATTTGAATGCTCTGCCCAGGGAAGTGGCAGAGTCGTTGTCCCTGGAGGCATTTAAAAGATGTGTAAATGTGGCACTTGTGAACATGGTTTAGTGATGGGCCAACATAATGATCTCAAAGGTCTTTTCCAACCCAAATGACTCTGTGTTTCTAGTTTCTTGCAAATTAAACTCAGTTTGGATAGTGAGGAAAAAAAAGCTACTACCTTTTCTCTCCTAAGTGTAACTCTACTCTCTTGTTCCCTGCCTGATAGTAAACAATATGTATTTAATAACTTTATTGAGTCTTTCAAATCATAAAATGGTTTGGTTTGGAAGGGACCTTAAAGAGCACCGAGTTCCAACACCCTGCCATGGGCAGGGACATTTTCCCCTAGGCCAGCTCACTCAGAGCCGCATCCAGCCTGGTCCTGAACTGGCAGGGGTGTTCCATAGGGACGTCAGGGATGTGACAGCATCACCCTAGATCCTGTGGAAGTGTCTGAGACATGAACAGCCGTGTTCGGGCAGCAGGAACCCACAAAGATGCCTGGGGGGGAGGCCATGTGCTGCCCCGTGTTGTTACAGCCCTTTCCAGTCCTTCTGGAAAAGCCGGGAACACGCTTTGCCCCTCCAAACCTCCCCAGGAGTGCACGCTGCGGCTGCCCAGGGATGTGCAAGGCCCAGCCGGAGCCGGCCCAGGGAGAGATGCGGGAACAGTCCCAGGTTTGGGTGCTTGTTGTGGGGAGGCCGCCCCGTGTCACAGGAGGGATCTCCCGCCTCTGCGGGGGCTGTGACCTGCAGGTGCCACCTGCAGACAGGGACATCTGCGGGACCTGCCCCGGGGACAGAAGTGTCCCACAGGTGTCCCACAGAGGTGTCCTTGACGGGGTGCAGCCCGCAGGGCACTGGGCCGAGCCGAGGACAGGACGCGGAGCTGTGGGACAGGAGCAGGACAGGCCCAGGCGCAATGGAGGAAACGGGTAAGGGTGTGGGGAAGGGAAAACAAAACTCTTTGGGGTTCTTCTGCAGTTTGTTTGAGAGCTTTTGGCGTTTGTTTGTGTGGCGTTTCTCTCGCCCGCCCACGCGGGGTTCCCGGTCAGCTGCAGAGCGGTGGGACCAGCGAGCTGGGGTCAGGCACTCACCAGCACACGGCAGAGAGAAACAGCCAGGTGCGTGGTTTGGCTTGCTGAGGCAGCGTGGGATCCGAGGCTAGAGCAAGGAAAGGGTCAGTCTGCGTGCAATGTTCAGAGGACTTTTATTCTTTCTTTCCTCCAAAGAGGCAGCGGCAAGTGACCTCGAGCCAAGCCCAAGATGGGGTTGTAAGGAGGGCGAGTACCTGGGGGATAGAACCTAAGGTGATCAATAGGGGTATTTCAGAGAGGGATGAGAGGTGACAAAGGGCAAATGGGAGAACTTAGGGTTGGAGAGAGGGTCTAATGGACAAACCACCTGTGAAAGCTCTGGTGATTGATACAGAAAGTTCCTGAAGAATCAGAGCAGGGCTGGGGTGACAGACAAAGGCAGAGAGGAAATTGACAGGAACATATTTGGTAAAGTGGTGGGGAAAAGGGTGATTGACATCTCTGACAGGTAGGTGGAATGGAGGGAAACCTTGGACAAAGGGGCTCAGGGAAGGATCCACTCTGAGAAGGGCAGGGGGTACACAGGGGCAAACCATTTTATAGCTAATTAACATAGAAATGCCTTAATATAAGAGAACAATCAAATAAAATCAAATACAGAACACCACATATTTAGTTATTGGGGTTTTTGCGTTTTTGGTTGGTTGGTTGGGTTTTTTTGGTTTTAGGTTTTGGTGTTTTGGTGGGGTTTCTTTTGTTCTTTGGGTTTTGTTTTTTGTTTTGTTTGGATTGGTTTGGTTGGTTTTGTTTAGCATTGGTTGGTTTCTGGTATTTTTTGTTTGTTTGTTTTGATTTGTTTTGTGTTCCTTTAATCTTGTTTTGATTTTTTTAATGTTTCTGTTTTGTTTTGTTTTGTTTTTTTAATTAGTTGGCGCAGTTGCTTCCACTGACCAACTCGGAAGTAGCCGGTGTTGTAAAAGTGGAGAGCTGCTATCCTTGTGCTTCTTCAACAGTGCCTTAAATTACAATTTCGGATTTATTAGTGGAACCCTGCGAATTGTTGGATGTCACAAGGGCTAACCTCTCTGTTCCTGCCTGATTTAGGGTCTTTGCTGTTATAAAAAATGGGGAAAAAAAAGTGCTGTAATTTTGGTTATGAAGTCTGACTTGGGCATTTATGATGCAGTGCTGCTTTAGGTGATTTGATTTTCCAGTCTGACATGGTAATTTGAGATTAAAACCGAATTAGTGCCGGGTTTTTAAAACTGGGAAAAATCATTGCTAGACTGTTAAATTTAACATCCTGAAGCCTTATGCTTCAAACTTTCTTATTGATTTGCCTGCATTACTTTATTACTTTTTCCTACAAGTCCTTTCATGCCTTATTGAGTCAATTGTCTTCCAGGTGGGAAACCAAACTGTCTGGGATCTAATAAAGCTCAAGGTTGTCATTCTGATCAGTGGAAAATTAATTTATAGTGTACACTGGATAGAAAAGGCTCAAAGAGGTTTGCAGCAATGTCAACTTCTCTATGTCATGCTAAATATTTTCCTGTCCTGTGTAATACCTGCAAGAATTTGGCCCTTGAGGTCCTGTATTTAGGGGCTGTGTCTGGGCTGGGTCATGTAGCAATGTGTGCATTTGCAAATTTCTGTGCAACACTATATTTTTTCATCTTAAAAATGCCATTTTCTACCAGAAAGGTAATGATGTCTGTTTCTTGATGTACAGAGTCAAAGGGTAGCAAGGGAAAAATTTGTTTCTTTTTATTTTTTGCTTCATAGTTATGAATGTAAAAAATAGAAGTTAACCTTTGTGTGGTATTCTGTGAAGTCTGTATTTCCTGAAATGTATGAGTAGAATTTTTAGATATTTGCTTTTTCATTTTCCATTTCATATATGTATATTTGTGTGTTAACTGGAAGTAATTCTTAATTTTCTGAAAGCCAGAGAACTGTCAGGAGGTAAAAAAAAGCATTATAAAAGAAACAACCCAAGTCCAACAACTTTTACACCTCGTTCAAATAAAAATGAGACAAGCCTCACATTTTATGTGAAAAACGAAGGGATTTGTTGCTACTCAGTCTCACAGAAATACTGCACTCAGTAGAGTTTGGTTTTCTAAAAAAACAAAACTCTGTTGGAAAACTCATTATTTTTCAGTTCTGGATTCCAGAATGAATCCACATTGCAAGCACCAATGTACCGATATAAACCAAGTTCTGCAACATTTTCATTCTTGTCTTAGGACAGGGAGAGGATATGTGGAAGTAATTTTTCTAGTGAAATACAGAGTTCTTTTCAAATTTTGCAGGTTCATGTCTTGGCAAGGCATTCAGCCAGTAGTAGAAAACTGACTCAAACCTGTTGTGTATCTTAAGTTTCATAATTACTTAATGTTTACCTTTATGCTTTCAAAAGGATTTGTTTGCTAAGTTATCAGTAATCTGAATTTTGCTAAATAATGCAACAGCAGGGCAAATTTCTTGAGTTGAATTCCAAAACCTCAGGAAGATAATTCACATTTGTTAAATCTTCTGCTATAGTAGTTGAAATTAAGGCTGGATCAAGGGCATTGACTTTTTTAGGACAAATGTTTTATTACAATGCAAATTTGGACAAAAAGCCTTTTACTTGTAGAAACCTATTTAAAAAAAAAAAAGGGTCACATATAATTTTCTTTAAAATAAAAGATTTTAAATATTTGAACTTAGGTATTTTTAATTTAAACAGATACGTGAAGTACGTACTAGAATTATAAGTCTTCTCCATTATGACACTTAATACTGAAATTCCACTACCTACTACCCACATTTGTAAGTGGATCTTGGATTCCTACAACCACTGCCTCAATTTTTGGGTTTTTTTTGTTTGTTTGGTTTTTTTTTTGATACATGGAAAGTGATGTTTTAATGCAGCTTAATAGCCTGGAATCTTTGCATATACTCTGCACAAATGTGTTCCTCCTCACCCAAAGTGATGTGTAGCAGGCATATTTATTCAACAAACATTCTTATTGCAAAAGGTTAAATCCTGCTATAAATCTCTTCTCTGGAATATTTCATGAGAGATTTTCTATCTCCCTCTCCTTTGTTCTGTGTCCATACCAAACTGGTGTGGATTTACTAGAGGAGTATTGTTTTTCTAAATCTGGAACATGTGCAGGACATTGTGCAGGCTATTTTTGGAAATTTCAGATAACGTTCTGCCTAAATGGTATAATAGATGCTGCCTTTATGCTCATTCTGAGCAGAAATTAATAAACCAGAATTAACTGGGGTTTTTTTTGTGAGTGTGCATGCCTACAAGGCTACAGAGTGGGTGTTCCTGAAGGGAAAGTTTTTTTGTCCCACTGCCTTGCTGCAGTGCTGTCACCTGCACAGTGTCAAACTCAGCCACAACCTCATTTCTTTGGCACTACTGCACTTCTTCAGATGTCAAAGTCCACCATATATCTGGGTATTCAAATGCCATTTCCAGAGCTGGTGTGGTGTGGATGGAGGCATTCTTAGCTCTCAGACTTGCAGTTTTGCCAGCACAGTGACTGCAGTGACTGAAAGCCACAGCCATGGCATAAATACAATGTTCAGGCATGGAGCACAATGGAGAAAAGCATTGGCATCAAGGGGAAGAACAGCACTTATAAACTGGATGTTTGAGTATTATTGTCACTGTTTTTAATGAAGGGATGGGACTGTTTTTGGATAAAGAATGATTTATTGTTCGAATAAACATCAGTTTTAGAGGCTGTGAGATTTTAGAGGAGTAAGTAGTTCGTTATAAAGTAGTTACAAGTTCTTTGTTATAAAACAATATATAACTCTAACTTAGTAGACAGATGCTACAAAGTTTATTTTGCTTTCTAAACTTTTTACCTTTATTTAATTTTGCTGTAGTGTGGATACTTTAATAGGTTGTTGTCATACTTACATATGTTTTTATTATAACTATTGAACTCTTAACTTACTCTATATATCACATTAGTATACTATAGATGTTTCATCATCTTACTCAATACAGTTTTTACTTACTTTAGGTATATTCTTACTTATGACTATAGAAACAGAAGTTCATGATTTTTCTACTTAATGTCTGTCTACTTTATTTTTACACCAATCTAAGCTCCTTCCAAGGCTGCAGATCAAACCCTCTTGAATCCGTGGAAGTTTCTGTATTTCCATTTTCCACATTTGAGGTTCAGATTCAAAAATGTGCTCCATGAGCTGAAGTTTCTCCTTTAGGCTTTTATACAAGGTAATGCAGATATTGTTGAATTGCCTGTGCTCAGAATGTGTCTGTGGAGGGCAACATAATTTGTCCTCTAAGCTTTTAACTGATAAAAATCTCTCAAGGGGAAGAACTTTATAGCTGAAGGTTTCAGTGAGGAAACCTAGATGCAATAGGACTTGGGGCTTAAATCCAATATCTGTTGAAGTTAATGGAGAATTATTGTGTTCCTGAGTGGGTATGGAATTACTGATGTACACTCTTAACTCTGGAAGTTCAGCTGGTTTGCTGTTGATGTTGCACATCAATGTGTTCTGGGCCAGGTTTAGCAGGACGAAATTGCAGTTCTGTTTGGTGGAAAAGAGTGGCTCAGATGTACCATGGCTGGTTTTTTAAACAAACACTACACTGTTTGTTGCATTTCATATACTTGTTGATTTCTTTTCCCTTTCCCCTCTCCCCTCCCCTCTCCTGCAGAAGACCATATTTCTGTGCATATTTCAGATATTTTTTTGAACTAATATCACTACAAAACTATTTCTTTCTGTGTTTTTCGAAAATACTATTTCTACTAGAATATGTATCTTTGTCTCAGTAATAATTTTCATTTTTCACGAGAAAATGTGGCACACTCATCACTGAAATGTCTGATGGTGGGCAGGTTTCAGTGAAGAATAGTTCAGAACTTGGCAACAGTGCAAGTTTTAGAGTTACTTTGCTGTTCAAAAGATGCATGGGGGCTCCTGGAAGCCTTCAAGTGTGTTGAGCTCTATTAAATGTTTGATGATGCTACCTTAATTACTGACTTGCTATTTCTTATTTTCTCATGTAATTTTTGGTGCATAGTAGTTTCATTAATTCTACCAGTTTATTTTGCAGGAGTCCTAAACTGCAGATTCCCATGTGGATGTGGCACTTGGGGACAAGGTTTCCTGATGGCCTTGGCAGTCCTGGGGAAATGGTTGGACTTGATCTGAAAGCTCTTTCCTGACCTAAACAATTCAGTGATTCTGACACCAATGCAGCGTTGGGAATGAGGCATGGAAAAGTCTGTAATTGTTTATTTTCTTCACAATGGCTCTGCCGTGGCTGATGGATCAGGACTGGCAGGCAGTCAGTCCATCCATCCATCATCCATCCATCCATCCATCCATCCATCCATCCATCCATCCATCCCTCCATCCATCCATCCATCCATCCATCCATCCATCCCTCCATCCATCCATCCATCCATCCATCCATCCATCCATCCATCCATCCATCCATCCACCTTCATACCCTGATCACTGGAGTGTCTGAGCCTACTCCACATTGTCAACAATGCCCGTGGTCTCTCTCCCTCACTTCCTGCTGTATCCAATCTCCCAGGCTGGGGGGATTGCTCTGCCCTTTCTGAATAAAAGGATTCAGGGGAACTGCTGAACTTGCAGGAAATCATGGTCAGGCTTTTCATTTGGTTCTTAATGGTGTGAGCTCAGAGGTTGCTTTTGTTCCTTTTGGCGTAGAAATTTTTGTTTGATCTACTTACAGCAGAAATTCCCACTCCCACCAGCATGGCCTGCCCTACCCCAGGCAACAATACCATAATTTCAGAAACTCCAGCTTCCAAATAGTCAAAATTGTTCCTTTCAGAAGTTCTGAAAAGCAGAGAAGGATTCTGGCCAAGGTTCAGTAAGGAAGTAGCTGCACAGAGCAGCATCACATAGACCTGGTCATCTGTGTTCCTCCACTGAACAGATAAAATCTGCTGAAAAAAATCCCAGTACCAGGACATGTGATTTTTCTCTAGCTAGATACAGTGGAACTGCCAAAAGGGTTTGAAAGTGGCTGCATTGGTGTTTGCTCTGTCTGAAGGGGAATGACATCCAGATCCAGGAACTGGCTGGAAATGGGATGGAAGAGTGCTGATCCCAGTGTTACAAATAGGGCATTTATAACCAGATATAACCAGATTAGACAGATGATCTAAAGTGCAGATGGAGGTGACAAATGTCAGCAGAATTGTGCAATGGGAAAAGGGATATCTTGACCTGACATAATAGCTGGTGGAGGATTCAGAGCACATATGTCACTGTAGTCCCTGGGATATTATCAGTTCAGATTTCTTAAAGATTGTTTGGACAGACTCTGGATAACAGAGGCCTAAAAGGGCTTATGCTAACCTTGTTTACTGAAATTAGGAGAATGGGAAGAAAAGCATGAATTCCCTAGAATGAGCTGAAATTATTAGAAGTATTAGAGTTTGAATGTACATTTTCATTTTGAAAGTGAATTTTGTTGTTAAATAGTTCTGAATAATCTTTTTTCTTGTAAAATGCTTCCTATCTCCGGTGAGGGACAGTTAAAAATGGATGGTGCAAAGACAAACTGCAGTATTGTAGCAGTGTTTGTCCACCCTGTCTGGAACTTGAGTGCTTGAGGTTCAGCCACAGCTCTTAAAAAAGTAAAAGAAGAGCAAAGATAATACCAATAGAGCAGCAGAATATTTGAAGAATTTATTTGATGCACTGCACAGTGAATAGAAAAGCTTGATATTGCATTCAGATCTGTGTCTGATGTGTCACTTTAACAACCATAAATATAAAATAAAAATCTAAGAATGTTGAGCTGTAAGGGTTTACTCTTCCTGCTATTCAGTGTAAGCAGTTGGCATTACTTCTTGTCATCAATCATCCTTTTGGTGGGCTAGGCATGCCTAACAAATTAGTTGCTCGTTGCTTATTTTGCTGATATTTTGCTGCTGTGTCAGACTCTATTTGGCTGTTAAAACTGCAGTCTTTTTCCAGGTACTGTGTCTTTCTCTCTGGATGGTGCTATTAATAAAATGGTCCTTTTGTTGTTTGCAATTCTCATAATTGGCTTAAGCTCATAACCTGAGTTAATTCACCTTGTTTGAGTTTTATGTTGTCTGGCTGAAACATCTTGCGTATGAATTTGTGTTTCAGGAAAGCACAGACCAAGTTATTGGTACCTAGAGAAGACTGGCATCTTAATCTCTTAAAATTTAATGTAAAGTGAGGTATGGACCCATGCACTCTGAAGTGTGAAATCTAGAGAGACAAGATGAGACATGAACACTCAGAGCAGTGACTGGAGTGAGAATAGAGCAAAAATAGTATAATTATTGACCTTTGTGTGAGGGGGAAAGTGAATGAAAGCGGTCTCTGAGAACTGTTTAAAAAATAAATTAAAAAAAAACTAGGGGCTATATGAGAGATACTTGAATGTATATGCATGGACATGGCAGTAGTGAGAAGTTCTAAAGAATATAGTTTTTTAGTGGATATTTAGCACCAAGAATTCCTAAATCATGTTATAGTCATGCAGGGACAAATGCACTCAAGGAACAGGCTTTTGCTGATGTAGGTATCAGCAAAGAGTTTAGTTTTCTCACATTCTGTGAATGCAGAAAGTTTTACAATGCTGTAACAGACTTCAGTGTTTGAAAGCTTGTATGCATTCCCATTAGAAGTAACCTGCCAGCATGAAGTCTTTTTGAGAGTGTTTTTTCCAGAGGGGAAAATAGAAATTATTTGGGCTTGATGGAAACATTATGGTATGGGCAGGTAGAGGTGACTCTTAAGTATCCCTTTTCATACTATAATCCTAACACTCAGAAACAAATTCAAAACAAAAAATGAAATCTTTCACTTCTGGGACTTCGAAATGGTTCACTCCAATGTGTTTAGATGTCACCTGGTTGTATTTTAAAAGAATCTTCTGCTGAAATTAGCACTTATTTGGAAAGTCTATGTTTATTAGCAGAGCTTTGTGACCTAAAGTGATTCACTCGTGTCTTTTATTTTCCTCCAAGCCAGCTTTACCTGAAAATTTCTTGGTGTTGGATCAGGAGCATGGATCCCTTTTGGAGAGCTGACAGGATATATGTAAACTGTGAGAACACCTGACGGCTGCATTTCAGCTGCAGTGGGGTAGAAGATGTGTGAGTGAAGCAGAACAAAGCAGGACTACCCCAGAGCCTGAATTCAAGACAGTGTAAAAGACATGAGGACAGTGAAATGATACATAAATCTGTTACCAGAATATTTACAGCTGCTGCTGTGTGACCCTTGCTCCTAGATACATCTGCAGAAGTAAGCTGGGTTTTGGTAGGTTTGTTTTTTCCCTTGTTTAGTTGTGGGATTTTTTTTTTTTCAGTGCAGGGGGATGAGAATAGGAAGAAAATCCATCCAGCCTGCCTTACTCTATAGCCATGAATTTCCACTTAAAAACAAACCAAAACAACTCCCTAAACCAACTTGAAGTAACTTCTGACTTGTCTTTTATTAAAGAAAAACCCCAGCTGTGACCATGTACAGTTTGTAGACTTTTTAAAAGTGCAGCTCAGGCTTTATGAAATGGATTTGCATTTGTAAATTCCATTATTAAGAATTTAAGCAGCTTAGACAATAATTATTTTAAGTATTAAAGATGCCCTCATGTTAAAACCAAATATGTCTATACCTGATTTCTATTTGCTTGTCTTTAAAGTGAGATTTACAATGTGCATTAAGTCTTTATTTGGTTGAGTGGGAAATTCCTGTAAAATGAGCTTCATAACACCATAGCAAATGAGTAGAAGTGGAGATAGAGCAGTAGAGTTTCCTCAGTGAGAGACAGAAGACAGTGTTTTAATTATTGAAAACACAAACAAGTATCAAACTGTACAACGTACATACATCCCTAAAAAAAACCAAACAAACAAACCAAAAAAACTGAAAGATACTCCAGAGGTGCTTCCCAGAGGTAGAAATTTAAGTAATCTAGTTGTTGTAGCTGACTGATACTCCTCCTTCAGAGCAGAAAATATTAGTTGTCTTGCCTATCTCTTGAGTAATTGTTAATTAGCTACAGGAAGGTGGCAAATTAACATGTTAGAGAGCACAATGGTTGGGAAAAGCTTCCCCAGTTTTTATTGAAACTGGATCACAGTGCAGCCAGGAATGCAAGGTTCATGGTGTCATAGAAGTACCAGAAAGCAGGAAAATTGCTCTGTGGTATAGGAGTTTGTGAGGGTGACTTGTGCTCTCTGGCATCTGTTCTGGGTCATCTCAAGGCTGTCCAAGAGCTGTCAAATGCTCTGGGGGAGGAACAGGTGAGATTTGAAACCTGTAAATTTTCTTCTGGGGGGAAACGTGTGGACCGAAGAGAAGTGCAGAACTGCTGGGGTTGGTAGAAGCCTCCTGAGGTTGTGTGGTTCCACCCTGCTGCTCAGGGCCACGAGAAGCTGGACTTGGAGCATCTGAAAGGATAAAGATGCCACAAAGTCTCTGGGCAAATACTTTCCAGTCACTCTCAGCACAAAGTGTGCGTGGCGTTTTTCTCATCTTAGGACTTTCAATCAGGTCTTCCAGTGGCACATGGGGAAACATTGACATTAAAAGCCAAAAATTTTCCTTGTGACACATCAGAAATGTCTCTTCTTTCCTCTTGTATACCATGGAATATTCAGAGAGGAGCCAACTCTGATGTATCAGAGAGATTGTCTATTTGTCACAGTGCACAAGGCAACTGAGCAATTAGTCAAGATATGAGTCAGGTATTTCTCATTACTAAATTAACCAATTGTTAGAGCTGGGCTGAACTTTTCAGCCAAAAAATGCTAAGCAGAAAGCTGCAAATTCAAATTGATGAAGAAATAACACAACTTCCACATCAGCATTGACAAGAGCTTTCCATTAGAAAATGTGACCTTAAGAAAATTTGAGATAAATTGAAGTATTTAATTTAATCTCATCTTGACTGCATGTTTTTCATCTTGATTAATCAAACTTTTTTAATGATACAAAACCTGTCTCTTGGTTGTCAAACTTCCAGTACAACAAATATTAGTACACAGAGAAGAATCATTTTTGCAGGTGCTTGAACTTTTCTTTACTTCCATTGTAAAATACGTACCTTATTTGCCTTAAAATCCTGATCATTAAAATACTCATCATTTTGATGAACCACTTGATATTTTGGACAAATTGGTAACCATTATTGATCAGTCCTGTGGCAATGTCTGTTGATCTCCAGTCAACAAAGGATGGAAAGATCTATAATGAAGGGGGAAAAAAAAGAGCATTAACAGTATGTTGCTAACTAATGAATAATAATTCAGATAGCAGAGATACTAAAATTACTAAAATTTCTGTGAAAAAATTATTTTATTTATATTTCTGTAGGTACTTGCTGAGACCACAGCCAGAGCTAAAGATCAGGAAGATGAGGCAGTCAGCAGTGACTACAGAGAGTAAACCTAGCTGTCAAAAACAGTGATTGTTTGCTTGTGAATGAAACAAAAACCTAGAAGGAGTGGAGTTGGGCTTTGGAAGGTAAGTTAATTAAATGCTGATAAAGGGAGGCTAAAGCTCTTTTGTTTCTAGATTTGTATTATTGCTTCCCCAAATGACTGTGGTCATTAGGAATAAATATCTGGTGTTTACCCTCAGCACCAAGGTTGTGTAAAGGGTCTTAGTTGAAGTGCCTTATAATAAACCACGCTTTGGTGCACAGAAAACAAAAAAATACAGGGCTCTGATTCTCAACTTACGTTATGCAGAGTCACTGTATTTCACAGGAAAAGCCCAGAAACATAAATGTGATGTGAATTTTGTGCCTGACTAGTTGATTAAAAGGATGCTTTAGTGGCTGCTGCACTCTTTATGCATTCTTATTATCTTGCAATTGCAGGATGAGATCTGTATCTAAATCCAATCTCTTTCCAACATCAGTAGCAAGTTTAGTATCATGGCAAAATTATTAGAGACAGTTTAGCTACTGGGGATAGACTAAGTGCTGTTAGTGCTGGCACTGCTGTGTTGCTCACTGTGGTCTGACACTGTCCCACAGCTTTTCTGCATCAGAAAGAGGAAGGAAGCCCTATGGCTGTGTGGGATGTCAGGGGTCACTTAACAGCAGACCACAAGCAGGGGATGCTTTTGTGTCCAGTGAAGAGTTGTCTGGGTTTGCATCTAGGCTGTCACCATCTCCTGAAGTAGCTTTGAAAAACCATTCCTTGGCTGAGGCTGAAGCACAGCTTCAAATGTGCTTTCACTGTATTGGGAGTCTTTATGTATAGGGGTGCAGCTGGGGAGTTTCTGTTTAATTACCACAGCCCTTGTCCTTCCTATTTAAATGGAAAGCCCCCCACTATGCAATGAAACAAGAACATTGAAATGGCCAGGAAATTTCCCTGGAAAAGTGTCTACCTGATAGTGTAGCTGGAATACAAGGACCCCATTGTGGTTTAACCCAGCAGGCAGCTGAGCACAGCACAGCTGCTCTCTCACTCCCCCACAGAGGGATGAGAATGGGAAAAAGGTAAAACTGTGCCTTGTGATAAAGCCAATTTAATAGAACAGAAAGGAAAGTGAAAATAATGATAAAAGAACATAGAAAACAAATTATAGGATCACAGAACTAGTGATAGGACAAGGGATAGTGGCTTTAAATGGAAAAAAGCAGGTTTACTCTAGATCTTAGGAAGAAATTCTTCCCTGTTGAACTGCCCCATCCCTGGAAGTGTTCAAGTGTTAAAGGCCAGGCTGGATGAGGCTCTGAACAACCTGGTGTAGTAAAAAGTGTCCCTGCCCGTGGCAGAGGGTTGGGACTTGATGATCTTGAAGGTCCCTTCCAGCCCAAGCCATTCTGTGATGCACGAGGCACTGGCCCCACACCCACTGACCAAAGCCTGGCCACAGCCTGGGCAGTGACTGCCACACCCAGCCAGCTTTGCACATCTCCTCTATCACCTGTCCATGTGGTTCAATCTTGTTTTAGCTACTTGTGGATTAGCCAGAAACTGTAATTACCAGAATTCCTGAACAAGTGGAATCAATATGTTTACCCTGTCTTGGCTACCTTAGTTTCCTGATAAATTTTTGTGACTCAGACCTCATCCTTTCATTGGTTCCTGGCTCACTGGCAAAAATCTGCACTTTACTGTAAGCTTAAAATAAATATTACAGTCCTATTACTAAGTAGAATTTTCACCACACAAGAAATTTCTCTCAGGTGGGTTGCTACAGGTATTTTTTAGCAACCTGAACATTGCCCTGATCTTCACATTCTGTTTATACAGGTATCACCTGCTTAGGGTCTCCTGTTCAGCAATCCCTGATATCTGATGGAGCCATAGCCATTCCAGTTTTTGATACCCAAAACTTTCCATTTGATAACAAAATCAGGAAGTTTCCTATGAAATGCCTGTCTCTGAGATATAGCCCCTGAGACAGCTGAGTATAAGCTGCTTTCACAGGGAAGCACAAGAAAACCTTTGGAAAGATGCTGTAAACTACCTGTTCACAGGGGGGGATTCTGCTAAATCCCCATTAAATTTAGCTTAAGCCCCAAAGCATGTAATTTTAATCTTCTCAAAGTCTTGCCATCTCTTTTTAATATTTATAAATGGGTAACAGGAATGCTCAATCATTTTTAATCTAGTTAAACCTAACAATGTCTTGTGGTAAAGATTGCCACAACCGAGATTCTATTCCAAACTATTTGCTTTTAATCAATTCCAAGATTGCTCATATGAGACCTTTTTTGTTTGCAAAGGTTTTGGCTTAAAGATGAACTTGGAGCAAAGTCTGATGTGAGAAAAAAATGAGCAAGTTGAGTTCTGCATCAAGATCTGGAACATTGCAGCTGCCCTTTTTTGCATCAGCATTTATTTGGTGGTTTTGAATGCTTCTTTCAGCTCATGTTTTCAGTCTCTCTTACCTCATTCATCACCAAGAAAAATCTTTCAAGGGCAAAAATAATAGGTGTGGGGGAAGTGATAGAAGGGAACTTATGTATGGGCAAAGGTGGAGAGGGGTTAAAAGCTATCCACATACTTCTTGCTATGAAGAGGAAAGGTCAAACAAATGAATATATCTTATTTTGTCTGTTTATATCTGTCTTGTTCCTCAGGGTGTTGTTACCTTGCAATGCTGTCACCTCTGGGCTACAGAAGGAATAGGTAACTGCAGTTAATGTGCTAAATCCAGCCAAAGTGCCTGAAAGAAGCTGCATTTCAATAGCGTCGAGAGACTTTGGGAAAAACTACTTTATTTCATTAAGTCTTGTGTAGGGCTGCAGAAGTGAGGCAGAGCAGTAGAGGCAGTGCATCCTTTTATTGTGGCAGTGTTGAACATAATTCTGCAGAGCAAGAACAGTGTGAACAAAGAGCACTAAGGCAGCAGTGGCAGTGGGTGTCCTTTTCCTTAGCCCACGGTTATGCCTGATGCAAGGTTAGACTTAAATTAATGTCACATACACTTTTAAGATTTATAGACTAAAAAGAACACAGCTTGAAGCTGCAGTGATTGCATTGCTGTGAAAATTAGTTCTGTCTTCAGATAGTATTTCAGTGGAGACATCCTTGAGGATATACATGGGTGTGATACCCCTCTCTTGCTGGTACTGCATTGTGGCATGCTATGTATTTGAATGCATGTATTTAATTTTTAAATGTAAAACTAAGCCTCTGCCTGTAGTTCTGTGTATCCGTGTTGCTCAGAGGCCACTTTTTGATTGCTCTTCAGATAACTTTTCATGTCCATAGATTGTGTTTCCTAAATAGGGAGTTAATTGAGTTTACTTGCTTGAGTTTCTGACCAAGATGTTCAATGTGTAGAGGTCTGGAGGAAGGATGTCACTGAGGGATGGGTGTGTGTGTATAGGTAGATTCATAAAATATGCATATGTGTGCAAGAATAGTGTAAATTCCTTAGGTATCCTAGAATGCCATCCCCACTGGAAATAAAGTCATGGCATAATTAATGGATGGTTGCAATAAGTCTACTTCTTCACATATGAGAGGATGATAGAAACTTTTTGCTGCATAAGTGGCAGTTGTAGGTGCTAAATAATGGCTTTTAAGCTTAAGTTTTCTTTTGTCTAGGTTCGCATATTATGCTGATACCTCTTGAATCTAAGTGTCTTACAGTTCAAACAACATAACTGACTTTGCGTAGCTGTTGTCTTCTCTTTCCTTATGGAACAGCATGCTGGAAATGGAATGTCATGAAACAGGTTTAAATAAGCAGGTTTGATGATAGGCACTTGTACCTGGAGCAAAGGGTGGCAATTATTAGATGTCTGCAGGCCATTTTGGGATAACATGGGATGTTTTGGTTGATTTAAGTCAACCTGGGAGCACTAGCAAAAAATGCTTTAGTCTTGCAGAATAGGTGGAATAGCGATTGCAGCTGACAAATAAAAAAATCTGTCAATAAAAATGGTTAAAACACTGTGAGTGATTCCCCTCAAGTTGTGCAAAATAGAAGAGTGATGAAGGTGTACAAACTACCACCACTTACACAGAAATTGCAGATTATCAGAGGATGTCCCTGCGTACATTTTGAGAAACTTGAGAAATAATTTTTATTAAAACAAATAACAATTCTAAGTTTTTGAATCTTCCAATTTTCATTGTACTTTCTGCTGTGTAGCCCTGACTCTGTGTAACTTCAGATATCTTCTCTGCAGCCTTTCATTGCATATGCCTCCGATATAGTTGGCATGAAGAGATTTTTTAAAAGCTGACTTTAATTTACTGGTGCTGCATTGCCCAGATCGATATTATTGCATTTGGAAAGTCTATCCTGCCATTAGATTTACCAACCAGAAAATGGAGACCACTAAAAGGCTTGACTTCAATTCAGATTTCTAATAAATCTTCTACAAATGTGGATTATGAGGCAGCACTTTTTGTTCCCCTGAAATACTAAGGAGATTCTCCAGTATTTCACAGGGACTGCTGTATCACTCTCACACATGATCTTTCAGCGTAGGATTAAGTAATTATGTGTGTCTTGCAGTGAATTAAAGCTAATGCTTTCCACTTTACTTGTGAAAAGAGATGCAAGAGGTGTAATGGAACTGCCCAGGACTGAAGCAATCAGAACATAACGTATAACATCGATTTATAAAGTTTGTTTTCTTCTCTTTGTATACTTAATTTTCTGAATACCATTAGCCAGTAAACGTGTTAAGAAAATGGCCAGCCTCTATTTATAAGTTTTAATTCATCATTTCGGTCACAGAGGTAAATTTCTTGGTTGATACTCTATTCTCAGATGTGGTTTTTAGCACTGCTTGTTTTAATTCAACCATTAATGCTGTCTCTGTTTTTCCTTTCCATTAATCCAGGATAACTACTTGTACTTCCCTTCTTTGCCTGCACTCTCAGGTCATGTTCCCCCTTGGCATGTCCTTTTTTTGTTGATTTTCTTTGGCTGTAAAATCACTTGGCTTCATTCAGCAAAGGAGCAGGACTGAGAGGAGAAGTTAAAGAAGTCTGATGTTTGTGTTACCATAGTGGTAATTCTGATCACTCTGCAGATTTGTATATGATGAACAAGCAGATTGTGGTGCTGTATAACAAAGTGATGGAGCCCTATTTCTCCTCCTGAAAATACATTTTTGTTTTGACGTTACCCTATTGAGCAAATGTTTTAGAGTTACATGAAACCTTTTCATTGTAATTTTATTTATTCATCTTGAAACAAGCAGAAATTGGTTTTTGTGCTGGTAGCTAACAATTTGCTCTGCTTAACGTACTTGTATTTGCAAAGAATGCCTGCAGTCCTCTTCTTTCCTTTTATTGGCTTCTAAATATATTGGGGTGAGGTTTTTGGTGGAGAAGGGAGATAATACTTAATGATCAATTCCTAAGCATCAAAGCATGGCTGTGAATTGATAACTTCTAATGCATATTCCCCATCTGCAGAGCTGAAAGGAATCAGCAAGATCTAAAAAGCAAATCTTTGTTGCATTCAAATCCAGTGACCATCCATCTGATACTGATACTGCCTTTGAATTTATAGCCTGGATTTTCCCAATAGATCTGTAAATGTCTAAATATGTTCTGCAAACAGAAATACATAGCTCTGAGGTTAGAGGAATGCAATTTTTAATTATGCCCTTTAGAGCATTTATCATTTCTTTCCAAGAGTTATTGGACTCCAGACATCCATGTTCCATATGGATATATATTCCCTTCATAATGAAAATTTCAATATAAATACCACCATCTTCTTTTCTTTGGATCATTTGCCTGAAAGTTTTAGGTCTCCTGTCCAATATTAAATTGCATATCAGTAAAATGGCTTGCAAATTATCTCACTGTTTGAATGGAGTAATTCTGCTTTCCATTTAACTTGAAATGGTATGTCTTTTAATTTTATTAAATTTATTCATTATTCCATTGACATAGCAATGGAATGACAGTATCATTAAAATGATTAATCATTCAGTTTTGGTTGGTTTAGGGTGGGGATTTTTGTTTGCTTGCTTGCTTTTGTTTAGTTGTTTTTTATTTACCTGGAATTCCAAGTTAAAATAGTTCAGCAACAACGAACTTCATCTGGCTCAGAAAAAATGCTGCTGAGCCTTGAGAGGTTTCTTTCTTTGCAGTCAGTGTTTTGCTACATGTCACAGTGATTCATCAGCTGCAGTGACTGATAGAAGGGATAAATTACAGATTCTTTATTACTGCCTTTGGCAGATGCACATATAGAACTTTTATTTCTGTCTAGAACATGTGCTAGGAAAAACTGTTCATGTTAAATACTTGGTTTGGATTAGGAAGATGCTCAGTGTAGTAGCAAGACTGATTTTGACTTTTTAGTTTCTGGTCTTTAGGATAGTTATTCAGAACAAGGTTCTGCTGTGGGCTCCTCTTGGTTCATGCCACAGTTCTGCATCTAAATGTCTTCACAGAATGTGATCAGAACTTGAGTGATGGAACACATCTCATGGGGTGATAATTGAGAAGAGAATTTATCCATTTCCCTGTTGGTTATTTGGCTTCCCTCTGTGGTCAGTAAATCTTAGAGATGTGTGTGAACAGTGAGTGTTCAGTTCATTTCAAAATTGTCTTAGTTATGCAGCCAGGTCCTGGAAGGTCTGGGGTGACCCAGACTTAAAAATAAATGTAGCCAGGTGAGCCAAATGAGTGCTCAGGTCTTCTTGCTCCTGGGGTTCGTCTCGACAACAGCTGTCTTCCTCAACAAATTATCTTGCATCAGTCGATTTGTGGTACCTGATGTTTGCATATTCTTACCTGCTGTTTATAATTCAGGACTTTCCACTCAATCTTCCTTGGAGGGTTACAGCTCTGAGTACTGACCTTGGTGTACATTTGATTGGTACAAGAAGCTCAGGGAGCTGCTCTGTCAGATTCTACCTGAACACTAGAAAAAGTGATTAAACACTGAACTCTTCTTTGCCTGTAGAGGATCTGTGTGTTTCATACCTGACACTCTTTTAATTTGGTCCTGATTAATTAGGGATTTTGTCCTTATTATTTATTTGTTCCTGAAGATGCTTTTTGGGTCTGGTGGAAAATGAGGACATAACATTCATTTAACTTCACTGTAAAGTTCTAATTAGAGGACTAACTTGATCTTTGTTCATCCATACCATTTCTCCCCTTTGAACGGTGTTGTGAGTTGTGTAAATGTGCATGTTATTGATCTGCCAATAAAGGGTCGTGGTTTTGTCCAGTAAAGAGAATCTCTGTCAGCAGAAGTTGTAGGGGTTTAGTCTAAGCAATGGCTTCTGGCTTTTGCCTTTTAAGTCTTAAAACTCACTTATGGTCAGGATGACAACCACTCACTCACTCCTAGGCTGGACAGCAATTATTAGTTTTATTTTCTTTGCTTCTCAGTCCCTAGTGGCTTCTACCTATTTTTCTTTTTCTTCAACTTTTACAACAAGTTATCAAGATCCCCACCCTGAGTCCTTGCAGGAAGGGCACGCTGATGGAGAATTTGATAAATTACTTCTTGTAACATGATTTAACTTTCCGAGTATTCTTCATTCCTCCAGTGTTTTTCTCCTCACTTGCTCCATATGTTCACTTTCTGTCATCAACAGCTGTAAGAAATGTGTTTGGCTCTTGACTCCAAGATATGTCCAGTTACATCCACTGTCTTCTGGGCTGACACTTTTTAAAACACAGCCTTGATTTTTACTTTTCCTTTGCCAGTCATGCTGTTCACTTATTTGTGTGACTTGTAAGTTGAATGTTACACTCTTTACTGTTTCTGAAATAAATTCTGTGCATAGAGGAGTATTTTTCTCTGGGAAAATTATGAGGAAATGGAATAATGGCACACAATAGAAAGAGGCTGTGTGAGAATGTCCAAAAAGAGACTGAAAAATGTAAGGAAGAAATAAAACAAAGCTATTTGAAAAGCTTGAAAGAATAAAAAAGAGGTTAAAAAGAGGTGGTCATAAGGAAAAGAAAAATTGTTTTTAATTTTTAGATGTTCATTGAATAAAAAGTCAACTCTCCAGTGAAACTTTTTGATTTCAGAAGAATTACTGCAGTTACTTGCTATTACCTTTTTTGGGGTTTTTTTGGTAAATTAAAGAAAGCTAAATTTTTGTTTTGTCATAGTACTGCCATGAATGAGTTATTAGGCACTGACTCTTGAGTCTCTTTTGCCTAAGGTTAACTTACGGGGATTTTCTAAATCCCAACTTAAATATTCTTGTCTCTCTTACTGCTATATAGTTCCCATCAGTTTAAATGCTATTTACTGGTGCATGCTCTGGTTGTGAGCACAATTCTGAGTAGGAAAATTTGAGTGATTGTATGATTCAAGTATTGTACCTGTGTTTTTATACATGCTGTCCAGCTGATTTGGTTCACACAAACACAACACAAAAAAACATATCAGATCTTTGGAAATCAAAGAAATTTGGAAATCAGCAGTACTGTGTCTTCAGAGTGTAGAGGAAGTGTTCTCTACTCATCAGCTATTCTGTAGTGGCTGCCACACATGTGGCTATGGACACTGATCTGTAGGTGTTTATGTATCTACATAAAAAAGCTGAAAACATTCCAGTGAATTGCATCTTTTTTCAAAAAGCTGGGGAACTGGAATAAACTGCAGATGAAGGAAAAGAGAGATATTAAGTATTGGAATAAAGAGCCGGTTTGAAATGCAGATATTTGCTCAGGCTGAAGAGTCTTCTGTAGCTGATTTGGACCAGAGACTATATATTCAATTCTGAAAATTCAATCAGCATCCTTATCACTAAGCTGTTGAGTGCTCTGAAATATAGGCCATAAATGGAACAAGTGTAAATGCTCCTTCAGACAGCTTCAGATAAAGAGCTGAATTGGATGCCTTTCGTCTTGTTTTGACAAGAAATCTCACTCTCAAATACTGCCCATCTCTGCTGTTAAGGGTTTTCTGTGCATGCCATGCGAGATTTGTTCCAGTGGTTACAGCGTTCAGCTCAGGCAGGGCTGTCTGGTTCAACCTCTGCACTCTATGAGGCTGAGATTGGGCATTAGTCTCAGCCCAAAGCGGGTCCCCCACTTTGTGGTAAATGCTTTAAGTGCCTGCTCTGAAATAGGCATTTATTTCAACCTTGGAAGATCTTAAATTTCTCTCTCTGCAGACTATGAAAATGTTCACAGCCTAGGAAAATAATTTATCACCCTACTAGACAGCTGAACAATCTGCATCTGCATTCTGACCTGAAAAACTTGATCTGAAGAGTTGCTGTGGGTTGGAGTTTCCAAGGAGAGTGAGTAAGGCTAATCCAAATGCCTTAACCTTTCAGTTTAGGAATTTACTGCTCTTCATCTGGCAGGAGTCCAGTTAACCCTGCCCCATTAGAATTTACAATGTTAATAGAATTAATGCAGCTGTGCACAGTCAGTGCCACAGGTGCTGTCTTGTTTACCCTAATAGAACCTAGAAAAGAGAGATTCAAAGGAGTGAGCCCTTGTGCCAGAAAGGGCAATTCATTTACTGTTGAATTCATATCTTTCATAAGACAAGTGTTCCTGAAGTGGGGTTGAATCAGGAAAGGATTGTCAGGTTGGCAAGAAGCAGACAATGAAATAGCAAGTCAATTCTTTTAGTCACTGCTGCAGAGTTTAATTTTCTTCTGCTGTACTGAAAATGTCAAGTGGCAGGGTTTCTCCAGCTTCCATTAGCTGGTTTTAAATAGTGTTATTAGCTGGAGAGGAGGTCAGGGGAAAAAAAACACAAGTGAAAGCTATCTTAGCTCAAAGCTCCAGGTAGAAGCATGTTACAGATGAGAAACTATATATAGTGTCCCCAGATTACTGAGCAAAGAAGTGAGGCAGGACAGAAGGAGGGATCCTGACTGTTCTGTTAAGTCAATTTGTGTTTCAGTACCCAAATCTTTCTCCGTCTCTGTGTAGGATGGCTGAGTTTACTCCCGTTGTAAAATGTCAGAAGGTTGATAACCCAGATTTTTTTGAGGATAATTGAATCTCTTAATTCTGTGTAGAATTTCTGACATTCTTTTAATTAAAACAAAGAGGCAAAGATGAGGGGAAGAAAAAATTGTTGTTTTTTAAGGAACTTCTAAAGCTGTGTGGTATTTTCTGCCAATGGCTCATGTTGTTAAACAGCCTGTGGTACCAGGTAGCTGGAACTCTCCAAAGAGATGTGACAGTTCTGATGGAAGCCTCCCTGGATGACCTCATCATACTGGAACAACCCATTTTGCAGTTGTGGTGGTGGCACTCACAGATTCAGCTGCAAATATGTCAAGAGTTAAGTGCAGGGATAGATAAATTCCAGACTGAATGAATGAATCAGAGGGACTTGGAGCCCACAACATTTATGTAAATACAGCCCTCTGTGAAAATATTTTAGGGTATAGGAATATTTTAAGAACTTGATTAAATCTTCAGATCATTAAGATGATGTATGTTGAAATAAATATTTAAAGATGTTTATTTCTTCAAGCATGTACTCAAGTATTGTGTAATAGCCAAAGTTGGATTGTTAAAGGCACAATGAAACTTTCTTGTGCTAAAATTAATAGTACCTAAGTTGAAAAAGTAAGTTTTGCCAACAAATTTCTTTTCATTTTACACATGGGAAATGAGTCAGAGATTGAATCCCAAAAATTATGCAAGAATAGCATTGGTGTTTGTTGAACTGAAATGTGAAAGCACCAACTCTGAAGGAGGATCATCCTTGGCTAAGTATCTTTCTGAATTAGAAAGTGGTAAGAGACAGTGCTCCCATTCCATGCTTCTGTGTTCAGTGTATTTCTCAGAGAGGAAAAAATCCATGTTTCACACATTTGCAAGGCAGCAGATTGAAAAAATTTATTCCATGTTAATCTTTCCTGTAAATTTTGAAAAGCATTCAATGTTGATCTCAATTTCTTTTATGTATTTCAAAACAAAAACTTAGAACAAACTGAAGATACTCTCTTTGCATGCCTTTTTGAAAATAACTGAAATAGAAAATATTCAGAATGTTTGAGGCTTCTCAGTCTGTTTTTAAAATGAAATACTCAATAATTTCAGTTCTGTTGAGAAATTATTTGGGAATGGCCAGGGAAAGAAATATAATTTATCAAGCTGCTGGCATGCATGTCCAGATCAAAAATTTGTAACAATAAACCTTAATCTGAGAGAACCTCAAGTTTTGCCCATCCTGTATAGTGAACCAACGTGCTGTAGCCTTCTCAGTTTTATGTATACAGAGGAAAATCAAATCAGGAGTAAGGGTGAAAGATGTTCAGCATGATATTTTAAGCTGCTGATAGGTCTTGAGATATGAAATTCAAGAATGTCTTAAGCACTAAAAATCAGAAACAATGGTGTATTAAATATATATTCAAGAAGATCTGAAATACTTACTTCTTCTCCAGGGCTACTGGAATTCTTTCCAGTGAGAGGCATCCAGGTGGTAACCTAAAGAAAAAACTAATTTGGATTGCAGAACTTTACTTGAAGATGCCAGAATTTAATATGTAAAATGTAGAGTAGGAGCTGAAAGGGGTTCATTTATGAATGTACTTTGTAAACATCTCCATCAAAATGAGATTCAGGAATTTTGGGAAGGAAGTAAGAGTTAGCCATATTCCAGTTAAAATAATTCAGTGAGTGAGTTATTTACTGACAAAAGAGGAAAGAATGAGAAAAAAGAAAAAGATGGAAACTGACTTGTTGATGGGATGGATTAGAATCTGAAAGTACCAGTCTTCATAGGATAGAACAAATATAACCTGAAGCCAACAGGGACCTAAATTAAAAGTGCTTTCAAACTTGTCGTATTATTCAGTTGAAATCCAGCAAAATCAGGCTCTTAATGACAGGATAAGAAATAAATATTATTCTATGTTTTCCAGATCAAAACATTTTCAAGCAGAAGATCAGTAGACAAGTGAGTCAAAGCTGCTTTTTAAATCGATCTAAGTCCAATTAAGTTTGCCTGGATTAGTCAGGGAAAAGGGAGGGAAAAAGAAATCCCTATTGATGTACTGCTAAGCAAGTGCAAATATGGTACTTTCTAGTTCAGTGTTTTTAAATCCTTAGAGGCTTTTTCAGATAATCACTTAATGTTCTTGTGTGTTCCAGAGCTGTTGGTTTGCATTCTCCATTAGACTATTAATAGTGGTTCTGTCAGTGGTGTGTGTGGATGTGCTGTCTGCATGTGTGCCCAGGTTCCTTCACCTTGACCATCATTCTTGAATTATTAGTTTATTTCTGCCAGTGGTGGGAGAACGGGAATAAAGATAAAAAATAAAAAAAAATAAGCAAGAGACAAATAGTATACTTGGAATTTTTAATTTTTTTCCTAAGTGAGTAAATAGTGGGGATTTCTCAAGGTCTCTATTACGGTACCTGAGCCTTTTCCCTGTGTGTTAGTACAGAACCTGCCCTGGGGAGGGAAGGCGAGTGAGGAAGATTTGGGTAGCGATATGGTGATTATCAACAGCAAACAGAATTTCTGTCAGCTCTTGCACAAGGATAATTCACTAGAGGCTCATTCACAGACAAGAGAAGAAAAGCTTTACCATGGTCACAGCTTGTGAAACTTTCTTCTGTGGTGACACAAGGTGGAAGTCCTATAACTCAGCACATGGGGTTCATTTCAAGGGGTGCTGGGGTGCTACAATACTTGTCTTAAAATATTTTCCTGTTGTTCATTTGAGACTCACCTTCCACCTTGAATCATGCTGGGCAGTGATTTGTTATGAACTTTCCCAGTGATTTTCATGTGTGTCATTGCAGCATGGCTGTACATATGGCATAAATTCTAATTCTTAATGAGCAATAATGGGGAGATGACCTAGAAAGGAAGTAGGAAGAGAAGGATTTTCTCTTTTTAGAGAAAATGTTCCATTTATCCTTACTATTTTAATACCTGCTTATGTAAATAGGTAATATGTATTAAGATTGAAAAAAACCAAGAATTTAAGGTTGTGATAAATAATACAAGTAGAAGAAAGCTCTGCTGTTTCAGGTCGGCCTGTGGCTTTCTTGCTGTGCATGCAAAGTTGTGCCAGCTGATGTATATTTTCAAGTTCTATCTCTAATAATCTGTTCCACTACAGTTATCTCAAAAAAAAAAAAGGCAGAAAAAATTTCCCCAGTCCCACAGAAAATCACGTCAACACCTTTTTATCTATTGCTTTGCACTGGAGCAAATTAATGGAAGAGTTTGCCAGGTAGATTTTGGTGGGGGAGTGATTAGAAGAACAAGGATTCTTTTTTTGGATATGAAGAGACACAAAAAGCAAATGGGACGTTTTAATTATTCTCATCATAAACATCTTCCTGTAAAAGTAAGAGGCTGTTGGATAGAAAATTTGTCTTTGCTATGGATTTTAACAGTGCAGGGAGTTTTCTCATTGCATTGGTTCAACTTGAGATGTAAAGCTTCTGAAAATGCTGGAGGCGTGAAAATAAAACCATATTTATTAGTTCTGATGTTTCAGCTTTATTGGAACAAGGAACAGGGAGTTTGTAAAAAGATGAAGTTATGCAGAAACTGTTTGCTCATTGACACAAAAGTCTATATACTTCAATAATGAAAAAAGCTATTAAATAATAAATTTAAAAAAAAACAATTCCCTAGCAAAATTTTCACTCTGGCACACTGAATGTAGTACTGTGTATTTTTATGAAAGGATCATAAAGTCTTTCCATTTTACTTTTGGCCAATTAACCAGCATTGAAGATAAAACTTGCTTTGTACTGCAGCTAATTAATGTGGAATGTGGGGTTGCTTTCCTGAAGGAACAAGACCTACCTATGTGCTTCCTTTGCACTAATCACTTCTAGATTCTGCCTATTTCAACCAAATTTAGTTTTGAGTTCAAGACAAGATGTTCCTAATGGGCTTTAAGTAACTAAGCAACCATGTAGCAGAGATCTCAGACCATATTCATGCCTTCACTTCACTGCAAGAACTGTCATAAAATTATCTAAAAACTTTCTTAGAAATTAGGAAATACAGTAGTGAGAAAGAAATGACTGTCCTAATAATGAGAAAAGTTTAAATTAGATTTTACAAACTACTAATCATATGAAAATCTATTGCTGGAATACAAAATCAGGAAAACAAGCTTCACAAATACACCTTGATATTAATGTGTTTGGAAGAATGGGAAAGAATGGGAAAGAAATAGCACCAACTTTGGTGGCTTAAAAAGGAGGTTGTCACATGCAAGAGATTAAATGTTATGAAGCAGTTGCTGAAGGAGACTGTGTTTAGAGGAAAAAAGAAGGTTGAAATTTGTGTGATATTTGGATATCTACATCGGCATCATGTTTCAGCCAAAACTTGGTGTTTCAGGTGAAGCAGAGGAATGAAGCTTTCATATTTAGTGCTCCCTGCTTGTAGCCATATTTTAAGTCAAATTCTTCCAGAGAATATGGAGGTTTCTGTGTTTGGTGCAGTCCTCACCAAACTTCCTGTTCAAAACCTTTCAGAATCCCTGCTGGCGTCGTTGTAAGCTTCCAGCATGTACAACCTTCTTTGGAAGGGATTGCCCAGCTCAGGTGAATGCACAAAAAGCAGATTTCTGTCTCATTTTTCCTGCTTTGCCATTAACCTGGATTTGTCTGTCTATGGTCAGTAGCTCTTCAGTTTTGCCCTACTCATCCTCTCCTTGACACTCATGTTTTTATGCCTTTTTATCATTTCCTGCCTCAGTTACCTGGTTCCAGTATGAGATGGTGTAATAATGCCACCACACCTCTGGCACATCCTCAGTGTGATTCTTCATCCTTATTTTGAAACTCTGTGGGGCAGGAAGGGACAGGAGATATTTTTGTCCTCCAAGGGTACATTTACTACCAATGTAGTAATTATGGCTTAAAAAAGACCTAAAAAAAAAAAACCCAGTTGGTCTGATGCTGTCAAAATATTTTGCTTAAGCATCTAATAATACATTAAATGGCTAAGATGTGTCTCATTCTGTAGAAGAAAGCTGGGAATAGAATCCAAATGGATTTAAACAGTAAGATCTGAAAATTAGTTCTTCCAGCCTGAGGTATCAAAGGAAAAATAAAATTAACTTCTATTTTGAAACTGAAAGAGCCGAAACTTGGGTTTATAGTGTTGTTTAGAAGATTTTGTTTTTAAATTGGCAAAGCAGCTTCCGTCCAGCTAAACAGTTTTACTCTGTGGAAGTGTGCATGAAGAAATCTAACAAATACACCAGTGTATTGCACGTGTACATGCACAGTCACTGAGAAGTGATGGGAGAAAGCATAAAAATAACCAGTGAGAAAAGCAAAAGCACAAAAGGAGACACAGTCACTAAGGGACATTGCGAATTCCAAGTAGGTTAGTACTAATAAAAACGTTGGTAAGGTATCCAGCTAGTATTCAGAAGAGTGGCACAAATAGCAGATCCACTTTATCTGGTGTGGCTAAAGCATTTTCTGGTTTTCCGAAGTTTAGGGGCAAAAAACCACAAGTCGTAATTGGACTGTTATACAGAGGCAGCCACTGAAAAACACACAAGCCGTCAGTACAGAATACATTAACATTTTCTAATTATAATTTAGAGGCTTTTAAACATCTGCACCCAGTGAACTTCATTCTGGATACTTAAGACGTGCCAATGATCTCTAAAAGCAGTTTGGGGAATAAATGAGTAACTAGAAGATTGGCAAAGGGAGAATTTGCTTTTGATCTCTGAAAAGAGCTGGGGAGGGGAGGAAATCTTGGGAGTCGAGGGTTGATTAGCTTCAGGTTATTTCAAAAAAATAAAAAAAAGGTAGAAAAATAAGTTATCATTACCAGAAAACAAGGAAGTGAATAATTGTTATGGATTTAGGTCAATTGATCCAGTTTCCCTCTACAACATGTTAAAAAGTGCTGTAGACAAAGGAGAGTGTCAAAACTGCAGTTTTGTTTGCATGAGTTTTCACCTTTTAGTAAGTAATGATAACAATTTTAGTAAATCTTTTCACCTGGCATTCTCATAAAGCAGCCCAGGGATCCGTAGTCTAAATATAATTTGAAATATGCCAAGGTAGATACAAAACTATCTTGAAAAACATATGGAGAGTAGTTCCTGGAGATTTTTTATTATCAGAACAGAAGAATGTATTAAGAGAAGTTTCTTGGAGTTCTTGGATTTGAGACCAATCAATACTGTAGTCAGTTTTTAGATGATAGATCATAGCTTGTGGTCATTAGATTTTCAGGGCTGCGGGTACACTGGAAGAGGGAGCAAAAGTTCAAATGAATTTTGCCAGTTTTAAAATACAGTCTGAAAACATTTAAAGGATGTTAATAACTAGAGAAAAATGCAAGGTTTTACTTTGACACATTATTTTTGTTTTAAAATACAGTCTGAAAACGTTTAAAGGATGTTAATAAGTAGAGAAAAATGCAAGGTTTTACTTTGACACATTATTTTTGTTTTAAAATACAGTCTGAAAACGTTTAAAGGATGTTAATAAGTAGAGAAAAATGCAAGGTTTTACTTTGACACACAAATAATGTGTCAAAAATGAGCCAGTTGCCCTGCAGCACTTAACCCTGTGTGCCAGCATTGTGGCTTGGGATGTAGCATTTCAAGGAGGACAGAGAACACTTGAATCTGGGCAATAATAATGGTCTGGAAACCACTAATTATGAGGAGTGACAGAATGACCTGACACTGTTGTAATTAAAATATGATGGAGAATATGAAATCTTCAGTACTGCAGAAAAGGTGATTATGGGATGATTGTTCTACTTTTCTTTTTTGTGCAACAAAGGATGTTCTGCAAACCAAAAACATTATCAGGCTGGAAAAATGTAAAAATCTTGAAATTAATGTCAGGAATCTCTAGGCTGTAGTTGCTGAAATTTTGGAGACTTCTACAAGGAAAGTCTCTCTTCCCATAACAGTTTTTACATGATTTTTCTAACCCATTTGTCACTGACTGCTATTGGAAAGAAAAATATTATGGTAGTTGGCTGTTTGGTCTGATAGTCTGGTCTTCTAGGTGTTTCTCTGCTCTAAAACCAGAGTTAGTGGAGTGGGGTACAGTAAGTACAGTACCTTCTGTATGTGGACATGTAAAAGAAGAAAGTGTTCCCTACTCATCGGGTGTTGCTTGCAAAGCAGTGACTTCAGTTGGTGGCTAGGAAAACTCACATTAGGCAATTGCAGGGGGGAGAATCACTAAAATGAAAGGCTTGTGTAATGACCTGCTAGAAGATATGCAGCCTTGCTGCCAGCTTTGGAGGCTTTTGAGAGCAGGTTAGAAAAATAACTTGTCATGGAGAATTGCAGGTATAGCTGGTACTCTTTGGAGGAGCATGAACAACAAGATCTCAAGTGCCTTCAGTCCTCTCAGTCTGTGATGAATTTCTCCCTCAGTCTCAGACAGAGTAGCTCACAGATAACGTAATCAAAACCTCAAAATTTTGGGGATTTTCAGTGACCTGACAGCCAAGTCAAACCTGTCTTTGACCAGTCTCAGTTGGCAGCAGTACTGGCAAAGAGCTCAGTTCCCCTTTTAACACCAAAGTGGATATCTGTATTATTCCAAAGTGTGGAGTTGTTTGAGGCAAAGCTGTGTTCAGTGATCTTAGTCTGAGATGAGAAGTGTTTGGGGCTGAGCAGTTCCATGCTCAGATGTGAAGCTGATGTACAGCATCTCTATATTCTCCTTCAACTGCAAAAAGAATTAGTTCTGCATTATCCATATAATGCGGTGATGCAGGTAGTAAGACTCTGCTCTTAAACTCCCAATTTCTCCCAAAATGTGTATCACACATAGATTAAATATGAAAAATACTCCAATTTAATTTCCTTCCCTTTTCCTGAGGATTTCTTTTTTGCCTTTTGCCTTTCTTGTTTGCCTTTTTCCTTTGTCAAAGGCAAACAATAACTAAGGTTGAAGATGGATGTCAGTGGCTCACACCTGTATTAACAATTAGAGTACAAAAACACACACTTTAGTTCATTATGGAATCTCATGACATAGGAGTGTCAGCAGGAGAATACTTTAGATTAGTTCTGTAGATTCTTAACTGTGCAAATGTGAATTTTCTGTTTGCTTTGAATTTTAATGCCCTCAAAAGATTAAATAATATTTCTTCCTTTTGGAAGGCAGAGATTTTATTGTAAAACCTGCAGAGGAAATAAACATAGAAATACTCACCTGGGGCCTGCTTTAATTCACATGAAAGCTGAAACAAAAGCTTTTGTTGTCTCTGCTAAAAGTTGGCTCATTGCATAGAGTTTAGTAATTTTCTGAGTCAATTGATGTGGGGCTGCTGTGGTTATTTGAGGGGCTTGGCATAAAGATGCAGTTCAGGAGAATGTCTTGCTCTTGAATTTCCACTTGCTCTGCTGAGTTTGGCTGTGTGGAACAGCTGCTGATGTGGGATCATGTCAGGTTTTACATCTGCCCTAAATCATGTTTTATAATTTGTTTGGGGTTATTTCGATTTTTGTGAATGCGAATCTTGCCTACTGCTGGTAACATCAGCATAGACTAGAAGGGTATCAGGGTTACTCAGTTTGTTACAAGACATCTACAGCTGGATCTGTGATCTTAAAAAAAAGAAAAACAAAAACATAACAAAACAACATAGAACCAACCAAAAAAAACCCCAAACAAGCAAACCCCAAAACTCCACAAAGCCAAACACCTCTATACACACACACCCAAAACAGTAAAACCCCATTGTTGTGTGCATCATTCTGTGGTATTTGCAAATATTTAGATTTCTCATGCTCAATCCATCTATATATATAAAGTTTTGGAATAAATGTGCTCACGTAGCAAATCCAGCACATCCTTCTCTTTCTACCACTACATATCAGGGGAGTCCTAAATAAAAAGTGAAATTTTTGAGGAAAACTTTGCACTGGAACCAATTCTGTATATGCTAGATAATCAGTTTGATATTTGAGGGTTGTGGTCAATTCATTACTATAATGTATTACCAGAAATACATATTTATTTATTATTTATACATATTTATCACACAGGTTGCTCGACAGCAGCTCATAGTCACAGCTCAGGTGATAATTGCTCACATGGTCATGGTGTGATCATCTTTATGTTCCATCAGACTGCACTGTGCCTCACAGCCTGTTTCATTTTGGATTCAGCCTGCCAATCACATCTCAGCTGCACAGGAGTGATCACTAGACACAGTTCTGGTGGCCAGAATTGATGGCCAGAATAATTAGGAGTGCCCACTTCAGTGTGAACACTGCAAAAAAGTAATGTCTCCAAGGAAGTACATCAGGGCACAGCAAACTCAGGAGAAGGCACCCTGATGCTGAATTTAAAATACAGGTGTAAAATGTAAAATTATATGACAGGAAAAATATTGGAGTACAAAATGTTGTAACACTTGAGAAAGCAAATGGCTGGCCTGTCTCTGGGCAGAATATTTGATAAGTTTGTGAAT
Source organism: Irena cyanogastra (assembly GCA_013397155.1). Classification (NCBI taxonomy): domain Eukaryota; kingdom Metazoa; phylum Chordata; class Aves; order Passeriformes; family Irenidae; genus Irena; species Irena cyanogastra. The sequence goes on from VWZV01008837.1 coordinate 86,297, forward strand.
TTCTCATGCCTTCAAAGAGCTAGACTAAGCTATTCCTCTGCTAAAATGAGCTATCTGTACAATATCAAAAATACTTGGAAAAAGTTTTGCAAAAGCAGAGGCTGGCTTTAAAAAAACACCTGCAGTTCTTACATTTCCTCAAAGATTTGAATTCTGCAGGACTCCAAGTTTTCATAAGCCCGTGTCTCATCTGAGAGGGACAAACATCTTTGGGTCACTGATGTGAGCTACACTGCATTTGAAGGTGTGGGTGGTTTTCCTCTAGTAAAATAACCTGGAATAATACAATGAATGCTGGATTGCACACAGGTATCCTGGTCCTTTACCTGACTCTTGAAAAAGTCAGTTCCAAATCAGCTGAGGAGAGAGGCCAGATAGTTTTACATTTAAACAAAATTAATGACAAATTAGCAGTGTTTTACCTAATATTCATCTAGCTCACTGCATCTGAGCATGCATTTGTATTGTGGAGTTCCTGTGGCTTGTGTTGGAGGTTTATAGACTAAATAAAAATGGATAATCTGTTAAAAATCAGTCACCAATGGTCTTCCTAAATAGGTTCTCATAAGAATTAAAGTTAGGTAGTCTGTGTTTGATTATGTTCCGACTATTGTTTGCTGATTACCTTGGAGTGTTTTTGTTTCTCCCTGCAATATCCTTCACCTATGGAAAAAAAAAAATTAATCCTTTTACAAACTAGAATGTCAGACACAGAGCATATCCACATGAGTGGGATCTATCTGAGCCTGTTGAGGTGTTAGAAGCAGAACAATTCATTAACAAGGAGCTCAAATCTGTCACTACTCAGCTGTGGTATAGGGTTTGAGCCATCCATGTAGAGCAATATGCCCATATTTGAGCCAGTCATAGCTTTGCAGACTGGTGCATGTTGGCATGCACCATGTGACTTGCCAGAACCTTTAGTACAGGAGAAATTCAAATGCAGGTCTCTCCAGCCCACCTTTTTTCACCAGATTTTAATAAGCAGTAATTTGAGGTGCAAACACTTTTGCTTTTCTGAGGATTTCTGTGAAAGAGCTTTCTGATGGGAATGACTAATGATGGCAATTTGGAGACAGTTATGTAATTGCTTTTTTTGAAATATTTTTCACATTGGTTTTTGTGAGCATGGAATTACTATTGGCATATTTTCTGCTTAATAAGTAATTTTTCAAGACATTGCCTAAGCAATTAGACAATCAGTTATGCATCTCTTGAGAACAATAATAGTGTAACTAATGGAAACCTCTAGGTATGATGCTGAAAGTGGACTGCTAACTATTCCTCATTGCTCCTTGAAAATTGCTTGGGGTGGTGGATGCCTTTTTGCTTGCTAACAGAAGGACAAAATTATTTGATATATTTTTTTCCTAAGCACAGCTAGTGAACATTCCTATGTAGGAACATAATGGTTTATAGACATTATTGTGGTAACTGTGTGCCTCTCTGCCTGTTTCATGCAGCTCTAACAAATTCTTCCCTGTTTGGATACAAAATTTTCACATTTTTAAGTTTCCATCTAAAGCAAAAAGGAAATTGGATACAGCATTTCCTTTCACAATACAAATTAAGGACAGAAAGTTTGCCTGGTGATGTCTGATTGGAATTTTGACCTTAAATATTCACAAAAATGGGTACCTGCTTGCCTAGTTGCAGGCCATGCTCTCATATGTGGGGATGAAAGGTCAGAGAATTGATCACTGTCTAGGGCAGTTAAAAAGAATATTTCCTACAGTACCACAGAATCTGGAAAAGATTAATCTGTGCAACTGCTGAATCAGTTGTTTACACCCGCTAGCAGTAATTACTGTAGATGCCAAAATACCACTTTGCCAGAAGAATTACTGCTGGCTTGAGAGGCTTGGAACCCTAAATTCATGGGGTTATAAAGGGGTTCTGCTAGTCTGTGAGAGCTGTTTCTTGTAAATGATCACCTCCTAAACCCTCTCTAACTCCTCACTGCCTCATTTGAATGAGGAGTTGGACCAGATGCCCTCCAGAGATCTCTTTCAGCCCACACTTCTTTAAGCTTTTATGATTTCTAAGTGCATGTCTATGCTTAAAGTACTTGGAGACTTTACAAGTGTAAATGGATTTCTGGGCTGAGTGAGTTTACAGAAGGAAATGACACCTCCAGTATCTTACATGAGATGATGCAGAGGGGGTTTTCTGGTGAGGAACAAGTGCAGCAGTGGTTTCTGTCAGAAAGGCACTTGAGAAAATAATTGTGGGTGAGGAGCAGGAAAACGCTTGAAGGAGAGGAGGATGTGACTTGACAATGCACAAGGCAACTTTCTATTCTAAGGCCAGAAGAAGTCTCACCACACGTTACAGTAGTTATCTAAAGGTGAAATGACTTAAGATAGTTCTCTAGACTCCCTTTTTAATGAATAGATAGATAATATTTTGGAGTACAACTTGTCCTGTGTTAAAACAGGGGTGAGTAGGGGTAGTCACTGATAATAAGATATGTTAGCATCACAGTAATGTTTTCAATTACAAACATTTTTTTTTTCCTTAATGGTGATATCCATGCCAAGTGTTGCATTTATTTTAGAATATTTTATAAAGTTAACCTGATTTCAGTTTAATTGCATTTAAGTATCGCACTAATCTTAAGTTGTAGAAACAAATTACTCAATGACAGATTTGAAGCTGGAAATCATTGGAAGAATTCTACTCAACAAGAAAATCTCACATTTCTTTTTCTGTTGCTCAGGTAGTATTGGGAAGAGATGATAAATTCATGTCTAGTGGTATATTACCCCATTTCAGCCTCCCCTCAGCTGTTTGGAGACGTGGGTAAGATCAGCCCTGAGCCTTCTGGCCTGAGCCTGAGTGCACAGAGGCTCCAATCCCTTCATCCTCTTTGTTCTTCACTGTGTGGGTCTGTGCCCACATCCAGCACAGAAAGTTTCAAATTCTCAGTATTTAGGGTTGTAACATCTCCCCCTCTTCTTTGAATTATGAATATTGTTTTGGTAATTTTGTTAATTATTTGCTGGATATATGCTTGAATTTTAGATTTAAGTTGCTATTTAATATTTTTTATAATATTATTGATTTTCATGTTTATAAAGAAAGTTTACATTTTTCTGTGGGTGACATATAAGGGTTGGAATTTTTGTGTAATTTATATTTGTGTGGGGACTTTTTGTTTGTGGAGTGGTTAGTGTTTTTTTTGTATTTGATAGAGTTTTATATTTTTTACTGAAATTCATTTAGATTTTGTATTTGCTAAAATATAATTAAACTTATGTTTTTGTAGGGATTGGAGGATTTTAAAAAAAATTTGGACGTGAAGAATGGGTTTAGATGTGAAAAATGAAATATTGATTAATTTTATTTTGTAAAATTGCATAGAGATAATGATATAAGTTGTAAGATAATGATATAGGTTGTTATTATTAATATTTTTTGGCCTGAGCCTGAGTGCACAGAGGCTCCAGTCCCTTCTTCCTCTTTGCTGCTCTTCACTGGACTCTCTACAGTGTGTCCATGTCTCTCTGCTGCTGGGGAGCCCAGAACTGGACACAGTATTTTGGTCATGGCCTCACCAGTGTTGAGAAGGAGAGGGATGATGTCCCTCAACCTGCTGAGAAATGCGCTAAAGAAAATGGTGCTACTGTAATATTTTAGTATTTTAGATAATACTTTCAGATTTTATTTATTGGTTACATAAAATGTGTAACTTGTTTTTATTCAAGGTTGGATCAGCTTGCACAGCTTTCACTGAAAGGCATCTGATGATTATCTTGCAGCTAAAAAGACTAATAATGGACAAATGATTAAATCCACAACATAATGAGTGCTGAGAGTTAAAACAGGTGTATTATGGATAATACCATATGTTTTGAACAGCACTTCCATCAGAATTCCTATAAATTTCTTCTGGTATTAAAAAGTAAACTGTCTCTCATCTGTAACAATCTGACATGCTCAGATAACAGATGGCTTGGAAGCCCTTAGAACTTCTTCTCCCCCCTGTAAAGAAGAGCTAAAAATGAAGTGTAGCATCTATTATTTTTCTGCGCCCTTTTTATCACCTTCTGACTAAACAGAAAAGTGATGTATGACAGGGCAGTTGGCCACACTGTGGCATTTCAGATGTGATTATCAACATGCAGCACACTGGGGCTAGAGGTTTCTCAAATGAATGTGACAGGAGTCAGCCTTTTCACAAGTGCACACTCCATAATCTCAGCACTCAGTAACTCCTGTGTCGTCTGTGTGCCACAGTGGAGTTCCTGCAACTCTATGGCACAAGTTTTAAAATCCTTAATCTATATAAACCTACAGGCTGCTCCTGGGGACTCCTCAAATTATTCTTAGAAAGTGTGTTTTAAAGGCAGCAAAGTTGGCAGGCTGAAGTTCAGTCAGCTCCTTGTACAGAGTGCCCCTCAGCAGCTGCTCTCATCCTCAAGCATGAACTTTTATCAAAAGCTGAATGACTTCTGTAAATCTTTATTTGCATATTGGTCAGGCAATAAGGCAGAAGGAATTGTGTTGACTATCAAGAGATGTTGACTATCAAGAGAAAAGCCTGGAGAGACCATCAAGCAGTAGGATCACCAAAAATCACTCAGGCTGGTACACCAGAAAGTAGAAAACAGCCACTCTGAGTGCTGTTCAGAAGAAACTTCTGTTACTCTTACCTCCCATCCCTTCTTGAGGGAAGTTAAATGACAGAGGGAGAAAATTCCTTGCTTCTTGGATTATTCCTCTGCCTGAGGAATAATTGGTGTTTAACCTCCAGGTTATACAAGCATTCCTAGCACAGACCTAATGCATCAGAAGTGGAAAATAAAAGGAATATCTTGTGTGCTTATTCAAGTGAGCTGCTTACAAAGTGAAGCATGGGCTGGCTGTGTACATTCCTGCACAGCATCAGTGTGAATCATTACTGACCTCCTTGCACAGATCTGGGTCTGATGTATCTCTCCCTGAGTTTCTTTGCTTATTTTTGTTTCTCAAACTCTTGTCTGTTGCTTGGCATTCCCAAATAACTATTTTCCAGCTGTTCTATGGAGTGGAGGAGTTGGAGCACACGGGATGAAAGTACCAAAAACTCACTGAGACCAACTGTGACTGTAAGTTAAAGTCACCTGTGGGCTACTTTAATCTTTCATTTGTCTCCATTGTTTCTTACAGGATGAAGGCTTTTTCACTGAACCAACAGTGATATTATTTTAATTGTTTTTGTCAGCGGGGTAGGTCGTTCTCAGAAGAGTCAGGCACGAGTTGGTGCCAATTTCTTATGTCAAACTGAATAGCTTTTATCTTTTAAGCTTTGATTAAAATATAAAAGCACAAAATTCATTTCCCCATTTTAAGTTAGAACTGAGTCAAGACACACATAAAGATTATCTATTGCTTCCAAGTGTCCAGTATCATTCCATGGTAAAAAATTATTTCATAAATCTTCTGCTGTCTAGGCTGTTTTGCTTCTAGGAATAAAACAAACTCTGGCAGCCTAAGAAGTCAAGAAAACACATTTTGTTATTAAATGAACTGTAGCAAAGTAATGCTATAGATTTATATTTAAATGGCAATATCTGCTTTAGTGCATTAAAAGACCATGATAGAACTGTTCAAAGTCACATGAAAATGTGTGTGAAACACAGAGGAGGAGAGAGGAGCTCTCTGTGAATATTCAGCTGTATCATAAGTAACAGACAGGTTTCTGTTAGTGCTACAGCCCAGCACCAGTTCTGTGGGGACACTGAGCTTCTGATAATGACTTGGATAAACTGATCTGTGGCATTCAGGAAATCCTGACTACAACCAAAAAAAAAGTATTTGAGGAAGATGTTGATCTGCAAAAAGCATAAAATAAGGGTAAGATTAGACAAATGGTTCATGTGTCCTCCCTTACCTCAGGCATAACTGGGCACCTAATTAATTTTCTGTATTTTAACAGCCTGAGGAAATACAGTCTTTAACCTTATGCTTTATTCCTGATGCACAATGTACTCTACAGCTACTTTGACAATAAAATTATAGTTCTGCTTAGATGATGAAATCTTACAGAAATAGCAATTTTTTCAACTCTTAAACATAAAGGTTACCTCTGGAGGTAGAATTATGGAGGGTGAATATGCTGTTGAAAGATTTTAAAGGAATTGAGATTTTCATTGGGAGAGAGAGAAAGAGACAGGCATTAAGGGATCTTTCCTGCCCCTTCTCTCCTATCATAATTCTTTCAATTAAGTATATCCCCAACTGCTGCGAATTGTCTTTTCCAAAACCAGGACTTTAAAATGAATGTGTGTGAAGTTGGGTTTTTCCTGACTTGTTTTGTTTGTTTTTAGAGGGATTTTTTTGTGGTGGTCTTTTTGGCAGGATTTTTGGTTTTTTATTTTTGTGGGTTTTTTGTGGACGGGAGTTTGAAGAAAAGTGTTGTGTTGAAGAATTCAAAATTTTGCAGCAATAGGAGAATTATTTAACAACCCTAGTTTTTAGGTATAATGGCACAATATGTTGTCTACTAAAACCTCTTAAGATGCTGCAGTGCATACATAATAATCCAGATTTTGATATCTCTAATTTTTCACATGGACACATCATAATCTGTTTGATTTTACAGTTCAGCAAACTGAGAGCATGCATTCTACCCCACTGTGAGAAAGGCATTAGCAGCTGGGGAACCCAGACTCCAAACATCAGTGTTGTAAATTATTAAAGGAGGGTTGTGTGTGCATTGTGATGGGCTGGCACAGTGTGCTTGAACCCATAAATCAATAAGTTCTGTCACAATGAGTTATTCATGAGCACAAGGCCAATTTCTGCCTGGAATCCTTCTTTCATCTGGAATCCTATGGCAAGCAAAATGATTTCCACTCTTAGGATATCATTAAACTGGGGATTTTAGGCTGTATCATGTTTTCTCTGTGTTTGTGTGGCTGGAAAAAAAACCTTAGAAGAAAATCTTCACACGTTTTAACAGTTTTGCTCCAATGTGGAGAACAGATACTCATGAATTTCATGTTGGCTCGTGAGGATTTTTGTACCTCCTGAGTTGATTCCCATTTTGGTTTGGATGCTGGCTGTGTGCATGCCAGCTGAGAACTGAGCTCCTGTTCTTACATTTTTGTTCAGATGGTTGTTTTGATATTTCCACCATCAGGCTCTGCATTCGTAGTGTCCCCTGTAGGCACCAGTAGCATCCCAGTGGCTGAGCACCCTGATAGGTGTTTTGGCCATTTTATTTTTCAAAATTCATTATCTTTCAGCAATGAAAGAGCCATGAGATGTATTTATTGCAGTATTTAATTTTTTTCTGTCCTTTTATTAACCCCCTGTTTCACAATCATCTTTTTGCAAAATCTTTATTGTTACAGAAAGGAAAAAAAAACTGAAAGTGCACAGATTTCTGGTTTCTAGTACACTTTCAGAAGCAAATGCAATGATCACAATCACAACTAGTGTTGGTGGTGTTCACTGCATTGCAACAAGGTAAAGGTGATGCTGATACATGTGCAGCACATGAGTCAGAACTGAGACAGGGATCAGAATTCCCTTTGCAGATTGGGATTATAGCCACCAGAATCTCAGTCAATGGTGCCAATAAATACAGGTCAGAGAGGACAAACCCTGGGGATTAATGGACTCCCAGCTGATTGAGTAGTCCACTGTGATGGCCCTGCTGCTCCCAAGGTCTGATGATAATGGCAGTTTTGGTACTGCAGTGTTGATTACTGAATTTCAGGGAATTTTTTCCATGGTCTGTAACAAGGGGAATAAGGCCTTACTCTGCATCCACCTGAGAGCTGGTGCCTCCAGTTATGCCACGTTTTTTTCTTGGGTTTTGGCAGAGGTGAAGGAGTTAAGGGGAATACTCATGCCAAGGGGAGGAGCCAGGCTTAACTACCACGAGGCAAAGTGAATAAACAAAACCCTTTAAAAGGTTAAAATTACCCAGTACCCTCATGGCATTTTCCTTCATCTTGTCCAAAATTTAAGTCCTAGAGGGCAAGCTCCAGTGCAGAATTTAGAAAAATTATACTGAAGGTTTGGGAGATGAGGCAGAATTTGCACTACTATAAATGACATTATTCTTTGTTAAAAGTTTTGTTTATCTGTCCTTATTCTCTTGTAATGTGGCATTTCCTCCCTGTAATTCCTACCCCCTCCCTATAATTCTTCTTCTTATCATTCACTGAAAGTCATCTTTACAGCAGGAACTGAAAAATGCACATTAGCAAAGTGAACATGCAGCAGGTTACTTTATGAAATTAATTATTCAAGGGAATGTGAGGCACAAAGCCAACCTAGTAAAACAATCAGGTAGATGAGCATTTTATTTCCTGGGAGAAGAAGGTTTAAAGTTTGACTCTAAGAAAGTGAGCTCTTCCCACAGCAGCAAAAAGTAAGAAATTTTACGCTTTCTGCTACTAACTCTCTGAATAGAAGAGCAGAAGTTAGTGCATGAGCTAGTGTACATCACAGAGTGGTTTATTATGTGCTTCTTTATTGCTGTAAATGAAAATATAAATGGGCTAGGAACTGAAATGTATATGTAACCTGTTGTTTTCATATCTAGAATTAGGGGAATTTCTTCTGTGATGCTTTCACTCTCATTAGAAAATATAGTGTTAGGTGCATATGATAATATATATGTGTGTGATTTTCTGTTGTGGAAGTGTTTGTAAATGGCTGAGTCCATGCAATGTGGGAGGAGAGCCACAAACATTGGCAACAGAGAATACAAATTCCTTCTGATGGAATTGCTCCTTCCACACCGAGGGCCTGCTCCCTGCAGAGGAGCTGTCAGGGCTTTGCTGGCAATGCTCTTGTTTCCTCTCTGCATGCAGACACTCAGGACCATCATCAGCACAGCTTCTGCAGAGGATCAGCAGCCAAAATTACCCCCTTCCTTTTGTTTTTGATAGACAACCTTTGATAGGTTGAGCTTCCTCTGTACTTGTGGAGTTCAGCATTTTCCTATGGTTGTTATCCTTCCCTGGCAAAGGCCATGAAAAATCCTTTAAACAGGGGATTACAGGGTTTGCTTGGCTTTGCTGTAGAAAGAGCTGGCAGGATTCAGGCCCAAAGGACAGGCAGTGTATGAATGTCATGTATTAAAATGAAAGGAGGGAAAAAGCTGTGGATGACATTGAGAGGGAAACTGGTCTCTTCACACTAATGCTGGCCTGGATCAGGAGGTTTGATGTTCTGAAGCACTTGTCTCAGGTTAACAGTACTCTGTTTGGAAGGATTGACACTTAGTCCTGCTGCTCACAAACCTAAGCTGTGCTACTGCTGAGACTCTTGTTTCAGAGCTGTCACTGTGAAGGCAGCAAGCAGCACAAAAGTCCCACGAATCCAAACCCTAAGGCAGGTAAAATGTTTTTCCTCTACTTTTCCAGTTGGGTAAGTGTTTGGGATCACTAAACTGGCCCTGATCACCAGTGTGAAGTGCAGCTTAATATTAAGTCACGTTTTGTGTTCAGTGTCAGTGTGGCAGCAGGGAATCAGCCTTATGATCACTACTATCCAACCCAGATCCCTACACAGGGCAGTGACAGTCTCTCGTGTGGTGTGACACCAGATTGAAAAGCGCTGGAGCAAGAGTCGGAACCCGTTAGGTCAAATTGTGATGAAGGTTTTGCAGGGCTGTGTCCTGTTCTGTTTGACAAAATGACATTAACAGAACTGTTACCTCAGTTACTTTGTGAGCTGTCCTGTTCAGCCCGCGTGCAGAGCAGTACAAACAGCAATGGCACACACTGTTACTCCCAGTAAGGTTGTTGGTTACTTGGAGGAGCTCAGAAAAAAGTTGCATTTTTAATTTTGTTCTGAAGGGACCTGGATTCTTTTTATACATTTGTATTTTATGTGATGTTTAGCAATCAGTTTTTAACTGGAAGGCTGGATTTGCTGAGATTCCAATATCATACCATCTTCCCAGCTTAGAAAAGTGCCAAATGTGTGAATACATAGGCTGTCTTTTATTCCTTGCTATTTTTTGGCAAAATAAACTTTAAAGAACGAAATTCAATGACATTCCTAACTGTGTCTTAAATTATATTTATTAGCATCACTTTCTGTCTTCCAAACTTAACATAATAGTTTCAAAGTGATGTCTTGTTGTCCAGACCCCTCTGTGACATGAGATTGGGAACAAGAAAAACTGAACAGCTTTGGTAACCAAAGGATGCTGTTGGCTGTGTGAAAAGTACTCTCTTGTACATGGGATAATTTAAAATAAAAAGTGTGTTCTGGGTCAACATTTTCTGAGAGGTTTGCACTCTGTTGCAACCAGCACTAGGATGGTTCAGCCGCAGAAGGGATCCTGCTCAAAGGGGGAACCTTCAGATGTCATTAGATAATCACATTACTTTACAAATGTCTTTCAACCATGCTGTAATAGAAGATGAAGTTCATGTGGAAAAGGAAGTAGAAAAATGGTGACATCATAGTTGGAGTGTTCCAAAGTTGCGTGAAAGGACAGACAAATAGGGGTCAACTCCTGGGAGCAGTCTCTCCTCAAAAAATATGAACAGTTTCGTATTTCAAAGGAATTGAAAAAATGGGGAGGAGTGCCTTTTCCACCTTTTTAATTGTAATACTGGAGCAGCATTGATTAGCTCCTCACTGTTTAAGAGCTGACCTGACACCGAGCCAGCAGTTGCCACGGAATATTTTGTCACTTCACCTGTTGAGAACATTTTAATAAATGTCAGTTGAATCCCACATAAAAAGCCACAATTTGAAAAGGGAAATGAGAAAACAGTGTTTGAAGACTTGTTCTCCTGCATTAGACCAGAGTTTCCATGAGCCTTAATGGTGTAACCTCATGCCACTCCCCTGACACGAATTCAGGCCATTCCCTTGGGTGCTGTCACTGTCAGCACAGAGAAGAGATCAGTGCCTGCCCCTCCTCTTCCCGTCACAAGGAAGCTGAAAATGCAGTGAGGTCTCCCCTCAGTCTCCTCCAGGCTGAACAGGCCCAGTGACCTCAGCTGCTCCTCACACAACTTCCCCTCATACACAGATATGTGTCCTTATAGAAATATACCCTTAGATATAGACACAGTGTATGTATTTTCCAGCTACAGGAATTCCTCTTTTAACTTGATAGATGGGTGTTTGCCATAAAATTTGGATTTGGTGGTCATTGACACTGCCTGAAGTGCCTGGAAATCTGATCATAATACTGCTGACTTTGTCTAAGCTTTTGTTTGTAAAATGATTGTTCTTTCTTTCTGTTCCCATCAGTAAGAAATCTCAATAACAATCTTGCAAGCAAAACCTCTTTTTTTGCCTTCCTCCTCTGCCTACCACCCACAACTAAAAAATAATACTTGACTATCCATGGCTAACATATAAAATTAAGAATGACTGCCACTTAATGATTTTATGACTAGTTGTCTACCAGTGTAATAATTAATTATCACTGTTGTATTTTAGTGAAATTCATTGTATATGTCAGCTTAAACCAGTGCACTTCCAGCTACAGGTTGAGAAGCTGTGATGGTTAAAAGGGCAGGGATACCACATCCTTTTCCTATGACTTACAGATGGAATGAGCACATTTAAATCACACTCACCTCTCCTTTCCTGGAATAGCTGTCTATTTAAAAACATCCCTTACACATCTAGAGGCACTGAATATGAAAAACTCAATGCTGAGAATGTTGGCACCTAGCTTTCTAGTGGAGAAAACCAATAAAATTTGACCAAGTGCTCTGGGAATAATGGGTGATTTAGTTTCCTTCAAGCTTGTGACATAATCACACAGAAAGATGTGGCAGTGCTGACGTTTCAGGCATTTAATATCAAGTACTCATAAACCTGTTAAAACTGAAATTGCATCCCTAATTACCAAATACATCTCATCAGTTTCTGTCACTCCCAACACAAATGTGAGAAGTTGGCAGAGTTAGAGCACTTTACTGCCCTGCTTGCTGATAGGCAGTCTTTATGAATTTACCTCTGGAGAGTAAAAGACTTCTGACTTTCCCAGAGCTTCATCAGCTTCTACCTTCTACTGCATACAAATACTTTTCCTGATGCTCTGTTATGAGGTGAACAGCTTTAGAAGTCACCATCACTTTCATGTGGGTAACAGTGCTGAATGATTAAATTCTATTGTCTGCACTTTCTATAAAAATCATTAAAGTGGAAAAGAGCTACCTCCAAATTGAAATTCTGTCTTCAAGGTCATTGCCATTTTACCTCTTCTGCCTTGTCAGATGCATGCTGGTGTATACTCTAGTGGTAGAAAAATATATCCAATTTTCAATTAAAAAAACAAAGCAATACAATCTCTGTCAAGTCAGAAAATGGGAAAATATCCATCAGCACATTGCTTTCACAGCCTTTAGTTTTTGTGTCAATGACCCATAAAGCTATTCTGGAAGATCAGTTTGATTCTGTATCTTTCAGCAGGATAATCCCAAAACCAGAATGTGAGATGCAGGGAGGCATATGTTACTTTAAACTCTAATTGTTCACCTGTTCCTTACTCTCATTGCTGATCCTGAGTGCTGATTATAGTGATACCAGTGAGATTTTCATAGTTTTGGTGGGCAATACCTGATTCAGCACTTAAATAGAAATGATCCCATGTATTAATTGGCATGAACCAGCAGCTGATTTTTTCCAGTATTAAACATGGATTTAATAAAGAAAAATAAAACAATCCAGTGCCTTCAGTCACCAACTCTGTTTCTGCAGAAAATTGTTGGCACATGTTCAGTGGAATTGGTCTGTCTGAGGTGAGAAATACCCTTTGTCAGTCTGGCAGAGTAATCAGTCAGGACCTGGATTGTCCTATTCAGATGCTCCACACCACAGCCCTGGCTGAATGTAATTTGATAAACCATATACCCAGTTTGCTTGTACCTGAAGGAACAGCCTGAGAGCCTGAGGGAACTCCCTCTCACAAGGCCCTTATCATCTTATTCTATGTCTTAAAATCAAAGAAATAGCATGAGGAGAAGCTGTACTATCCAAATGGTAATACAAAATGAAATTAAAAAAAACAACCAAAGCCATCTTTAAATTTATCTCAAGATATAGCTTGTATATGTGCACACATTCAAATGAAACAAAATTCTATATGCTTGCTATGGTCAGTGTTTTCTGCAAAGGAAAATTCTGACCTCTAGTATCTCAACCGGCATAAAAGAAAGCATAACCCTTGGAGTGAATTACAACTGTTGTAAAAGCTAAGTAATTGATGAATAGCAAATGGTGGCAAAGCACATTGAAGATGTACTTCAGATCTCTAAAACTCTGAGAAAATAAACACAGAATTATTGCTGATGTGACTCTCCTGCCTTAGCATGACTCTGTATTTTTCAAATAATTGCCTCCAGGTGTTCCAACTCTTCTGTAAATGACAAAATGTCCTTAACTGAATGATTATTTGCTTTAAAAAAAAGTCCACAAAATGGTGCAAAGCTTACTAAAGCATTGTTGTAGGGCTCCTTTCAAACGTGCAGTCTGACCTACCTTTCCTCCATCCAAGTGCTTGGGAATTTTGCCATGATTTCATCAGCAAATGTCTTGTACTTTCTCTCAAAAGGAGGGAGAATCAGACCAGGGCTGGTAGCTCAGAAATACTCCAGTTGTGAATATATACACACTCCTCACAGCTGAGTTGCTAATCAATAAAAGGAGTTGATGGCTCATATTGGCCAGTGAATGGAGCTCATGGTCCAGAGTGATTGTTGCATCCTATGCCCAATTCCACTTCACCTTTCTGAGCACCCTTGGGCATGATCAGGTCATGAACTCTGCAACAGGTGAATTTTTCCTTTAATCCACTCCTTTCTGCCTCACATATCACGGCTACAGTAGGGAAATACATGTTTTCTCATACTCAAAAAGTCTCTAAGATCTACTTCAATCAACATAGTTTATCTCTCACTATTAGTTGTTGTGAGTTTAATCATCCGGAATGGACTTAGTGTTGTGAGGAATGTTTGAATTTAAATCACTCCACAGACATCTCTACGAGTTGTATGACAGCAGGAAAGATAATTTCACCTCCAGCTGTGTTGGTTCCCCTAATCTGACCAAAAACCCAATAATGCTGATGTGCCCCACAGAGATACTCTTTGGCTTGCAAGAATAAGTTTTTAGAAGATTTATTGTGCACAGATGAGAGAGTAACTAGACTGGTAGCTGAGTGGTATATTATTTATTCTTATTGAATTTCAGTCCCACATAGCACAAGTATGTGAGAAAATTGAACCTGACTTTATAATAATACATATTATAATACAGCTTCTTAAACTTATGCATTTGATTCAGACTGAAATTATTATTTCCAATGGGCTACATTTTAGTGTGGTTTTGTCTTGGTTTTTTTTTTTTGGTTTGCTTTGAGTAGTTTTTTTTTGTGAGTAATGTATTAATTTCTCTTGTAAGTGGGATTCAATATTTGTTTGTTGGAATGTGGAGGTGGCTGGGTTGATTTTCGTATTTGGATTTCTTCTGTAAGAAATGTTAATCTTCACATTCGATGAAAAAAACTGTGCACAACAAATGTACTGCAATGACTTCCAAGCATTCAAAATACAGCAAGGACTTTATAACAGTTTTAACCTTCTGGTTATTCAAAATGCCATTTCACATTCATCTACCACAGTTAAAACAGAGATGAACAGGGTTATTTCTGGAGTGGTTGCAGTGCAGCTGAGACCACACCTGGCCCAATCTGCAGAGGGGTCTAAATATTCCCAGACATCAGCCAGCTGTGACTTCTTTCTGGCATTATGGCTTTTTACAGATGCGCTGCTCATAGCAGGACCTGTTTCTATTTAAATCAAGGCCTGACTTACCTGTTGACAGTATTGAATTGGAACCATTGTGATCTTCATGAAACGCTTCAGTTCTTTGAAGTCTGTGGGCATGGAAGGATTTTCTCCTTTCTTTTTTTTTTTTTTTCCCCCCGCAGATGAGTATATTGGTACTTGTTTATTGTCAGATTTATCTTTACAGTCTCCCTTCCCAACTGCATACTTTTATCACCTCTTTATGCTAATGCTCTCCCTGGCCGCCTGTACTATCACCTCTCCATTTATCTTCTTCCCGTGTGTGATCTACGGTGCTCATTATCTTCCTGTTCTCAGATCACTTTCTGCCTCCTCAGCGTGCCAATGACCCTTTTATCACCCGGCTATGTTTCACAATCAGCCCAGATAATGCTTCATACTTCCTTACTATTCCTTCGCTTCTATTTTTGTGCTGCTTACTCCCCCTTGCCGTTCATTTCTCCCCAACAAGGCTTGTTTTAATGCTCACCCACTTACACCACGTGTTTTGCTTAGTACTGTATCAGTTGTCTTCATTACCTGGGTAGTACTTTATTGATTTCCATGGTTCACTATATCAGAGTATATAATTCCTAGCAAATTTCTTTCTCCATCGAGTTTATTTAATCCACCCTCTTCCCAGTCTCCCCTTCAGACCAGACTTCATATTCATGAGGCCAACAGTACATTAACTGCTTAACTCATTGATTCTTGCACCTTACAAAGTGCTTCATCCATAACCTTACACATTCTGCCTGAATTCAGCCAACTTGTAATTCCTGCTCTAGATATGGCTACTTAGAGCATGTCTTTAATGTGTATTTTAGACAATTTATATGCCTCAATTGGTACTTTTGCAGCCACCACATGAAATGTTTTCAGCTCATTCACTCCAAGCTACTTAAACTTGTATTTCCCAAAGCTCCTTTCAGGTTTTGTGATTGCTCGTGTTAAATAATAAATTCTAAAAAAGAAGGAGGGTTGCTGTTGTTGCTGTTGGTTTATCCTAAAGATCTTTTCATTAACAACATGACTTTGAGGAGCTGGGAGACTTGCAGACTTTCATACATGAATCCTTTTCAAAAAGAAGCCTTACTTGGTCCTATGTAAACCCCCTTCAGTCTGATGGGGATTTGGTAAGGTAACAGATACCTGTAAATTTAATCTTCCATAGAAAGTTCCAGCTGTCACATGCAAAAAAAAGTCTGGCTGTTGCACAAAAAACCATAATCTGTATAATATGGAATATTATTTTCCAGAATAAATGGAAAGGAAGGTAAATTAAAGACATTTTTGGATAAGCAGATCAGTAATTGAGCCGTGAAGTTTACATACTTCGTGGGGTATACAACTACAAAGAACAATCCCAGGAACAGATTGTGTGGCTTTAGTTTTCCTGTTATTTTAAAATATTCCCAAAGTAGTTGAAATTTTCCCAGTTCTGGACAATGCAGAAATGTGATAATGGCCACAGACTCTTCTTAGGAGCTTATCATTTTATAGTTCCCCTAAAATATATTTTCAATTTTTTTGTTTTAAAAGTTTTTCTACATTTGATCAACTTCCTGGCTTTGGCAAACTACTGTGATGCTAGAAAGGACATGGTTGAGCCAATTCATAATTTTACTGAAGAAATAAGAAAGTCCTGCAGCAAAGGAGATTCCAACAGTGGAAAAAAGTGGTGTTGACTAAATGGCTCCAAATTGAAAAGGATTCTTTTCAATTTGAAACTTTTGACTCTGTGCACACACAAAACAGTCCAGTCACAAATCAATTTCAGTATGTCTCATTCCTCTCCCAAGGTATAGTTGGAATAGATGGAAAATTTTTGCTATGAAGTATAAATGAGGATAAATCCTGCATAGTTAGGGCTGGGCTATGTGTTTGTAGATATTTTTATAGTGTTCTATATTCTCTACTGTGTTTTATCCAGAGGCAGACTAACAGGGGTCAGGAGGGTGTAAGAGAAGTTTAATAGTCATTTGTCCATCTTCCTTTCCTGTCAGACATGTGGCATTTCCTGCTTATCTTCATCATTAGTCACCTGGAATATATTGCACATTTTCTAGTACAGAAGCATTTGATTCTGTGATGGTGATGATTAGGAGGAGAGGTTTAAAAATCTTAGTTCATCAAAGGGGATGAATAGTTTGAGGCCCTTGTTTTAATGTCAGCAGCGAAGCATAGCCAACAATGACTGCAGAGAGTTGCAATCCAGAGGTGTATTGGAAGAAGGAATCAGAACTGGGGAAGAAGGAATCAGAATATTTCAAAATTCTGTAAATACTGCACTGACTCTGTACTTTGAAGCAGTCTTGGCACTCTCACAGGATGCATTTACAGGCTGCCCTCCGTGGTAAAGACCAGCCTAACCTTGAGACTATTGTAGTTCCAAGTTAGACTCTTATCCTGGAGATTTCTATTTCAGGGTAACAGGGAGGTAAATTAAATCTGGTTTAGAAATTGGCAGTATTTTTATCATCCAGGGAGGCAATCCCTTACATCTGAAGGGAATAGCTAAATCATCTTTTGTCATTACTCTTATTACTGCCACGAGATGATCTTTCAGCCATTGTAGATGACCTCAAGTGCATTGCTCTCCAAAGGAAGGATAAAAGCAAACCTCATGTTTTTAAAAACAAACCTCATTCTTGCGGAGAAAATAGGAGAGAGGACATCTGCTGTTGTAAATCTGTGATTTTCCCATCAGCCACAGTCTTTCTGAAATTAAAGGTGAAAGTTGCAGAAGGGAGGTGTTTTGCATAAATTGGGTTTTCTTTTCCCACTTGAAATAAATGCAGGTCATGGTTAATGAAGTGCATATTTGTATATGGCTGAAAATCACTGCAAGTTCTCATTTTACTCATATGTATTATTTGATTTCTCACATTAGCCATGGATTAGTAAGTACTTGTGGGACTGCTCTAGTAGACAAACGTTCATAAATCAAAACAGAAATTCAAATGTGTTTTGATCCCTGTAGTTTCTCCCAGTACATACATATATTTCCTTCAGGAATGTCACATGTACAACAGCATTAAAGAATTTCAGTTAATGTTACATATTTGAGCATCAAATTGTGTGAATAACAATTCACAATTGTGTGAATAAGATCTAGCTCTTATCACCATGTAAAATATATAAAGGATCAGATGGAAATAAATGGAAATTTATCTTGACAGAAACTTTCATTTTTTTATACAGTTCATTGTAATAAAGACAGCTCTTTACTGGAAGGGTTCAGTGGGATAATTCACAGGCTAATATACAGATCATGCAGTATTAGAACCTGCTCCAGAGCTTTGCTTTCATACTCTTATTGAATATTGAATATTGTTGAATATTGTTATTCATAGGTGCTGAGATTCACAGCTCAGTTAGAGGATGTGCAGCTGTGTTAAAGACCTATGGAACTCTGGCAGCATAGGTCAAGGGAGTGAGGAAAAAAACAGCTTATTTGTGTGCCATTCAGCCTTTAACCTCTTTTGAACTTTCTAATTTTCAGCATTTTGTACCTGTTGCCATGCTGGTCTTACTGATAGAATCAACCCTGTGGACGTGCAGGGATGCTGGAGCTCCTTGTCTCACCTGTGGGCAGTGTTCTCAGACCTGAGGGCAAATGGACAGCACTGCGCTGCATCAACACCACTGTCAGAAGCAGAGAAAATAAAGTTATTTTTTTGCAGGCACACCGGCATGCAGGTGAATTGCCACTCTGCCAAAGGTGTCTCAAAATGTGATTCCAGCCACCCTGTGCCATTTGAACCTTTTCCCTGTCTTTTTGTTCTGCTGACTTTCCTAAACCTTTTCTTTCCCCCATGTTACATCACTGGTGACCCTGTTGTATATGGAGGTTGTATGATTCATGTTGTACACCAGATAAATCCATTTGGTATGTGACAAAGATTGTAGAACAACACCCAAATGGAGTGGAATTTTTCCAGTGTGCTCGTCTGAATTTTAACTCTGCTCCCATGGAAGCACAGGGAACATTTGCCTTCAGCATAAAGAGAGGTTAGAATAGATAAAAACAAGTGAGTTGCTTTAATAATTAGGCAGCTGATTTTTCCAAGTGTTTGAAATTCAGTTTAGACTGCTATGTGGAGGAAAAGAAAATATATGAATAACCATAAACCTTAAGGAAGGGTACCCATTAAAAAAATCAAAAGCTAAGCATGGATGAATACATCCTACAAGCCAAGATTTTAAAGAGTAACATTGTGTAATGGTGCAACATGTGTGCATAAAATTACACCACTTCATCAAGCCCACAATTTTTAAATTAAATAAATCAATGCTGTATTTGAAAAGTCTATAGCAGAACACATGCAAATTAGGTTCCTGTATTCCATATAGTACCTCTTATTGGGACCTTTGCACAAGAGGTGATGCATAAAACATCCCAGGGGTGTACAGAAATATTTTCATCCCTTTTCTTCAGAAAACTGCCTGAGGTTTGGAACAACCAGGTTTGGAACTCTGTAGTGCTGTAACAGAAAGTCCAAACACACAGACTAGGTATGTTTAGCTTCAAACATGATTTCTGTTTCCTGGACCTGAAAATTCAGATAACTGATAAAGGTTTTCTGTTTGTTTCCAAAACTACCTGTCCTGAGAAGTTGTTGTTGAGTCTCACTAAATTTCTAGGTGAAATGGCACCTCAGTCCTATGAGGTATTGACACAGCTTTGCACAGCATCACAGCAAACTCTTTATAAAAAGGAAACCTGTCCTGGCAGCCATCTCTGAGACAGAAAACCAAAAAAGGCTCCCATTGTGCTGAGTATGTCCTCTTGGTTATTTCTAGCTGACTTTTGTAACTGCTAGAATATTTTTTTATTATTATTTCTGAGGGGACTGATTTTGATTTTTCTCATACAATTTTTAGAGAGTCATGGCCCTGCTTTTTAAGTTACCTCTTTCACCTGGAACCAAACTACTGAAATGTAGATACTGACACACATGACAGATGGAAAATTAATCTAACCCCATGAGGCACAAGCAGTCTGTGGCAAAGGAGGAAGGTGAGCTTTAGTCATTTCTCCTTTCCTGTCCTCTTTCTTCTCTTCTCTGTGCTAGGGAGGCCTCTGAACACATTTCATCCAGGTAAGCAGGAGCTGTCTTTAATGCCTGGTATCAAATTGACATTTTTCAGCTTACAGGCAGATCAGTGCAGCAGGCCATGCAATATGCAAATAGGTTTAGAAATAGAAACGTGGCTGTGTTTCAAAGAAGTGCAGCAGATGCAAGTATGTCTTCCATCCTTTAAATTTTCCGAGTACCCTGAAGCTCTGTGAAGTTGATCACATATAATAAACCTCCTTACTCTTCCTCTGACAAGCTTGATTTGT
This sequence comes from Irena cyanogastra, assembly GCA_013397155.1. Taxonomy (NCBI): domain Eukaryota; kingdom Metazoa; phylum Chordata; class Aves; order Passeriformes; family Irenidae; genus Irena; species Irena cyanogastra. The sequence goes on from VWZV01008837.1 coordinate 106,415, forward strand.
GTTTCAGAAAGAGGATTTACCTATTGCTACTCATTCCCCCTCCATCAGTGGGATTGTGGACAGTACAATCAGCAGGGATTAACTAATACCTGTTCAGGCCTGGGCACACACCCAGATCAGAAGGAATTCAGGAGTGAGCCCATACACAAATGAAAATACCTGGGATCTTGGTGGCACTGCTCACTTACTTGACCCTCTAAGCTAACAGGCATTTAGTTTCACTGGGACTTGAAAAGAGACATTGGATGGGATTCCCAGTGAGTTTTACATTCCTTGGCAGGTGACCAGATGATGTGCTCTTTCTGTGTCTGGTAAACCCATTTCCACACTGCATTAGGAATTTATCAAAGCTGGTCAAATCACTTCTCTACAAAAATGAAGGAATCTTGGGAGAATTTTGTGTCTGCTCCTTTAGTAGTTCTTCTGTCTCTCGTTAGGATTTATAATTAGGCAAGGTATTTCCTTGAACTGACATTAAATTCATGATCTGACTTCATCCATCTTAAAAAAAAAATACATATAGTTCCTTTTTTTTTCTTGAAACAGTAACTATAGAATCACTGTACTATTGAGCTCAAGTAAATTGAAACACTAAATTGCCATATATGTAATTCACAGCTATATGTCACATCTCTGCAAACTAATCTCAAAATTCCCTCAGATCATTGTCAGAAACAGGACTTTATGACTTCACATTTTCTTCTGAAACCAGCTCTATTCTGTATTACAGAAAATGGTGACTAAGATTTATTATTCATATCTTAATAGATTTTTCAGCTTTTTCAAAGTCTTGTAAATGACATTGCTTTAATACAGTAATTTTAGAAAGAACAGGAAGGTAACCTACACATGGGTTAGTGAAGGTGCTGTTCTTAAAGCAGTGTTTGCCAGCATTCATTGCACTTTCAAATACTTGGCCATTTCCATAATATTTACTGACTAGAGAATTCCCACGTTTATTTTAAGTATGTCAGTAAATCTTGCAAGGAAAACGTGTTCCTGGCTTTCCATTTCTTAGTTTTCAGAAATTTCCAGAGAATGAGCAAATATTTCGAAAAATGTTTGGTTGGTTTTTTTTTATCTGTGTGTCTGAAAGCATATTTGTGTATGAAGCTGTGTTTTATTTTACTTTGTTTTGAGGGAAACAGTCTTGTCAGACAAGAAGGAATTTCATCTTTGACTCACTCATAGTGACTGACAGGGAGCAGATATAGAATAGAAATTCTTCCTGTGAGAGCGGGCAGGCCCTGGCACAGGGTGCCCAGAGAAACTGTGGCTGCCCCTGGATCCCTGGAAGTGTCCAAGGCCAGGTTGGACATTGGAGCTTGGAGCAGCCTGGGACAGTGGGAGGTGTCCCTGCCCACGGCAGGGCATTGGAACAAGATGGACTTTGGGGTCCCTTCCAGCCCAAACCATTCTGTGATTCTTCAAACAGCAAAATTACCAAAACCAATGCAAGCATCCTCCAGATGTCCAGCAGAGTAGCTGCATTTTCTCATTGTGGAAGGAAGAAGAGTATTGAAAGGACAGATGGAAGACTGGGAAGGAAATAGGGCACAGCTTTACAAGACAAGCTTTTAGATCCCAGCATTGCAACGAATCCTTCAGACTTGGCATTGCCTCACCCCATCCTGCCCTGCCCCAGTAGTGGCTTCCGTTCCACACATTCAATTTTTCTTAGTGTTTTGGGTTGGGTTTTTTTAGGGATCTTTAAAGAAATTGCTGCACAAGAAGTGCTGTTTGCATTGCTGTCCTAAGAAAGTGCTTATTTTACCTAAAGCTTGATAATATTTTATAGGGAGTTTCTAGAGTGTTAATATATAATGAATAGATTAGAGAAGTTGGTAAATGCATTCCTACCATCTCAGCAGGTCTCATGCAGTCTGGATTCTGCTCCATAGCAATTCAGGGTTCTTATATATTAGAGAAGGCTATTCTCTGATTGAACCTATACCAATTACAAAATTATAAAACAGTGTGAATATATGAAAAAGCTTGTATTACACGAATGTTTGGGCCATGGTAGGGCTTCTGTGATAGAAGTAGAAGGTGCTAAAGAAGCACTTTGTGGCAAGGAGATGATCAGCACTGCTTTGAAATGCTCTGGAACGTGGGGCCTTAATTTCTCCATCTTTCCCTTCCTTTTTTCCCCCCTGGCTTTGACAATCTGCCTCTACTTCAGGCAGAGTTCAGGTTTATGGCAGAGGCAAATGCTGTATTAGGAACTGCTGCAAGGTTTGCCTTTTCTATCTTAGAACATCAAATCATCTTCTGGTTTTTCTAAATCCTTACAGTTCCAGAATCTGTTCACGCTTTTGCTACTTTTCTTCAGCTTTAAGCCATGTTTTACCTATTTTCTTTTTTCGAGCTGTATCTCTTTTTTTTCCTCTTTTTATTTTTTCTTTCTGGGGGGTGACTTTTTTTGACTTTTAATTTTTTTTTATTCTCTACCTTGTCTTCTTTCCTTGATGGCTTTGTTTGGCGACTTAAGCCTTCTCAGTGACCTTCCTTCATAACTCAGATTTTTCTAAAAAGGCTGATTTGTCATTGGTAGAATGAAAACGTGCTCAGTCCTCAATGTTTAAACAGCAAATCTCAGAAGACAACCACGATTCTGAATTGGCAATGCTGCCAAGTACCTCCCCTGTGCACTATTACTCAATTGGCAAGCATTATACAGCTGAAAGGGACTGAGAAGTAAAAATCACATTGTGCAGCACAATTTTTCATTGCTTCTTTCAACATTACTTGTACGAGATCTTGAAAACTGTGGAAGCTGCAAAGTCTCTTGCAGAGGAATCTGCCTGTCCTCAGTGGTCATCTTGAAGGAGGGAGGGAGACTCCACAACCTCCATCATGTAGTTGGATATCTCACATAATATTCATCCTTACCTACTGACTACTATATGTGATGTCTTTAAATGCATCTACACATTAGAAAATAAAGAAAAAACCTTTTTATTAAATGTTATTGATTTCATATAGTTCTCCAATATTTTCTTTCTAGTACCCTGTAAAGGAGTCCTTCAGATTAATGTGTTTCAAGCACAGCATTCATTATTGTAAGCACATTTTTCAGATCTGAAGTTAGTTCTGATTTATCTTGTCTGCTGTTTGTTTTCTTTGTTGCCCGGGATATTGCCTGTACAAGTAAATGTGTCAGTGTACTTCCTTGCAGAAAATCTGTGATGAGGTGCTAAAAATGTCCTTTCCAGACTGAGTGTTAGACACAGTAAGTATTGCATATATTGTGACTTATTCTTCCACAATTAACGAGCAAGCCATTCTTCATTTTGTATGTAATGTAGATAACAGGATACTTCTTACTAAACTTTTGTATCTATTTGTGCTTTGAATTTGGAAGAGATCCTGCCTTTCATAAGCTGCTGCACTTTTTTAGTTGGCAGCAAAAATGGCCTCAATTTTAAACCTCTTCTCTGCAAAATAGGTTAAGATTTTCTTTACATCCAAATGCTCTGTTCCTGGAGGAGACCAGACATTGTTGGGAATTACCTCATTTAGTTACCTATCATCAACTCTGTCACCTTTCCTGAGCTCCTTGCTTTAAATTCAGCAGGGTTAAGAAATGTCTTACCTCCTTTAAGGATTTACCTCTGAGAAGATATCTCAGTGTAGGCACACATTTTGTAGAAAGGAGTTCTTTTGTCAAGCCTAGGGTGAGTTTCTTAAGTTTTCTTATTTATTATCTTTTCCTGTTTCTTATACACTCCTTCAACCTGAAGTTTTTATATTCAGACTCTTCCAGTAAACATTTAGTTATCTCTCTCTGTCTTTACATAACATTCTTCCATCTCATAAATCTTACTTACTACTCTCAAAAACTGCATCCTGGATTGGAGATTCAGTGTTTGAGATGAGGAAAATAAAGCCTTATTTCATAGAAAATAAGTCAGGCGGTTTTTTTGTTTGGTTGGTTGGGGTTCTTTTTTCTAATTTAAATCCATCTGGTCAGTACAGACTGAAAATTAAACTCAGGCTTTGATGCTGGGTTTCTGCTCTGTACAGCAGAACTATAAATAATGGAACAAACGGGACAGAAGGAGACAAAAAAAACTTCCCAGCATTTTTACATGTAGGTATATCACTATTAATTTCTTTCTGAATGAAGAAGTGTAATTAATACAATATTAACAAAAAAAAAATCTGAGAGAAATCAAGAACTCATTGAGTTCTGTGCCAGGGAGAAATGAAGGGAGGGAAAGGAAGAAGAGAGAAAAGAAAGAGGACATACCTTGTGTCACTCAGTCCATCTAACCTTTACATCCTTCTGTAAAACCTCCAGGTTTGGGGACTTGAGCTCTGCAGGTTTGGCCTCAGTCACCGTGTCCTGAGGCAGAGCCCAGTCCCTGCTGCTGGTCCTCCAGCCCGTGGCTCCTTCTCTAGGCTGATGCAGCTACAGAGAGGCCCAGAAGGAAATCATTTCCTGAGTATTTCCTTCAAGGACTCTCCATCACATAGAGGCAGGTTTTGTAGTGTTATCAAGTGTTTGAAAGCCAAATATAAAGGGGGATCACTGCCTTACAAATTCCAACTTACTCCAAGGGACCTTAGAGTCACTCCTAAACCACTCCATGCACATGTGTGAACTCAAATCTCACTTAACAGACTGTAAATGCTGTTAACAGTTTCAACTAATTGTAGAAATCCATTGCCTTTCAGCACCATCATCTTAAAAGATAATTTCACTTTAGATTAAAAAAAGATCAATGTAAAAAAAAAAAATCTAAGAGGATTGCAACTAAGAATTGAGGCCACAGCAGCAACTTTCCTCCTCTTTTTACTGCCCTGCTTAAGCATTTGGGATTCCAAGCAAAACAGATGCAGGCAAAGATGTAACTTCTTAACGTGGACTTATCTTTTTGCATGCCAACACTGTTGTCCCTATACTCTAAGCTAGTAAAATGTGAGTACATATATCCCAGAGAATAATCTCTCTTTTCAAAATTGACTTAAAAAAACCAAAAAGTTTGGTAATGATCTTTTCTAGAAAAAGTGGTGTTTTCATACAGTATTTTTTCTAATTTGCCAGCTAGGGTATGTTCCAGTCAGAGTGTTTGGAGGAGTTTTGTTGGCTATTAGCTCACTTGCTCTCTCTTTTGTACTGAGGAGAAGCTGTGTGAACAATTTGTCAGGTGAAATTAAACACCATTTGGAAAGTCTTGTCTGTAGAGGCACTCAAATGAAAGGTGAACAGCTGTCATTTAATTCTGTATTTTGTAGTCCATTTCACTTGGATTAGTGTCCATCTCTTTTGGGACTGCTGACTTCAGGATCTCAGAAGGTGTTGGTGTGATTCTCCACTCAGTCCAGACCCCAAAACTACCAGTGAGCTTAGCAAAACATGAATGCCATTAACATTAGTGATCTGTCTGAAAGCAGCATGGTGGTTTGCACAGTCTCATCCTAAAGCATTTTTGTTTCTGTCCACTGAAGCATGTGAAGTTCAGATGGAGCTGGATTGAACTGCAACATCTGCTCTGAAACCACCTATTCTTGCCTCTGCCCTCACACTGTCCTCTCTGAGAACATAAAAACATATTGCACCATCCAGACTATTCTGCATTACTTACAATTTTCCAAAATGTGTTTATTTGTGTTTGGATTTTGTTGTTTGTTTTTTTTTCTACATTGTTTCACTGCATACAAATTTGAAATGTCCAATTGTGTATTATGACACTTTACTTAAGGGCTTTATTTTGTAATCCCAAAAAGAACTTAAATTTATCATCTGTTTAAGAGGACTGATAAAGAGACAATAGAGAGCAACATTTTATTCTCTCCTTTTCTGCAGAGCTGCTCCCTGGCCATGGCCCTCTCATTTGCTTTGCTCATAACTATCTGAAACTGGTCATCCAAACACGAGTCAGTTTTTAATGCTTTTTGTCTCTCCTACTAGAAATGCAATAAAGAGATATGGAGCAGGCTGAAAAGTACTGGATATTGGCTATTTTGAACATGAATATCCACAGAAGACTGTATTTATTTAATAGCACTATTGCTGCTGTGGCAGTAATAAAGCCTATTTAAGACTTTTCTAGGTGGTGATTTTGTTTGTTCATCCCTTCACTTTGCTTCAGAATGACTGTTTCTTCTCCTCGACCCATTTTGCAAGAGATATTAAATAGCCTGAAGCATATTCCAGCAGAATCACTGATGCTTTGATTCTTAGGTCCTTGATTTATCCTTTAGAATTCCCTGACACCACTGGGATGTGACAAACAATTTGTATTGCTGTCTTTAGCCCTGTTAATGAGTTTGTGTTATTCAGTTAAACTAATGGCAAATTTTTGCCTTTCATCATCTTCTTCCATCAAGTCTACCTGCTGAATGTGATGCCATGTTATGAGTTTAATCATGTGAGAAGAGAAACAAAGAGAAATAAATGTGTGTGTAAATAAATAAATAAATATGAATGAACTAAACAGACTCATCTGATTCTGTTCCTGCAAGTCTGGATTCAGTTTGGGAGTGACATTTTTGCTGCCTAGATCCAAAAACATGGATTCTCATTACTCTGGATTCGTGATACTTTCAAAATTCAGGTCTCAGTTGTCCGGTTTGGACTTAGCAATTTTTAGGTCATATTTCAGCCTTTTCACTTTCTTTGAAGACACAAGTTGAAGGAAATCCTAGGCTTTGAAGATGGAGTAAAATCTGTAATGCTGTTACACTATTTCTCATTTATAGATGCTGCCCAATTGCTTGCCAGTACTTATACTTGTTTGGATTCCCTGTGATGAAATTTATTTTTAATTTAAGGTCATTTTCTTCTACAAGAAGGGTGAAAAGGGGCATTGTGTGTTACTCCATGATGTCTTACATCTCTATGCATCTTCTTCACAGGTAGAAATGAAAAGGTAGAAAACTGAAGGTAGAAAAGTTTTGTTCTCAGCTTTTGTGGTTTCACTCCCCCTGTAAAGATGTAGAATCACCTTCAGAGTAGAGGGCAGCTGGCAGCTCAGACCCCTGCTGAGTTAACCATAATATGGATGTCAGTCCTTGCAAAGCTCAGAAGTTTGTGTTTGGCTTCTCGAGGAGAAGTTTGATCAGAATAAAAGCCACGTTGGTGTAGCTTGAGATGAATATTCTATTAACAATAAATATATTCCATCTTCCTAAGCTCCCTGCATAATAAATGGAGATGCACTTACCCTGTTCAGCATCATTTGTGTTTGCAAGCAGCTCAAATATTCATTTGCTTTGGGTTGCTAGAACTGGTGATTTGAGTAGTCAGTATCCAAATTGACAGTGAGCTCTTTTACCCCTTTTTCTTGTTGTCTGTGAGACACCCCTTTAACTGCCACTGCAGATGGGACTGAAATGTCTGATACTCAGTAATAAAATCTTTGCCCTTGTTTGCATCTTGGATTAAATCAGCCCCAACAAGTAATGCTGAGGTCTGACTAAAAGTGTTGCTCATATGCAGAGGAAATAGCTTTCTGCTGGCATTATTTACCTCAGGGTGAAAATAAAGCAGCAGAGCAGGTCTGGACTGACAGAAACACCTGGAAGAAGAGAAGAGGTGAGCATAAAGAATTTCTTACTCTTGTTTTGGCCTCAGTCCACAGATGGATGCCATTGGTGTGTGACAACTGCATGAACAGGTACACAGTCATTCTTTCTCAGGTCATTTTTATCTCTTTTAATTTTCACCATTACTGTCTTACTGTACTTTAGAAGATTGCAGGCAGGAGGCAGGAGGAAAAAGTGGGATTTTTTTCTCCAAGAGAATTCAGACAGTCATGTAAGAAGTCTTAGAGGAATGAAGTAAAACTTTGAGATAAAGTCCACTGAACAGGTCTCAGGAATTTGAATGTTTATTCTAATTTTATTACACCCATGCAAAGATTTTAAATGAAAATACCAATTCACTTAATCTCATTTTTTTCTTGGAAGGCACCATATCCATGTAAAATTAGGGGGAATTCACTTTTTAGTTCAATGCTGGAGTGGTTTCATAAGTCTAAGTAGTTTTGATGTTTGACTTAGGCAGAGACTAAAATTCCTTTTGGACTGGACTTTATCTTCTTCTACTTTCATGTGGACCAGCTGCCCTTAAACTGCACTTGCACTGATCAAGGCAGATTGGTCTTGGTCTGTCCCATGGGGAAGGAAGTGGCAGATGGGGATGAATACAGCTCTTTATCTAATGTATGGTTTCTTTAGCTGAGCATGTAGGCCCAAAGCTGCAAACCAGAGAATAAATCAGGGAATTCTTTAAACAGGGTTTAAAAGCTGCATGAAAAGAGGGAAACTGCTCTGAGTACTTTCATTGTTCCTGCCTCCACTTGCAATCTAATGCCTAGTACTTAAATCTGTCTTAATTAAGGAGGTTTCCATTGAGGTGGAGAATGGTTTCATCTGTATTTCTGTTAATCACATCATCATTAACTATTAGAAAGTTGTTTGCCTCTAACATATTAGTGGGGGTGGTTTTTTGTCTTGAAGGGGATTGTTTCCCCTACCCATAGTGAGCAAACCACTAAGTGTGGAAGAATTAACAACTAGAAAAGTTATTTGGGATAAACTGTTACCTCTTTTAAAAACTTCTAAGCCTTTTACATGCTGTCAAGGGACCAAGAATCAGGAAGCAGTTTGATAAACATGGCCAATGGAAAAAGCAAGCAAAAATAAATAAACAAAATTAATATATTATTAAGCCATTTAGAGCCATTATGACATGCTGCATAAAATAGGCCATAGGGCTTCTCCTGGAATAACTCCTTTGTCTTGGTAAATAGCTAAAACTGAATTTGGCAATTATTTTACATTTCTGTATTCGGTCTTATTTTAAAAATTGTTTGATGAATGGAGAACCAACCATACCACTTATCACAATTTTTCCATTATTTTCTTCCCTATTAAAAATACAGATTTCATCCATCACCTACGTGAAATTAGCTACAACTTTCATTCCTTAAGCCTTGTCATTAAGGAAATGCCTTAAAAAGGATTGCAAGAGGCTTTCTGGTCCATCCTTCGTTTCTTTGGCAGAAGCAAACCCCAGAGGTTTTCCTTGCCTCAGGGCAGGATTGACTCTATCTAAGCATTCTTAACTAGAGTTTGTCTAAACTGTTCTTGAAAGACCAAACGATCCTGTGATGCATAATCTCCCCAGTAAATCTATGCCAGTACTTTACTTATCTTCAGAAAGCTTTTTCCTGGGGCCTAACTGAAGCTCTGTTTCAGAACTATAAGCCTCTTACTGTTTGTGCTATCCATAATGAAGAAGGAAAACAGATTAGTTCCTTTTTTCTTCAGGTGTCTCATGCAGTTAAAGACCTTGTGCCTGCTCTTCCCCCCACAATCATCAGCTCTCATATGCTAGAGTCAGATTTCCTGTACTACCAGTATTCACCAAGTTCTTAATTCTGTAATCATGATTCTGATCATCTTGGGAATCTCTCCATATTTCCAATATATATGGCAAGCCAGCAGATTTGATTCTCTTATCCATAAAAGAATATGGCTCTAATTGTTACTGTTTTATATATTTATAGACATATATATCTAATATATATACACACCTATATTTATTGCTAATGTCGGCCTTTTGAATTATAGTAAGATACTTAAATTGACTACATTAGCCAAAGAGACCAAGTCTCCTTTTCCATAAATATGGCTTGTCTTCCTTGGATGTAGGTAAAATCTAGTATTCAGGGAACTGAATTCAAAAATTCCTTCAAAAAAGGGATGTACTCTTTTGTTTTGTCTCAGGACAACCATGAAAAGAAACAAGATCCAGGTTCTTATGAATTATTTCTTTGGTGATGTTGCAGCTCTGAAATCTGTTTCTTCCCCCACAGTGTAGGAAAAGCTTACACCAAGTTGCCATCAAGTTTTGAGGGCTACATTCCTCACAAAAAGCACCGTGCAGGTGGGCTTACAGGGGCTGAGAAGTGCCATAAAAATCTGCCAAGTTCACTAAACAGGGCCACCCTCCAGCCCTTAATGTTTTTGTCATTCAACTTTAGTCATTACCAGGATGTGCTAGTTTTGGTCCTAAATGAGTGGCAGAGCACTGACACATCTTTGGAAAGAGCTGTTTCTAAGGTGGAATAAACCTTATCTGATACTTCAAATAGTGCTGGAAGAGGTGAAGGAGGGGGAGAGAAGGCTTTGGAAGTTCCTTCTTTAGGTTGCTCTCAATTTGTGAAGGTAACTTCAGAAGTTCTTGCAAGATTGTGGTCACAATCAAGGATTAGATTGAAGGCAGGGTCACAGAAGGAGCAGGAATAGCAGGAAAAGAAGGTGTCTGAAGCTACTTGAATAAAGTAGGAGTATTTTTAAGGAAGCATTCAAGTAAAGAAAGATGTGAAGCATAGGAAGGAAAATGGAGTGTCTGTTCTATGAAGCAAGAACAAGGATAGATGTGATATTTGGAAGTTGCTGTGGAAAAGAGCACTTGGATCATCCACAGAGTTGGTATCTCTGTAACACCTCCAGAAAGAGCTATAAACATATTTCTTCTAAGTTCCCCAGGATACCTCAAAGAGATTAGCTTACCTCAGGCCATCAAGTATTTTCCCTCCCTGTATAACCTATGACCAATTTCAAACCAGCAGCTCAGTGCACTAACGTGTCAGAAGCTTAAAAGCTGCCTGAGAGGAGATCATGAGAAATCAATGGCAGCTCAAGTTCCTGAAGTAGCAGGAGATTTGTTAGATGAAAATTCACAAGTGAAACATATCTGCTGCTGTGAACACTCCATTTCAGGGTCAGATCCTGGACTGTCACGTTTTCTGCTCGCTGCTTCATCTCCTCCTACAGCTAAAAACTTTCATCTGAACTTCCCTCTTAGGGACAGGCCTTACCTGCCACCCTGCATAGTTTGAAACTGAATAATTTCCTCCTTTTATTTCTGCCCTCACTTGGATGATATTTATAGACTAAGACCATGTTGTCCCCCAGATTTTACTCTTCCAGATTCCATAAATTTAGCTTCCTTACTCTCTCACCTTTATGTCTTATGATCTTCTAGTTCTTACGTTGGTTTTGTTTCCTGATTTTGTATTTCCCTGCATTTCTTCTGTTCATTCAGAACATCTGGTTTTTTTCATTCTTTAACCCAATTTATTACAAATAATGATTACTATGAAATTCTCAGTTATGAAGTCTCCTGAAATATCTGTGCTGAGAGCTTCTTCACAGCTCCTTTACAGTTCACGTGTCTGTGTTGGTGCAGGAAGTTTTACAAAAAGGTAAATAAATACAACTTACTAGGATCTTTGCAATGGATATCAGATACAAATATGTAATCTGCGTTACACAGAAAACTGCAACCATTATCTAATAGTCTCTTCCAGCTTTAAATTCAGTGAAAGGTATCAAATCCCTTGTATGAAAACTCCCACAGTGAGTTTAACAGTTCAGATAAAATTTTTAAGCTTCAGAAGTTGTGATAGAAAAGATTGGTCTTCCTCTTGCTTGTTTAATGATGTGTGAGAAGTTGATGAATTCTGGTAGTGAACCAGTTGATGATGCCACTTTAAGGTCTTAAACATTTAGCTCAAAAAGAAATATTCCATTTTTATAATGTTGTTTACCCCTGACCGAAATCTCACTGTCAGACCAAGAAAAACTGACTTAAAACAAGAATTGGGAGGTTTTTCCAAACAAGTAAAGAAAAATTAAAAGAAATTTAATATTGAGCAAGCGTGTAATTAGCATTACTTCTAAAAGCTTTCATTTTAAAAATATTCTTCAGAAACTTAATAGATGTGAAACAGGAGGTCTCTAAACTCTTTATTTATGAGATACATTTGGATCACAACCTGAGATGGAAACTGTGTGAATTAGACTACAATTTCGTATTTCTTTTGTTTTCTGAGACACCTGACTGGCTGTGAATAACCTGAGTATTTACATTAAAAGATCATCTCCCTGCTGATAAAGATGATTGCTTAATGATAAATGCTGAGATCTGAAATGCATGAAGCACCACCTCACAAGGGTAATGCAAAAATGCCATCAGAAATGTCCTGCCCTATGTGAGGAGCAGTCCAGCAGGTCCCACACATAAAATCAATTCTAATACCCATAAAACCAATTTCTAGACTTTGCCTGTCCATCAACAGATTCAAATGAAGTGGATTTTAAAGCATAATGCAGAGGCTATAGTGGATAGGTGAAAAAGCAGTGCGCAGCATACGTGGGTTCTCCTGTCATACTTCATGTCAGGAATCTTTGAGAGATGTCTGTGTCCTTTCACCTGTGACCTTTACAAAATTGGGATTTAATTTCTTAGAGCCAGGAACCACTATTATCACTATTTGTTCATGTAGATCTGAGACTATTTAACTAGAACAAATAATAGTCAAGAAATTAAAATCATAGAACAATAGAGTCATGGAGTGGTTTGGGCTGCAAGAGGCCTTAAAGATCCTCTCAGTCCAATCCTCTGCCATGGGCAGGGACACTTTCCACTGGACCAGGTTACTCAGAGCCCTGTCCAACCTGGCCTTGGACACTTCCAGGGATCCAGGGACAGCCACAGCTTCTCTGGGCACCCTGTGCCGGGGACTCGCCACACTCACAGAGAAGAATTTCTCTTTAGAAGTTCACTTACAGTCTTTAAAGAAGTGCCTCAAGTGTGCTATGCAGAAAAACCAGCTCAGGTCATTGCCCAGGAACTCAATAACATATTTTGTGGTTTGTCTTGGGCCCCTTTGGCTGTGCAAGGAATACCCAATATTAATATTGATGAGATCAGCACTGCACTGTGGAATAAGGAGTATAAGGCAAACACTGAGTGTCTCATTGAATACAAAACCCTGATGATTTGATTAAACCAGTAATTGGTTTATGGGATTTAGTTTTATTTGTATGGTAAATTCTGATAGATGGCCTGTCAGCTTGATAAGGTTACTTTTCTAACTTTATTTTAGCCATAATGTATTCTGTTCTAGGAGTTTAGAATATGATTGAGATTTACTTCAAAGTGTAAACCCATTGGAAGACAGTGAAGGGTGAAAGCACATGGAAAGGTGAAAATTTGTTCATGGATGAAGCCATGGACTCAGGAGACCTGGTGCATTTCTAGTTCTGGCACAGTTCTTTGTGACTCTCAGGATGACACTGTCTGTGCATCAGTGTCCACTTGCAAATGGAAATAATAATCCTAACATCAGTCAAATCCTTCTTCCTTTCCCTTCCATATTACAAAAACATTGGAGCAGGACAATATTTGAAGATATGTTTGTGCCTCACTCATCACAGACAGTCCTTCAAACACTTCTGTAATGTGAGTGCAAATGAATAAATACATCCACCTTCTCCTTCTGGGAGGGATCTTAATTACAACCTTTTTCAGAAACCTCTGGATTTTTCCTTTGTGTGAGCACAATCAAGCTTTAAGGACAGGAAAAGAGAAAGAAAATAAGGACACTTTAGAAACAGCCATTGAAAACCATAAGTGGTGTTAGAGGAAGGCAGTTTTATTTAGGAAACTTGAGTGAAGAGAAGCTTTCTGACAAGAAAAGGACTTCAACAGGATACTCTGGTTTCTTTTTCTGTTTTTGGTAGCACTTTTTTTAAGAGATTAATTACCAGGTTGATTACACAAGGAATTTGTGTTCATAAATGGCACTTATAAAAATCATCTTTTTCTTCTTGGTCTCTGAATGAAAGATGGTCTGTGATGCCAGGTTAACCACGAGCAATTGAATAAAAGAGCAAAATACACTACCTGGTGATGGAATCATTATGGTCTACAGAACACACATATAAAATCAGTTGAAATGTATTTCTTCTGCTCTACAAGACCAAAGTTTTTATAACTTTGCATCTACAGAGGAAAATTTTTATTAATTATGAAAAAGGCATATTAACACTCTGTAGAGCAGTGTTACAGTCAGTGTTCAGGAGTCAGCAGTTATGTGCAGTTGCTCTTTAGCAATTTACAGTCTCCTGTAAGGGACTCTCTGCAAGAGTTTCAGTCTTTAAAGCAGCTTTCAGTATTCAAATAGACAAAGTCCCCTCTGCATCAGATGGGATGCACTTAGTGGTGAGAATTACACACCATTTTTTTGCATTAAACAGAGGCAGCAGGGTAGGAAACAGCAGAGCAGCTGATGGGAGGAACACAGGTTTGTCCTTACTCCGAACACATACAGTATGTCCAGGAGTCTTGGAACTAACTGAGTTTGTGAGGTAACAGTGACACAGCCAGAGCAGCCCAGATCATTGCAAATTCGTGAAAGTTGCAGAAAACAGAATCATACAGCTTTTTCTGTACCCATACATTGTTATCTTTATACTGACCTTAAGGCAGCAAGAGGAAAACACATTCCTTTTCCTCTCTGCTATGCAACTCATACCTACTGTTTCTTTAAATGACTGTGTGACATAGTGACATCTATGAAAATCACCAAATCAGAGTCCAAAACCTAGTTGGGATTGATAAACTGACTTATATTTTGCCTTATGGTTGATGCTTTCTCATTACCTTGCTGTTTTCTTTCACTAAATGGGTTTTGTGAGTAAGTGTTTTCCCCTGTTGGGAGCAATGTGATATTGTTAGAGCCCTTGATCTGTTTTGTCTTCAGCCTCACATTTCTCTGCTTTCTGATTGCCTGGTTTTGTGTGCACTGCTGAGTCTTCTCTTATCATTGCCTGTCTTGGATATTGTCTTATTCTCTAGATTTCTTCATCTTCCTCTTCCCCTTTCTCATATTCCAACAGTATCTGTAATGTTATTCAGTTAATATCCTGTTCCCCACTGTGCCAGAATTTCCACTTCTTAGGAAAACAGTGGCTCCCTTCTGCAGGCAACCATTGGTTTCATGTGCACAAAAGATAAATTCAGCTTTCAGCACAGTACAGGTGCTTCCTTCTGCTACTGTGGGGCAGCTGCTGTAATCTCACCTTACATACCAGAATCTACCTGAGTCTGTCCAGTGGTGGGCATGCAACAGAAATTTTTATTTCATTCTTCGGAAGTGTCCCCAGGCAACTCTACCAGCTGGAACAGGAAGAATAAGAATGTGGACTGTCCAGGGAGTGTCCCTCTTCTCCTTTCACTTATGAGAATGTGCTGCCACTCTTGCACAGCTGTGCTTCCCAGCCAGAGGGCTGCTGAGATGAAGAATCACAGTGGTGGCTCATGGGGAGTAGCAGTTTAGGGAAGATACGGGTGGGAGAGACAATATTGTGATTCAGAATGCGAAAAAACACTGAAATTAACTGCCTTTTTTTTTGCTTAGTTCTTCTTGGAAATGCCTACTCCAAGATATCTCTGCATACCAACAGGATTTGGAAAAGAAAAGAGGCAGCAGCAGTGAGAGATTAAGGGCTAACAAGGGAAGCTGAACATGCACAAGCCAGTGGGGTGCTGCAAGAGCTGGCCAGTGTGATTGGGACAAAGCTCTCCCTCCTCTGTGAAGAAAACAGCAGTCAGAGGAGAAAATAGCAATGTTGCACTCACTTTACTCAAACAGTCAAGAAAGAAATGTGAAAGAGAAGAAGGTGATTGAAAACAGTAAACACCTTTTTCCAAAGACAGCTCAGGCTTGTTTATCCTGATCTCCTTGTGTGAGTGGAAATGTGAACAAAGATCTTTGTGCCACGTTTGTCTGCACGTGTTTTATCCCTGTGTTTGTAGTCCTGTACAGCTCAGATGGCTATGAAGTCACATGCTGGAAAATGAGTTGCATGGAAGTTGCATTTAGGTTACCTTTGAAGGCTTTGTTTTGGTGAATTTATTTTGCTTGTTGTTGCCTTAGACCTGGCTGGAGTTTTGACCTGTATGTTTAGCCTTTGCTAAAATGTTAGTCAAAGTGTACCTGATGGAAACAGTGACCAGCAGCTCAGTGGGCTAAGATATTAATGAAGCAGGAAGAACAGGAGAGGGAGAGAATAAAACATATGTCTTTATGGGATATCAGGTGTTTCTGTGACCAGGGAAGACATCTTTGTGAATGTCCCAGAATAATTACAGATATAACACTAATACAGAATTGTACTGATCAATGAATGTAAGAGAAGTCAGAAATGTCATATATTCAGTTTTGTGCTGAGGAGTGTCAGCCTCTGTAGAGATGAGTGAGTGACTTCTTTCCATCTGTCCAAGTACTGCATTGGCTCAGTTTCCTGTGGGCTCCTTGTGGTGCCCCATGGACCCAAAGGTACCATGAGAAAATTTAATTCAAAGTGCCCAAGGTAATACAGAAAGTGTGTTGCAGTTGAGCAGCCAAGTTCTTTTCTGTGTGACATCAGAGCTGCTGTGGAGCTTGAGGGCACAGGGTTGTTCCAGGCATAAAGGTGGCTGAGGAGATTTTGGAGACAGCCTAACCTGTAAGAGTCAATATCCATACCCTTCTTGGCACAAAATGTGTAGAAAACCATTTTATCTGCTGTGTCTAGGTTTAATCTTGAAGGAAAGTAGCTGGTTTCCCAAGGAAACTAGCATGTACCTAGCCAGGTACATCTGGATCAGGAGAGCAGAACTCAAGAAATGCCAAGTTCCTCACTCACAGTCTGTGCACAGCTCTGAGCATATCTTTTAGAGAAAACAAATTAGAACTTTGCCCATTTTTCTTTTACATATGGAAAACACTGCTAATACAAATAATTTGTCCCAAGATTATTTCCTGAGATCAGAGAACCACCAGAACAGTTAATACAGAATGAGTTCAGAATTTTTTTCTTTGGGCAGAAAGCACAATAAAACTCTCTTTAAGATTATCAAAAGAGTATTCACAGAATCAAAGAATGATTTGTGTTGGAAGGGATTAGAGTACCATTTATGTGCAGGACCCCTTATTAGAGCACAGGCAGGTATTCTCAGTTGTGCCACCGAAGTCATGCCCTTGTCAAGTCCTCTAAAGGCAGAATGCCACATCGTTGTCATGGCAATATCCAGAAGCGTGGCTGAAGGAAGGAGTGTAAATCTGGATGTTCATGCAAGACTGAGTTACACATTGTTGCTGAGTTAAATCAGTTGCTAATTTAGCAAGGGAAGTGCAATAGGTGGGGGAGTCTGCTCTGCGTGTTGCGAATTGCGGATTGACATGTCTTGGTTTTCAGCCCTGACCACGTTTGGATTTAATTGGAATTCCCCACAGGTGTGACTGCAGTCACTGGAGCCTGTGGGACCACGCTGAAGTGCCAAATTTAATTATGGCTTAATGTGACCATATTATAAGTTTCTACATCTGTCAGACTACTTGCTTCCTTCCTTACTGCTTCTGCTCTTTTTAAAGCTTACTAAATTGTCTTTGCTTTGCTGCAGAATATATCCAGAGTTTTTATATCCCTAACCAAGAAAAGAGGTAGCATTTCATTGAAATCAGCAGTCCAACTGGCCTATATTGATTCAGTGGCACTTATTATTTTTATAATAACTTAAGAGACCTTGCTGTAGCGTATGAAGGAAATATTTATCAGAATCCTTAATTAATGGCTGATGAAAATGATGTGCCCAAGGCTCATAGCACTTGTTCATAATATAAAAAAAAGAAGCCTCATTTAATTTAGCTTGAACCAGAGTCCCTGGGATGTACTGCATGTAATCTAATTATTTTAAACCTTGCTTTACAGTGCAGTGCACTATACTTAAAACTAGAGCCATATTTGTTAATGAATATGAGCTTTTTTATTCTCTTTTTATCTATCATCCTCAATTCATTACAAATGTACTCACAAGAGTTTTCCATGTACAGAGTTTGTTACTATTGTATTGACACCCTGTACTATCAGCACATTACAGTAAAACAGTATAAAGTATCATTTGATGATAAAGATTCTTCCATTTCCTTGTTCATCACAGTCCTGTCCAACAGATGTCATATAATCATTCATTTTACACAAGTTTTCCATGTGCAAGTCAGGTACCAAAGTCATAAAAAGAGCAATCTGGGCTCTTTCCATAATGTTGCCAGAGATGGGATTATTTGGATTGATAGAGTGGATTCATTACATTCTAAAATAAATACATGAAGTAGGTAGGTGTATCATTTCATGCCTGAAGCTTGATCCAAATAATTCTATATGTTGACTTTGACATTCTGATACATGGATGTGATCAATAGCATTAGCAACATACCAAACTCAGAGAGGGTGTCAGGCCATTGAGAGGAACCTCATGCTGACATCAAACTGGGTGAATTTCTCCCAGGAAGAGCCTCTATTTTTCCCTAAATTGTAGAAAGAGACTGAGACTATAGCTGAAAGAAAATATTTAGGCGGTCAGAGGGAAACACTACTGTGAGTGTCTAGAATGAAAAAGGAGAGTCTGGAGTAAGGAAATAATATAAAATATTTTCTCACTGTCTTTACATGATTTATTGCATCCTAAGGGTCCTATTAAAACTTTATACACAGATGTCATCTCACTTTCACTCTTATTTAGAATTTCCTCAGATACATTCTTTTTTTCTGCCCACAATTTTGTCCAAGGCAGAATTAATGGATTTTGTATTTTCTGGGATTTCTGGATGTCCTCCCCGTCAGACACTGTGATCAGAGTGCAGGAACTCTGGAGATTGTTGATTTAGCTGCTACAAATGCAGCCTGAAGGAAAGAGAGAATCTCCAAACATTCCCTGTCAAAGATCAGCTAAAGTGGACATGCTGCAGGATTTTGAACTAACCTTGTACCTTCTCAGCTGGGAACTGGAAAAAGCAGATCTGTTCTAGGTGCAGGCTGACACAACCTCACTTTTTGGTGCTCCAGCAGCAGACAAGTTCAATTTGTGTCAGAGTAAGCCTGTTCCTCCTTTCCTTTCAGCTGTCCATTAGAGATCACCTCCCCAGTCACCTCCTCCAGCATAAAAAAAAGTTTTCCCTACAACCATATTAATGGAGAGATTAATAATATTCTGAGAAATCCTCCCCCAACCCTCCCACCACGGGTCTTCCAGAATCCTCTGCCATGAGAAAATCCTTGGATATCTGATCAGATGTGCAATATCTCTGTCCACCTTACAATTTCACAAATGCCTCCTTTTTATCCCTGGGGTTTTTTTTTTGTTGGTTTGGTTTGGTTTGATTTTGGTTAGGATTTTTATTTGTTTCTTTTGGGGTTTTGTTTATTTGAGGTTTTTTTTTAATTTCTTCCCCTTTGTTTTTTATTAGAACTATTGGGTTTGAGTCTATCTCCTATGTTCAGCTGAACAGAAGCAGTACTAATACTAATACTAATACTAAATACCCCTGGGATCCCTCGGGGGTTGATCTGTTAATTCCCTAAAGTTTGCATTCTTAGAGCCCTTTTCACCCTCAGTTTCTTGAGTCATCAGTGTTTCTGTTGGGACTTTTGGGTCACAGTGACAACACAGCAGCTGCCTTCCCAGTCAGTGGAAACATTCCTGGCCAAAGTATTCGAGGCAATCTCTTTGCTCACACGCAGATGCAGATGTTGCATCACAGGCAAACAGTCCCCGTTTTTGTTGGCTTTACCTCCTGTGGGCTGTTCACAGAGATGAAATATCAAGCAGTATAGACATGCAAAGACAAAAATAAGTATCTTCCTCTGTTGGGTTTGGTCTGTCAGTAGTTACAATAGGTGCAGTTTAACTGAGACTGGCCCAAGGCTGTGTAAGGTCTGTCTGGTTAAGCCTGCGTGTTTGCCTTTATCTCAGAAGAAGCTTTAACTAAATTGTGGAATATCTTCTCTTTCTACTCACAGGCTGTGGAATTTAGCCAAGAATGGGCTTTTTTTCACCAAGTTCCTAAAACTAGCAATTTCCCAAGTTCCTAAAACTAGCTCCTTCCTGAAAGGTTATCACAGCTACACTGAGGAAGCTTACTCTGTACAAAGGGAGCAGAGACATTCAAATCCCTAGTCCTGTGCTTACCCAAGACCAGGTGACAGGGGCAACATGGATGTGCTAAACTACTCTGGAATCTCTGTATTTGGAACTTTCACTGGATTAAGTGAAGGGATTTAGTGCCAGATCCAGTGAGATGTTAATGTGGCTCGCAGATGTCAGACCTTACTTGGCTGTTGCAGCCATGCACTTGGTGAAATTGTCTGTCTGAGCACTGGGAAGCTTGGCTATTTCCCTGTCAGAAATGTATCTTTTGATCCTTTGCATTTCACCTGACCATAGTGTGTGTTCTGCCTGCATGAGGGCTCCTTTGGAACTTCCTCCTTGCATATGTGACATTCTGCTGGGAGTGTAAGGCAAGCTTTTTGTCAGAAAAGTTTTCTGATCCAAGTGGTCCTTCTGACTTACAACACAGGGCCAAACCTGTCCTGCTTGGAGTGTGTGGATGGAGGAATTAATGTGCTTTTTCTCTTCCCTGCCCAAAACTTCTTGGCTGGTATTTAGAAGGCATTCTACCCATTCCAGCTCCTCTCCCATTTTATATGCAACAGTAGTGCACACAGTACCAGTGTAGCTACTTCTTCAGAAATCTTAATGGTTCTGCAGATCCACTGGAGTCCTCAAGTGACAAATAAACAGCAATAGAACAGAAGTAGGTGGGAATACCTTGGACTACATTTTAAATTAGGATTAATTTTTCAAGAGAAATTCTGTTGATGATAGTTCCTACTGTGAAAAATGTTGTTCTGTTGGTAAATTTGCTTTGCTTGTTAATAGTTTTGGTATATTAATCACCTTTGTTATCATAAACATTACTTTCTCTCTTTGTATCTTTTAGTTAAAATGAGAATTTAAATTGGAACCATATCCAAATTAAAAATGAAAATGTTTAATCCTTGGACAAGCTACCAAGGTAAACAGCAGATTCTCTATATCCTGATAGTATTTATATCCAGGACACCTGGATATAAACACCATATTAAAAAAACACATATAATAAACCATATATAAACCAGGACACTGAGTTTCATTGTGTTCAGGAATACATTTTATACACACACAGTATTTCCTCATTGAGTTCAAAAGTTGTGCAAGGGTGAAGCACAAGTGTTGGTAACATATAAACAAACAAAGTAAATTTAAAAATTACTTCCTATGTCCTGTATATCCTTGGAGGCACAAGAACTACTGGCAATATTTGTATATCCATTCCAAAAACATTCATGTAGAATTATGTGGTTATAAATTGGTAAATAAAACATTGTGGTCTTTGGTTGGTTGTTTTTGCATAACTCAACTTCATGTTCTGATTCTTTGTCATTCTCCACAGAGCTTCCTATTGTAACAAAGTGCTAAAAACTTAATTCTGATATATATTTTAAATGTATTTTAATGTTTATCTCATCATATACTCTTATTAGTACTCATCACACATAATGACGTTTCCACAGTTCAGCATCGTACTTAAGAATGTGTTGAATTTGAAACACTCCAAGTGTCCCAAAACAGATGAGAATGAACTTGAATTTCATGCAGAATCAGGATCATAATCATGTTTATATTAAATGAAGTTATGCTTTTACCTCTTCTGCTGCATAGGCATTAATCATCCATGAAATCTTCCGCTTTCCCTCAGAAGATGATTTTGTGTAAGTGCCTTGCATCAATTCATGCTCTCGCTGCTCCCTCATAAATTCAGGGTAATTTCTTTGATCAGTAATAGCTTCTTCACACAGCTCCTTCCTTCTGTTTAACTAAGATCCATTACCTTTGCCAAGGGGCTGCTTAGCTGACCAATTTATTTTCATATTCTTTACAATCTTTTCATGTTTTTAAACTTGAGTCCATCCTTATCACTCATCTGGATTTAAAAACGTTCACCTGATGTGTGCTACATCATTTCTGGCTGGAAAATGTTTCAGCACATACAGCTTGTATGTATAAAACATAGATACTTCTGAATATTTTAATTTTTGCCACGTGTTTGATAACTGAAGGATTATAACTTGTTTTGTAAAAACTTCTGTAGTGTAAAATGTTGGGTTTTTTGGTGGTTCCCATGAGTAGCAGTTTGTTTTGATTGCTTTACTTTACATTTACATAGTATTTGAGAATCAGAATTAAAATTGGGAGTGACTAGCTGATGTCACCAGATTAACCAGCTGCGTTGTGGAAATGTTCTTGATGGCAGTGCACATATGAACATGACCTTTGGTGTTTGCTGTAATCTATAGATACAAATTTGAGAGCAGCAAGAATTAGAACTGTGGTCCTCATTTGGGGAAGCAGTTGAACAGTCCTTCTCTGGACATCTGCCTCTCAAGCATTAATTCCTACACATCATCAAGAGAAGCCATTTAGACAAAAGCGTAAATTGGATGGAATATTCCCTCTCCATAAGTGCCATAACTCCAAGAGCCTCCTTGATGGAGTTATTTATAGAGAGCTCCCCACCACTTCTACTTTTGCGTGAACAGAAGGAAAAATAGAAATTAGTAATCACCCTCTTCAGGATGGGGTTAATAGTTTGCCCAGAGAAAATGATTTCTAACAAAATCTATTTGACTGCAAGTCAGAAGGAATAGAATTTGATGTTACTGCGAAAAATTACTACAAGCCTTGCTGCTTTCTTTTTTTCTTAAAATATGTTCCCATTAATGCCACTGTCACTAAGATACATGGCATACAAATCATAGCTTTATATCTATATGAAATATTTATATGCAGAATGTTTTCCTCCCATTTTAATTAGAGATACTTAGCTAATCATCAATTAGTCTATGCCTGTGTGTAGCACAGTGCCCCTCCCAGCCCTAGGTTGGTGGAGTTTGATATTGAAAGGTTGGCTCCAGTGCTGTTCCAGTAGTTGTGATCAGCCAAAGCACCAGTGTGACTGTACAGCCCCCTGAACATCTTTCCTACTGCCTGAGAATTCTCTCCTTCATCTCCCTTTTCCCTCCCGAGGCAGCTCTCAGGAAGGTCATTGTGAAATACTCAGTCTGAGCAACACAGGATTTATTCTGGCCACAATGCAAAGACACAGAAACCACTCAGGCCAGCCTCAGACCAATTAATCTGACCTGGTTTTCATCTTTCTGCATAACTAAGATTTTAAAAAAATAATATATAGGAATGTTAAAGTTAGTTATTGATTATGTGGTAAGTGAAAATACCCAGAACTATGAAAATGAAAACTAGTCATCTTCATGATAAATTAAAACAGCAAAAATTATCGTGAAAGTTTTCACCCAAAAAAGAGGAAAATATGAAAATAGTACTGAGGAACCAAACAAATAAACAAAAAAGAATGGTCAAAAAATGGCAATCATATAAACAATGAGAAAAATTCACCAGGTAAAACCAGTAAGAACTTCAGAGCATTCTGGGGGAAAAAACCTCTCAGTCAGGGGGGAGATTGCATATATACACATCTGCAATATGAAGTTACAGGGTGTGACTTCCTTGAATTATTGTAATTATTAATATCATTTTGTCTGGTGTCTGATTTATAACCAATTAATTGTCTATGCATTTTTGATGGTCTAGCTATACTCTCTCCTGTAATTGGTGTATTGAATCCACTCCATACATTGAGTATAATTTTTATTTGCATTTCATCTTTCAGTTGGAAAGCGAGTTTGGCTGACGTTAATGGATGTTTTCAGAGACTAGTTTATTCCTGTTTCTTTTGAAAAACACAGGCTCAAGAGAGACACTTTCAGAGCGGTACTTTTGAGTTGAAACAGTGATAGGCACAAAAAGGAGTGGAAGGTGGGGTTAAAGCTGTTAAGCTGAGTGAGGTTTTGCTAGAAATCAAGTTCTTTATTTGGCAGAGGCAGCACTGGTTCAAATAAAGATGCCGGAGTTCTTACTTCAGCTCTTGCTTTTCATACAGATGCCTGCAATCTCCCTAGCAAATTTAACTACTCTGTGCCTCAATTTTCCTCAATGAAATGTTTATTAGTTACACTCTGCATGCATGCATGTAATATTTACAAATGTTAATAGAGTAGATGCACATATATGCAAATGCATACATGCAAATCATGGATTTCAGCACAACTGGTGGGATTGAGTGACTGAGTGAATGTTGCTGTGCATTTTTACAATGTGTTTCATTTTACTATGTGTTGCAAAACACGTTGGAAAAGGGAAAGTTCCTGATTGACTGGGAGGCAAATAGTCTTCACCTTGAAGATTTAACACTGGAAAAGGGCCCCAAAACTTCCCAGTTTATGGATTTGAGATTTGAACTCAGACATTTCTTGTCCAGCTTTGAATAATTGGTTCCTCTTTGGTGTAGAAGTAGTGTTGTACCTGCATTTAAAATATTCTCATTCTAATTCATGAAAATCCTCTGCTTCACAATCTTTACAGTGAGCCAGTTCTTCCCTGGACACAGCACAGCACAGAGGATACAGGGAATCACAAAATCAGATTTGCAGCCTCCTGCACCAAAATGCTTCTCCACGTAGCAAAGACTAAACAGGGATGTTCAAGCTAAAGCAAACAAGCTCTGTGGATAGTGCAGATGTGACATTTTCCTTGATTCCAGTTTGAAAAGATGGGCTGCATTTTAACATGTGTGAGAAATGGATTTGTAAGGAATTCTCAAGACCTGACAGAAAGCTCACACAGTCTTGTACATGTGTATGCCACCTCTGAGATAAGGTGTGCTGGCTTAGGAAGGCCATGGAATAGAGATGACATTGTTTGGAGAGAGGTTGAACTAGAAACAAGTTTCAATATATGGCCTTGCAAAAAGACCAGATATTTTAGAGAATTAGAACTGTGAAAGATGCATTGTAGCGGGACCACGTGGGGTAAAAACATAGGTGATTGGTGTTAGAAGTATTAGCAGCATTGTGTGGCAAAAGCTAATAGGCTGAAAAACATTTATAAGGTATTGTAACCAGGAAATAGGGTGGCTTCTGATAGAATGGTGTAGAGGTTTACATCTTTTATGTCTCACCCTTCATCGAGACCGATAATGGAATAAAATCTTTTAAAACGCCTCTCAGTGCCCCGCCTCTAAAAAGCTGGGAAAACCAGCAAACATGCACTTGTATTTCAAAAGGTGGAGGAAAACAAACTTTGTTTAAGAGTGTAGATGTGATAGAGGACACTAAAAAATCCCATTTGTTTGATACCAGGTAAGAATTTTGGTTAGCCTAAGTACCCAAATGATGTTTCAGTTAAACAACTTTTAATTTAGCTAAATTTAATCAGCAGACTGAAAAATCATTCCCCATCCACACTCTCTAATCTGATGTCTTCACCATACAAGGACTGATTGTAGAGTTCATCACTGGAATGTTTTGTCTCTCTGCTGGCAGTGGCTGTTACAGGTTTGCATGTCACAGGCATTTAGAATCTCGGCTCACATTCGAGAGCCTGAGCAAGCAGCTTGGGCTAATCAATAGTGAAACATTTCAAATACTTGTTTCTGCTCACTACAATAGCCATGGTAGTTGTAGGAAGAAAGTCAGTCCTGACCTTTTTAATGGATTATTCACTGTAGCAGAAGGAATAGGACAGCCTCGAGATGGGTGACCACAGATTTCACATTTGCATAATTTCACTAAAATGTATGTATTCATTAACTGAAGAGGAAAATGTGAGGATTTAATAGCAATAACATATATTTAAAGAACTTTCCAATGTCATCTAAATCCTGGCCAAATTACTTTGAAAATCTGGAATTTAATAGTAAAAATTTCATATGCTGCTACCAAAATTCAAAATACAACAGTAAGATAAAAATTAAGTGAACTCATAAAAGACTGTAATACTAATTAATGTGCACTCTAGTGTTTAAATCTGTGAGTTTCCATGACTTTGTGCTATTTGGGCTGGAAATGGTTTGATACTCTCATGGTAGAAATAAAGTGGTATAAAATATAAGCATTTTGAATATGATTGCTAACAAGGCAATAGCAAAGCTTCAGGTGAAATATAACATCTGGGAAAATACATAGAAAGATGTAGATATAAATGCAGGTTTCAATATAATATTCCTCTGTATCTTGGAGAAAATCATTCTGATAAAACTGGAGAGGGTGGATGATGTGGGAGAATTACTCCAGGATGAGACACTAAACAAATTGGAACAACGTATTTAAGCAGAAATATTCTAATTGCTTACTGCAGTTTTATGTTACTGGAAAGTGTATGGTCATTTCAGCACCAGACTTAGCACATAAAATTTTATTGGAGGTTTTTATACAGCCAGTGTTAAAAAGGAAGAGAATTTATTGAAACCAATGAAGTATACTCCTCTGGATGGCTTTTTTCCCCCTCATATACACCAGTTTTACATCATTGTAATTCCTCAGGTGCCAGCGGGGTTACTCTTGATTTCCACTGGGACAAAAGAAGGAAGACTCATGACCCTCCCTTCCTGTGTTTTTATGCAGCTGCAGAATTCTTGCTATTTAAAAGCCATGATGGAATAGAACAGTGAAGGGCTTTTGGTTTATTACTTTATTCTCATATTAAAACATTTTCACATTTTATGGACTTTGCTGGGTTTTTTGTTAAGAAGGTTGAGTATCTAAACCAGCTGATCTCATTCTTTGACTTTGAACAGAGTCCCTCCTAGAGTGAGAAAAAAAAAATCTAATGTGCATGTTTTAGCACCATGCTGAAAATGCAGAATAGGTCTTTTGAGCTGTGGATGGTTTAGTTGCTTGGAAAAAATTGTTATATATTTAACCGAATTAATTTGTTTGTGCCTTAGTATCAAGCTGTGATATGAATGTAATATTTAACAACAAGCATTCAGAAACCTTGTTGGATGCTGTCATGGATGGAGTGACGCACTTCACTCCCAAGAGAGAAGTAGTAACGTGTTTATTGATAGAAAAGAGTGATTTAAAAAGGTTTGATAATAATTGGACAGTGTTTTAGCAAGGTGCAATGGCAAGGTACACTGGGTTATTCACTGCACAGAGTGAGACACAGGGTGAGACAATACAGTCAGGGAGACCCTGCCATTGAACCATGAGGTTCAGAAAGGTGTTCTTGCTTTCTAAACACCTTCTTAGTGAGGAGTTTAGGCTTAGCTGGATCCAGACTTGTCCAGTTCTTTATGTCTAAAGAATTACATGTCCACAATCAATCCTATGTATTACTTAGCTGAGATTTCAAAGTTAACCATGAACAAGAGTCTGTTACAGCAAGGAATCTCTCAGCCTCAAGGAATACCCTTGAGAGGTGTCTCAGCTCAAGGGCTGATCCTGGTGTGCAGGAGAGATCCATGAGCCCTGGGCTGTCCATTGTTTATGGACTGGGATGATTCCCTTGCAGTCATATTTGCCCACCAGCTGTGTTTCAGTCACTGCATGCCCAACCAGCCCTCAGCTTTTCAGCAGCATTTATAGCCCTTAGATACACTCTTCCCAGAGTTCAGCTTAAGCTTGGTGCAGCCACCACCACTGCTGGCTGTTGCTTAAGCAGAAAAGGACAGGAGGAAAGCATCTCAAAACCATCAAAGGACAGGAGTTCCACACCCTTTTAACTGTCAAACCAGTGCTTCACTCCAGTGACCAGGGGATTTAAAGGTAACAAGTACAACATCTTGCTTTATCCACAAGACTAATGTTGTTCCTTTTACCTTTTCAGTTCTCTGCATGTTTCTTATCTTTGAAATTCAGTACCATGTGTCCTGGAAGTCTTTTCTTCTGGGGCTCAGTAGAAACTTCCCTAAGTCATGTTTCCTAGTTCTTCAGTTACTCTTGTTGAGGCCCTCTCAATTCTCCATCATTCTGGAAGTACAGTCAGCAGAACTGAGTGTCTTATTCTAAGTGAGAGTTTAGCATTTCCTGAAAGCCAGAAGGGATATTCACTTTTCATGCAAATACTCATGATCATAAAACATAAGACCATCCCCATGAGTCACAAGAGGAACTTTCCCTTGTTGAACTTCACATGGTTGGTGATTGCCCAGCCCTTTCCTTTGTTGAGGTCTCTCTTGCAGGTCTCTGCCTTTGAGGGAGTCAGCAGCTCCTCCCAGTTCTGAATCATCTGTGAACTTGCTCAGTGTCCCTTTCAGTCCTGCATCCAGGTCATTTATGAAGATATTGAAGAGCACAGGGCCAAGGATGGAGCCCTGCAGAACCTCCCTAGTGACAGGTGGCCAGTCTGGTGTCACCCTCCTCACTATACTTATCCCTTTGTGTCCAACCCATGAGCCAGTTGCTCATCCATCCCATGATGTGTTTATCCAGCAGAATTTTGGATGTTCTGTCCAGAACAATTCTGTGAGAGA
Organism: Irena cyanogastra; assembly: GCA_013397155.1. NCBI lineage: Eukaryota > Metazoa > Chordata > Aves > Passeriformes > Irenidae > Irena > Irena cyanogastra. The sequence continues at coordinate 134,476 of VWZV01008837.1, forward strand.
TAGAATTCAGATGCTGGGTCCTCAGTATCCAGGAAAAGACACGACATTTAATTTTCCCACCCTCTGCTCACACCATGTCATGAAAAAGAATTGTAGTATCAGTTTGCATTTCTTTGCACTTCCACAAATCCAGATTATCACATTCATCAGATTAATACTCTGTATTTATAGATCTATCAAGGAAATAATCAGCAGTGGGGAAGCCCAAACCTCACCATATTGTTAAGAGCCTAAGGCCTGCACAGAATTTGCATATTCTATGTACATGGTGTGTTTTATCAAACACACATACATAACTGTATTTTCTTCTGCTGCTGCTTTCCTGACAGCTGAATGTTAACTGTTAAGGTTCCCCAGCTTTTTTTCCCTTCCTTGCTTTGCATGTACAAGCTCTCAAAACCAAAGGTGCAGTTTGGAGGATGGGAGGAGGCAAATGCTGATGTTCTGAGCACTGTCTGAGACAGAAAACTCAGATCCTACTGCTCAGTGTGAGCTTCACTTGGGGACTTGGACAATTCAGCTGACCTGTCTGTAAGAATGTGAAAGGTATTTGTTTCTTGTGGCTATCTTGAGCCAAATTAACCCAACAATATGTGTAGTTTTAATATTATATGTATTGATTAAAATGGCAAATGGTGGAGAGTTTGCTAATCTTGGATTTTCTGTCTTCTCATGCTGTCAAATTCATTCCTGTCTTTGATTCTCCTGCTATCCTCAGTGAATTTGCTGCCCTTTAAGATGCAATGTGACACTAAAATGCAGCCTTAAGTAACAGAACATTTGAAAGGGTGAAAAATGGAATCCAAGAGCAGTTCATCTACTCTGCCCTGGACACACACACAGAGTGGATTAATCATTCTGGGGAGATGTCTGGCTTTCTCTACCACAGTTACAAAGCTGGGTTACAATACTAGATTAGACAGGTGGATTAGATGTGTAGAAACCAATTCTGACTTGGAAAGTCTCTGGGCTAGAAGCAGTTGGCTTCTGACAACACACTGGAGTGTATTTCCTTGCAGCAATTCCTTTTAGGAATCCATTTTTGGCCATTGAGAAGAGACAAGTTGCTGTGCTAGGCAGAACAGCACAGGTCTTTAGGTCTTATTAACTTTTAGATGGCAGAAATTTGCAGATACAATCTGGACATTTAGCTGGGAATACCAAAGAAGAGAACTGAAGTTTCAGCCAAACTAGTTCTACTAGGAACCAATCCTTTTTCTTGACTAATGTTTCACTGGAATGCCTTGGATGAGAAGAGAAAAATAATATTTAAGACTTGTGTGCCAAAAGACTTGTACTTGCTAAGTTCAAATCTACTTGGAAGTGATTTGCATCTCATAAAATTCTTCTGCACTGTGTGAAGGAAATATACTGAGTGTGCTGTGTACAACAGCTCTCCTGTGACTTTGTTTGTACTGCACATTGAAACAGCAATCCCTGACTACTATTCCACAAAATTCCCATCTTGTCCAGGGAAAATTCCATCTTTAACCAGTCTTTTTTACTCAAGTGACACTCCTTACTTTCACATTTCAATAACCAGAAAGTATCTAATTATGTGCAAACGTCAGTCATCTACAATGACACAATTCACAAATCAGCATCACTGCACAGCACTGTGGTGCTGCTCCTTCTGATGTTGCAGGGCACTCTGAAAACCTGCCCACACATCTGACTGTCCTCTGTGAGGAGAAAAATATTTCATGAGCTGTGCTCCTGAGCATGTTGCCTGCTGATCAAATTTAATCACAGCTATGACCCCGTGCTCCTGCTCCTGTCTCCTATTAGCACTCCCTCATTTCAGACTGCCAGGACATATTCCTAGTAATGATCTTCCTTGAAAGGTGTATGGTATGCAGCATCATTACTTCCCTAATAATATAATGTTTTGCTGTAACGTGTCTGTCTGCATGCATGTCTTTGCCCATTTATTTCTCCTCATAGCTGTATTTGCTGTTAGCAGCAGCCTTCCTTCTTCCATGCAGCAAGTGCTTCCCTCTGCCCTCCATTACACGGTATTAATCCCTGATGGCCTGGCAGTGACTGCTTAAAATTTAACTTATGAATGCTGTGTCTGTAAATGTATTCAGACATTTGCTGAATGTATTCATTGTATGTATGTATACATATGTATGTATGTACACATACATGCTGTATGTATTCATAAATGTATTCAGACATATTGCTCTGCCTACAAGACATCAGCTTCCCCTCCTTCCTCCTCCCAGGGTCCTGCAATCAAGAGCACCAAACGGAGCAAAAATGCAAATGTGGCCTCTGCAGTGAATTTGCATTTTTTTGCTCTCTGCTCTGGTCAGCAGAGCTGGGGGCTGGCAGAGAAATCTGGCTGGGTCTGAACAAAACTCAGCTGTCATCAATACCCATGGATATTGATGAACAAGTTACTTGTGCTAGTCAAGGGCATTTTTAGAGGAGTTTGTGTGGAAAAAGAAGAGCTTAGCACAATGGGTAAGATCAGAAGAGCAGTACTTAGTCACCATTAAATGTTCTGAGGCCTGAGGAGCTCAGCAATAATAGCAGGAAGGAGGCTATAGAACAATCCTTTTTTTTCACCCCTCACAAGCAATTAGGCTCAAATGAGATAGATCTGGGAAAATCCATCTACTCAGATAGCGTCATCTGTGTCACCAGCAGGGCTGTAAGAGAGGGCAAGTGAGGAGTGACCACAGCCCAGGCAGGGCTTTCCCCAGCCCAGGTGCATCTGAGCAGCAGGGCAGGGTTCTGGTAAGGTCTCCTGGAAGTCTCAGAAAGGCAGGTTGAAGGTTGCAGGTCCAATTTGGGAACTCCCCATCTCAGGAGCCAAAGGCAGACCTGGAGAAAGGGCTGCAGCTTTGGTGTGGCTGGTTCATCCAAGAGGAGTGCCAGAGACATGACTGGAGGTGGGGGCACTTCAGATACAGCCAGGGTCCATCCAGGAGACAGAAACAGGGCTGCTTAAACCTACAGTGAGCTCAGACAAGGACCAGGATGGAGATTAAACAGATCTGCAGAGCCTGTGGGCAAAGGGTGGGGTAGGGCTCCCAGGTCAGGCTGGCCAGGAAAATAAAGATCCATAGCCACATTTACAGTACTAACACTGTTACTGCAAACTCCCTGGAACACAGAAATACAACAAAATACCTCAACCAATTTGTTTTTTTCATAATTTTTGCTCATTTCTGGCATCTGACTCAACTGGCATCTGACATCTCACTCTTGGAAGGCAGTTTTGTACTCTGCCTGATGTAGCTAATCTACACTTAGACTGCTCCCACCACAGAAACACTCTGTTAGCATAATCCTGTTGTCTTCAGGTTTATGATTCTTCAGAAGACCATGATAAGGATCCCAGTGCATGTGGCACTGTTCCCTTGTTCACTTCAATGTGTGTTATATAAGCAGATTGCTTTTGGCAGCAGGTTAGCCTGCTTTCTAGTGCAAAACAAAAACCAGCTTTTTACATAAATCTGGGGAAAGTTTTCCTTTCACTGAGCCATATTTAGGATTTTGTGTCAGAGTAATTCTCTATTCTGAAAAATTGGTGATGCATGTAGTTATTAAATGATTCTCACTCTTTTTTTGCCTCTTGCCTTGAACTGTCAGTGTGCAGGAGAAGAGCATAAACCCTTGACTTCAACCACTGGCATATTTGTTTTAGAGCAAAGCATTTGTGTAGACAAGGAAAACCACATTCTGTCTCAATGGAACTTGTTCTTGCTCAGAACTAAGGTTAGGTCTATCAGCCTGAATCATCTCAAAGGCTTACTGAGCTGCAAACACACTGGCAGCTGAAATGCAGATGAGCTCAAAGCACACACTGGCCTGAGAGCTGTGTCCATGATCAGTTGCCATTTTGTCATCCTAATGTTAGCGAGGTGTACTGAGTATTTTATCCTGCCACTTCCTTTATTTACCAGTAGAGACCAGTGCATTGCATCCTTCCCTTGTGGCCCCTGAGGTCGTGCTCTGTCTGTTCTCATACTGTGCTGGGGTGAAACCACATCATCCACCACTTCACCAGGCAGCTTAGTTTACTGTGGAAGGAATTCAGTTATTCAGTCAAGAAGTGAATTTCCATGTTGCCCCTGTGTGGGCTGTCAAGGCACTAGAACTTGTAGTTCCCTCAAAAACTCAACTCCAAAATACAGACTTCATGTTTCCTTCTCGAATTGAGGGGAAGAAGTCTATTGCAGTTTGTTGGTGTATTTTTTCTAATTTTACATCTATGATGCTTTATTTGTTCAAAGGTACAGAGGAGCCTGCTCTGCATAAGATTTGGGGAAAAAGTAAAATTCCATGCAGAGAAATGTAGAAGCTGTAACTGTTTATTCAAAAAGCCAAATACATGTTTGCAAAACTGCTTTTTCAGAAAATAAGCATCCTTGTGGCTGAGGTCAAGAGGTTCTTGACCCTTGTCTTCTGGCACCAGATAAAGTTTGATTTTTTTCTAAGTTTTTCCAAAGTTCTCACTAATGAACATCTCCTGCAAAGTTCCTTGCAACACGTGGCATAATTATTTATGTTTTATTTCCTTACTTCTAAAGGAAACCTAGGACCATAAACCAGTTACCAATGCATTTTATTCATTGTTGAATCATTATTCATAGATCATTTTGCAGTGACTGAGGATCAAGTTCTTGTGAATTCACCTCCTGTCTCTCTATCAGCATTTAACAATTCTACAAACCAAGTAAATTTTTATAGCCTGAGGGAGAAATATTCCAAGACAAATACCCATATTTCCTTCATCCCTTAGAATAATATGTTACAGTGAAGTTGAAATGTCAATGACTTGTTTGTGGACAAAAATAAAAGATACTGCATGTTTAAAGGGGGATAAACTTGCTATGCAGAAGGCAGCTGTGATCAGTATATCTCCCTGAATATCAAGCCTGGCACATCAGCCTAATCTGAATTTTATGTCTAACTCAGTATTAGAAACTGAGCAACCTAGTTTGTGAAAAATTGTAAAGTTAGAAAGACAAAAGATATTCTTCTGTGTTGTTTATAAAAAGTCAAATTTGTCATTGCTTTTTGTCTTTGGCAGTATTTTTCACATATGAAAACAAATTAAGCAGCAGTAGTTTGTAATACCTGTAAGAATAACAAAAAGGTGCAACACAATAGTCAAATTCCAAATGCATATTGAAGAAACCTGGTGATAGATCTCTGCCATCCTTCAGGAATATTAGATGTTAGGAGGTTTATTGCTTGAAATAGTCATCAGTTTCTGTCATCAGGCCCCCTGGATCTTTCTTTTTCTCACTTTTCTAAGCTGTCTCTCCATCTCTCTCACCCTACCACACAGAACTCCTGTGAGGCCTTTTAGCCTTGCCCATGGCCATCTCTGGGGCTCCTGTAGGAGCTAGGCCAGGTTTATACCAGTTGGAAATTTGTCCTAATGGCCCTTCTGGACACTTTTGTGAACATCCAGTTTCAGCCAGTTTGACTGGGAGACAACTGCTTAACCCTGAGTGTTGGGTATTTTCTCCCCTTCAAATGCCAAGATCCTCCAGCATTCCCTGATGGTGCCAGGGAACAATGCACTGTATCCAGAGAGCAGCTCAAGACAGCAGTACTAAAATGCTGTAACCAGATGAGGAGCCACAGTTCATCTTCTAGCAACACAGGTTCTTGATATCCTTGATGTTTGCCTCTGAGGAAAACAGAGCATTGCCCATTTTGCATTTACTCTGTTGGAGTGTCAGTAAATAACAAATACATTTTTCTGCTCCTGCCCCAGCAGAGCACAGTAAATTCACTTATCCAGTGCTAGGCAGGAGGAGTCAGTGGAAACCCAAAGAATTCACACGATAAAATCTCAGGGGACAGGAATTTAAAAGGAATCCAAAACAACAACAACAAAAACTTCTGCAAAGTTCTAAATATCAATGGTTCTTAGGGTAGATACTTGAAGTGCACTCAATTATAACACATCTGTGAACTGGCAGTGGAAAAATCCAACTCCAGCAGCAGAGATGAGCTGCAGCTGCAGCTGATAGTGAGGGATGGGAATCCAGAGAGCACTTAGGTGATGCAGGCAAGACTGGCAATCAGCTGTGTGCTTCAAAGCAAGAAGGTACAATCAGTGTGACAACAGGGCCCCATTATTGGCTCTGCCTTTCTCTTGAAAGGACTTGCACAGGGGAAGGGCCCTGTAGCAGAGCAGCCTTGTCCCCAAGCCATTCATTTCTTCTGCGTTCTCCTCTGTGTTCCTTTTTTATCTTCCACTTTTTGTCCCTTTGGCTTTGTAGCTGAGATTTCCTCAATATGGGAGCAGTCCTTCAGCGTGACTAAAATGCTCCAAGTTGCCTTTCCTTGCTTGTATTTTGTTTCGCCCTCACGCCAGTGGTTCAGGTGACAGAAATGTCCCCCTGCAGGGGTGGCTGGCAGCCAGTGAAGCAGATGCAGCTCTCCTGCCTGCAGTGGCATTGTGCTCCTTGGGTGCACTGTGCAGTGGCCACATGAGCATGCAGTGAAGCAGAAGGCACGAGTGCATTTTTCCTGCATGGGTTGAACAATGCAGAGATCACTGTTCAGTTCTATTAAGAAGAAGGTGTTCTTTTTTTCCTTCCCCAGTCAGCAGTTTTTCTACCAAAATTCTCTCTTCACAACCCCTGACATTCCCCCACTGTGGACAAATTGATATTCTTGGGAGCCCTAGCTCTTTTCAACTCATATAGTTTTTCGGAATAGTACAATTCTATCTCTAATGAAATTGCATAATTTTAATTTCTAAAGCCTTTGAAATGTGTTTTTCTTTTTTCTGAAAAACCCATCATTTAGAAGTCCCTTAGAAGCACACTTTTGAATGTCTCCTGTCCCGAGCAACCACGACTACCTGACTGGTACCAACCTTAAAGCTTTGACAGGTTTACATTATTCCTGATTTTGTTTTTGCAGCACAGAGACATCCCAAAGATTTACAGAAAACTAATTCTTTGATAGCTCCCAAACTGAGCATCTCACTGAACAATTTAAACATGGGTAGCAATACAAAGAAAGACTTGACAGGGAAAGAAAGAGCACTTAACAACCAGGCAAATGGTTGCAAGAAATAGAAATCATGAAGATGAAAGCATGGTCCTTAATGTATGGCCTGTGCAGTAACCTAAATTGTGGTTCTGCTCTCACTGAAATCAATGGCAAAACTCCACAGTCTTTAATTACAGCAGGGTGCAATGTGGGGAGAAAAAAAGAGATATATGAAAAAGACAGGCATTACTAATAGAATTGTAGAATATCCTGAGTTGGAAGGCAGCCACAAGGATCTTTGAGTCCAACTCCTGGACCACCCCCATGAGTCACGCCCTGTGCCCGAGAGCATTGTCCAAATGTTCCTTGAGCTCTGTCACCACTGCCCCAGGGAGCCTGCTCAGTGCCCAGCCACCCTCTGGTGCTTAGACATACACCCAGCTACCTGATATTTTCCTGAGTGGACATTGTCTAACACCCAACCAAACCCTCTCCTGGCAGCTCCAGCCATTTCCTTGAGTCCTGTCACTGTCACAGAGCAGAGATTGGAGCTGCCCCTCTGCTGCCCCTTGGGAGGAGGGTGAAGACCACGATGGGGTCTGGTCTCAGCCTCCTGCAGGCTTGGCCACCCCTCATACATCTTCCCCTGCAGACCCTTCACCATCTGCTGTTCCAGTCTGATGAATTTTTCATCTGGTTTAGATTCAGTTCTCTTGCAGTGGCACTGGCAGCTACCCTGAATGCAGAGTGACTGAGAATTAGCTATTACTGTTACAGCAAGAACCTGACAGTGTTTGCCTGCACTGTCAGGACATGAGAAAGAGAGATTCAGCTCCTCTTTGCATTTCAGAGAGCCCAAAGGATTCTAAAAGGCTTCATGCATTTGCCATGAGAAAATGTCCTTTAATAAGGAAAGAAAAGTGAGGTACAGCCAGTGCAGAGGTACCTCTGTTGTCAAGTGCCCCACGAGCTCTGAAGGAGGAAGCTGAGGCAGTTTGCTCTGTTTGATGCACTGTAGTAATCAGGCAGCTTATTTTCTGACCTGGCTCTATATGAAGAAGAAAATAAAAGCAATATAAATCTGCTTGAGGAAATGGTTTCATTGAAATGTGTGTTCAGAAATACTAGAAGCCATGTAGGCCTAGAGGGAAGGATGGATCAAAAGTGGCTATGTCCATTCCCATAGATAGATATAGATATAGATGTAGGTATAGATACAGATTATATAGATATATAGATATAGATTATAGATAGATATAGATATAGATGATATAGATATAGATTAGATATAGATATAGATATATGATAGATATAGATATAGATACAGATATAGATGATATAGAGAGACATAGATACAGATATAGATATAGATATAGATATAGATGATATAGATATAGATTAGATATAGATAGATATACCTAGGTGTATCCCAAAACTCACCCAACTTCCCACAAAGATCCGTCCCACATAAAAGCAACAGATGAATGACAGTCTCTCCTTAAAATGGTAATTAAACTGTGCAAAATGCAAAGCAAAGTTAAATCTCATTATTAAATCCTTAGACTAAAAGCAGCAGTATCTGTGAGGATACTCAAGGTCTCTGTGTGTGTCCTGTGTTGTACCCTGGTCTCTGGACATCTGCTGTTTGTCACTGCATATGTAGGCATTTGTTTTGACCTGGTACACCCATCCTCAGTTTCTCCTTTGGATTTGTATCATATCTGTTTAATCATGACTGGAAATTAGTCATTTCAGTTAAAATTATTTCAATCATCCTGCTCTGTGTGCCATTACAAGGACCAGACTTCATAAATCCTTATTTATTGGATGAAAATACAAGGACTTCATTGCATGCATATTGAACAAAATCTTTACTTTCAGCATAAAAGAAAAGGGGTGGGAAGTATTTTAACACAGAAAATTGTTTTAACTTTAATCCATATAGTAATATTTCCTCCATTTTTCTCTTGCAAACTGTATCAAATTAATTTTTTATCTTGCAATTATTTTTTTGGACTGTCAGGGAAAACTTGAATTTCTTTTGTTCAGCTGGGCTGGATTATGCTAAGCAAAATGATGAAATCCTCAAAGTGAATAACATATGCCAGTGGCACCTTGCATGCATTATTTGCACAACTGGGCAGTTTGCATCAGTCTCCTTCCAGCGTGCACCTGAGCCTGCTTTGTAGGGATTGCAGAAAAATTGAAATTCCTCAGGAATGTTTGCTGTGCCATAGATCAGTTAGAGGTCATCATGTTATTTAGTGTTTTATGGTGAATAAATCAGATGCTCACTTCCAAATCCCCCTTTATATGAGCTATAATACATCAAGTTCTTTATGGAAAAGGAATTTTTATGAACTGAAACTGAACCACATTATCCTGTAAAGTAACGGGGCAGCGACACACATAATGAATAGGACATCACTCACTTTTTTGTATTCTCTGCATCACAATGAGAGCACAGAAAAGCTGAATCGAGTAGATGCTTCTTGCTGTGCAAAAACACGAGACTTGAGACAGTGAGGTGAGAGTTTTCACACCTGATTTAAACATCAACATTAAAATGATTGTTTCGATTTTCCATTAAAGTGGAATCTCCACAGCCTTCTAAATAAAACCCAGTCCAGCAATAAAGCAAAATACCACCAAAAATGTGCACTGGGCTAAGAGAGGCAGGTAAAACAGCTATTTATTGGCCCTCAGAGGAGTTTTCTGTGGATGAGTGTTGAGATGGTGAGGTCTTAATCTGCAGAGCCCATGGACAAGATCATTTGAATCTGTCCCTTGATTTACAACTGAAGCTTTTCTGTTACATCATGCACTCAATACTGCTTTTGATTGGTACAACAGTAAAATTCTTCTATGACAATAATACATTCCAGACCAGTTACAAGTGAGTCACAAAAGTACAGGAATCACATTGTACAGCTTGATTCATCACAGACTTCAGCTACTACAGGCATTCATCCGCAGCCCTTAGCTAAATGCAGAGCAGCATGTGGATTATGAAAAGTTTCTGTAAAATTACTTACTTGTTTCTTAGAACTTGTCTTGTTATTTTCCAGATGAAATATATTTAAAACAGGTGAGAAGAATTATCTTAATTTTCAGAATAATTATTTATAACTTTATAGTATTTATTTATTTTCCTATTCCTTTTTGGTAAGTCAAAAAATTATTAATGGGGAGATTTAATTATTGTGAAAAATATTCTGTAGGGCCAGGGATTCTCGGCCGACTGAGATTTAAAACACTTTTTTGACTGATTCTTAAATAAATTTTGGTATGTGTTGTAAGAAGGCTATAAATGGTTTGATTAATTTTCATATGCCCATTCCAGCCTCTCATCCTTGCAAAGAATGAGCATACAATTACATTCATTAGCAATATAACAGCTGATTGTTGCTTCAAATATCCATTTTGTTGCCATTTCTTTTATCTCATTGTGTAGCTCTGAAGTGGCAGGAAGTTCACAGTGTAAATGGGTCTGATGAAAAACTTCAATTTTCCAGCTTGGTCAGAAAAAATTCCAACCCTGCTCCCTCCATATTCAAAGAATGAAGAACTATGAGATGATCTTTTTCACGTTTTAGTGTAAAAGCACCTCAGGCTCCAGACTAAGGGGATGATTGACTTATCTTAGAATTCAGGTGTCTGAAATTTAGGTGCCTGTCCTGGTTTAGGGCAAATTTGGAAGGGAACTTCCAAAGGGATGTTCCCTAAAGGGCAAAATTCAGCAGCCCTTCCCCCCAGCCTGTTTGGGAGATAAACCTCCTTCAAGAAAAGTGGAAAAAACTGTTTATTTAACAATCAAAGTGTTCACAAACATGAGGAAATGAATAATATTGAACAGTGGAACCTCTCATTGTTCTGAAGAGATGGCAAATTCAGAGAGAGTTTCCTGTTGTAGTTCAGAGTCCTTTTTGGGGCTGTGTCCTTGGCTTTCTCTCAGTCTCTCCAGGGCTCAGGTCCAGTGTCCTGGTTGATGTCCTGCTGTTCCCAGACCAAACAATAGCTGAAATTAAAAAAAAAATCCATCAAGCCTCAGCTAACAAGAGAAAAATCACTGAAAACAGCAAGGGAAAACTCTCCATCCATCTGCAGAGTGGAGAACTCCGAGAGCACTGCTTACCTCTGTCATAAATGAGAATATACTACTGGCTTTTACATTTGTGTATTAGCTTTTGCAAGTTGTCATTAACCACAAAGATTTTGCTATGGTACAATTTGTAATTCCTTTTAACTGCTTTTTGGTAGAGTGTAATCTGTCAGCTTATCTATGCACCACGTAGCTTATATAAGCAGTAGTGTGGTAAATATATATTATTATTATTATTATATATTATTGTTAAATATATATCAGACCTTAGCATCATATTAAAATAGAAACTATGTAATGTTAAAAGGCTTTTGTTTGTGTAACTAACTCAGATAATGGTGTGAAGTAGCTATGTTATTTCTCCACATTTGTGGACTATTTTTTCTAAATCATAAGAAAACAGTGACAAAAGGCAGGACAGCAAGAGAAACACTTACTGACTCTCCAGTTATCAGGAAGTGTAAAAACAGCAGAATGGAGGCTCGAGAAGAAATAAAATATATTGATTTAATCTGCAGGATGGCATGCAGACAAGTCAAAGGTTAAAACCAAGCAAAAGAATTCCTGGAACACCTAAACTCACAGGACTGTTTGAACATGTGTAACTCTAATGAATATGCATGTAATGTGAAAGTATACAAGAACATTGTTTTAAGCTAGCTGTATGCTTTTGGCAGATTGCCAAAGCACCTCAGCACTGGATATTGTCCCTTTTATCCCTTATTAAACTTTTATAAAAAATTTAAATACTGAGTTGTGTTTCTCACATCTCTATGTTTTGAATACAGCCACGACAAAAATTCCATTGCTTTTCCTTCTCCCTCGCTTCACTCTCAGATCTAGGTTTGAAGGTGCAGAACTTATTTCTGGGCTAAACAGATGAATGGGGCTAAAATTCACCATTATAAAGTCACCCCAGGACAGGTGTGTCATCTAAAGTGTCTGTCTGGGTATCCTGTCAAGGGGCTGGAAGCAGATAAACAGCTGCAGGAGGCAATGCATCTTACAGGGCTGGAGAACATCCCGGGCTGGCCTGTTCCTCACTCCACTCACTGCAGGTGCCAAGGCACCAGTCAGACTTTGTATTTAACTGGGCTTCAGGGAAAGTTACACTGTGGGAAACCTCCTGGGGGCCTCCTGCATGGGAGACTCCTAGAAAGAGTTCTGTGCCAGGACTGAGAGATGGACAGGATACTTTTTGGCCTTCAGGTTGCTGTTTATTTTTATCTTATCAAAAGCTCTGCATGCCATCTACACCAGACTTAGCATATGAGAAGAACACAGCAAAAAGGTCACAAGATGTACAGTTTGAAGGTCTTTTAAAGCTGTTTTGTCCAATTAACTCTTAAAACGTACTTTATTTCTACTTTTCTACCACACAACACCTGCACTGTGACTTTCCCCAGCCAATCCCCCAGTGCCCCCAACACTGCAGAAAATGGAGCAGATGAAGAAGAAGGAGGAGATCAGACAATGCCCAAAATCCTCCATTTTGTCCTCCATCTACCTCCATACTAAAAACCCAAAAGTCTAAATTTTTCACCCTGTGACACACCACACCACCATCCACTTCACACATTCACAGATTCCACTTCATCACAAAGTCCTGGAAGCCTCTCCATGGATGAAGATTAAAAGCAGTGCTCTCCTGAGGATCAGGGTCTGTCAGGACAGGCAGGAAAATATTCCCTGTGCCCTGGGCTGCAACATTACATGATATCAGAAAACTGTAAATCTTCTGCTTTCAAGCATTTAGCAGGTAATACTGGAGGAAGCACATTTGGTAAAACAAAAACGTGGCTGCTGTAAGATTTATCACTTAGTTTTTCAACTTCACTACTGTGTCAATGCTGGGTTTAAAGCAAACAAGAAAAAGGTGTTTTATAGATCAAATATTACCTTTACTACAGGCCCTAACTAGAGGCACTGTGAAAAATAGATTAGAAGTAAATGGTCTGTTCTGGTCTTCTTTTATTACCCAAATTTAAAATAAAATATTAATGTCATTTTGGCTTCAAAATTTCTATTCAAATGGAAAAAAAAATCTATTGAAATTCAAAATTTCTATTCAAATCTTTCAAAATTCTATTCAAATAGATTTAAATATAATTTTTGAAAAGAAAGCTTTGCACAAGACCTCTTTAAATAAAAGTTTTCAGATTTGAAGAGTCTTATTTTTCCATTGTTTCATTTTTCTGCTTTTAAAAATCCATTTATTAATAGTATCTGTTCTTCCTTTCCATCCTATGGGAGACAGCAGAAAAAAATCACATTTTGTCAGACTGTTAGAGAAAGTAGAAGCATGAAAGGGTTAAAAATTATTTCATGGAAACAGTGAATACACTAGAAATCTATTGCTATGTTTTCTTTAAAAATATTTTGGTGATTTGTGTTGTTATTAGTGCTGCACCTGTTTTGCTTGTAGCAGTTTCTGAGCTGATATTTTGAAGTTATTTCTGCTTGTTCCCAAATCAATCCAAAACACCAGCATGAAGACCCTCGATCAATGAATATAAATATTATAAAATAAAATTAGTCAAAAAAAGAAAACTGTACTGAATTCAAGTTCATAGAAATTTTTTTTCTGAACTGATTACTAATATTTCTCTTCAGTGGATATTCCTTGAGTTTTTATTTGATGTCATTGGTGTGGTGACTCAGCAACAGAGGTCTTATTTACAGGTCTTGGTGTCTTTTAATCTCTTCAGTCCAGTTGTAGTTAAAAGGCTCCAGGATACAAGTATAGCTAGAGCTTCCTGCATTAGAAACAGCTGTACAGAAGTGGGGGGAAGCATTGCTATTCAGACAGAGTTCATAGCTTTCCCCAGAAATCTGATGAGATAAATCACAAGGAAGAAACTAAAGAGCAGCTGGCTTGCAACAGAGAAAGTGTCTGAACCTGATTTACCAATAGCATAAAAGACTTCTAAAAACTACAAATATTACTGCAGATAGAAGATATCAGCTGTCTCTGGCAGATATGCAAAAGTCCATGAAAAAGCTAAAAAAAATTTGGGCTTTGCCTGAACAGAGGCTTATAGACTCATGGGCTGAAGAGCAGGAGAAGGGGACTGAAAAATAATGTAACTTAGCTCACCTGTGAAAGGTGTGCAGCTAACTTGACATAACCTGCAGGCTGTGGCAATGAAGCCACATCTCAGATGACAGGCTCTGTCACAGCATTTGTGCTCTGGATCAGTGTGGGAATCTCTCAGAGTGACTGTAGCCAAGATTCCCCTGCCCTCCTCCTTTCAGGACAAGGAGTTAAATGGATAAAATGATTTCCTTCCACTAATTGAGCCCACCTTGTGAAATGTCACTGGCCTTTAGCTGGCAGCAAAGTACACACCAGTCCCCTCTGACAGTGATTTTTGGTTTATTTTCTTGGTCATCTCTGTCTGTGACATGAGAATTCACCCTTCAACAAGGTCACCTCTCCAGCAGCTTTCAGAGCTTAACCCCCAAACTCCAGCTGCTTCAGCAGCCTGAATTTTGCTGTAGTTTAACTCTCCTGGAGTAGATTTGCTAGAGGATTACAGAGAGTTGACAGAAAGCATGGTAAACAAGAAAAGAGTGGTAATTTTCCCAGTAAAGCAAGAAAGAGAGCATTTTTAGGATCTGACTGTAATGGGGTTTGCACTGTAGAGTCCCTGCCAAAATCCACTAGAGGCAAATCAGGTCTCCATCAAATTCCTTGATTGTAGCTGGTGGTCATTGCTGATGAAAAACAGGAATCAGTTTTCAGGGAAGACCCTAAAAGTATCAAAGCTATTTAGTAAATTATTTTATAGTCAGAATATGAGCTACTTGTGAAGAAAATGAACTTTATCCCAGCCAAAATCATCACACCTCATTTGACAAACTACTCCTCCTAACCATGTATTAATATACTAACCATGTAACCACAATCCAGGCCCTTGGATTAATATTCTGTGTTGGGTTTAAGATTTTGATTGTGGTTTTTGATTGAGGATTGTCCTGCTTTAACAATTCTCATCTATCTTTATGCAGCCTTGAAAATTTTGGTCTTGCAGCCCATCTGAGAGGAAACAGAACCAAGCACTGAAAACAGGATTGGCAGATTGATGGGGGCACATACAGAGAGTACTTCATGAGTAGCCTCAGGGAGCACAACTTGGTGTAACTTGTGTTTTATTGGGGCCTGGAGGAAGTGCAAATTGCAGCAACTTAGATTCCTCTGATGTTACCCATTGTGTCTAGATACAGTTCCAGCCCTTTAATATAGTGCTGCCTGTTCCATGCAGAGTTGTTAGTGCTAATTGTGTGACACGACATCCACAGGCAGCACTGAGCAAACATCTGTGGTGCTCTGATGTGCTCTGCCAGGCTGCTTTCCTGCATTCCCAGGTAGGCAGCTCCCGACCTCAGCAGCTGGAATGGGGGAACATATCTCACTCAAGAGTGTCTGAAATGGAGCTGCAGCAAATCTTAGGTCACTGTGGTTTCTATAAGTTAGAGTCCTGAGATAGAATTTCATGGGTAGTTTTGTTTTTCTGACAGTGCTTCCACCAGAAGGCGATGTCTCCCATCCCCTTGATCTTCCTTAGTTCTGTTTTTCAGATGTATGACTTGCTGCTGACCTCCCAACTCTTATCACCTGCCTTGCTCCATCTTCAGTGATTGCTGGATCATTCCATGAAGTCACTAGCATGGGAGAAAACAACCCAAATGACCCACCTTTTTTTTTTTTCCTGGATTTAGTTCTGCTAAATCAGTGACATAAAACAGCTTGTAAAGGGTTCAATGTGCAGCAATACCTGCCAGGAGCATGAGTGGGGAGAGGGATGGGTGAGAAGGAACTTCCTGTTGTAATGGGCTGGTGGATGGAGTTGCTACAATGGCTCACCATGTTGTACTGAATCCAATTCCTGGTGCCATCCACTTCTTGCAGTAGATGTTACTCAAATTATAAGTTGTAATTTCTTGCATGCTTTTTTATGGGGGGAAGGACAGGCACTTTCCAGCTTCTGGCTGGGTAGGGCAGCAAGTGCTGATAACTACAGGCAACAAAATGTGAGCAGGAGGCAAAACCCACAGAACTGATGGCCACAGAGGACTGAAATAACTCAGTGCTGACTGAATAGGTTAAATTTATCAGTTTACTTAAAACAGCATGTTTTAGTTCAGTTTACACAACATTTCTGAAGTCTAGGATGGTTTAGTAGAGGCTGATCACCACATAACACCCACATTGTTATTTGGGAGTGAACTACTGGTCAGAACCTGGGTTGGTCATCTCTGCTTTTCACTGCAGCCTTCTCTGAACATATTAAAAACATTTCCTTTAGAATGTTAGGCCCAAATGCCAGACTTCGAATGTAAATTACATTTCATCTTACTCAAGGTTCTCAGTTCTGCTTTTAAACCGTTACTTAACTTTCAGACACTTTACAACTCATAACCTAACAAGGAATCTAGAGCTCATCTTTTGGGACAGATATTTTGCCCTGCTGCTCTTAAAATATTGATGTATTTTTAAAGTTTTTTTGAAAGGTAAGATAAACTGCAGAAACAATGCCTAAATTCAATAACTCAAGCTGGAAATCATGTCATGTTTTGTCTTTTAAACATTCACCAGCAGAGAATTTCTCTCTGTTGTATATTATATTTTTAGCTGTCAATATCAGACTCGGTGTCAGTGCCAGGCAAACTGTGACACTAACTAGACTTTTAAATGCGAACTGTAATCCAACCTAAGTTCTAAGCTAAGATTTCACACTGCATTATAACTGTGTCCATACATTTATCATTTAGAAAAAAAAAACAAAACCAGCCTGTAATGTTTTATTTCCGTAAACTGAAGTGATAGTTTTCAATGATTCTGGAACAAATCCATTCAGTGCATAATTCCCAGTGAGGCACAAAAAGTTTGTTTGAACATTTCCAAAGTTCTTGGTCCGCCTCTTGTATTATTTAAGAAACATTCTTAAGCTAATGATGCTTGGAGAATCTGTTAAGCAGGCTGCTCCTGCAGGTGGATGGACACAGGCATTTGCTTCCCACATGACCTTGAGGGGTGTGGCAGAGAACAATTAATAAACAAGGGGGGAATGCTTTCATTAGGGAAATTAGGATCTGTCTTCCACTCTTCTCTACACATTTGGGGCTGCTTTTATCCTCATCTTTGTCTATTCACACAGGCAGAGTCAAGGCAGATAAAGCATATAGGAGAATCTTGGTTCTAGATAACTATTTCAAAACAGGGAGATGAAGTAAAATTCTGCTTTTTTTGAGTATTGAAAAAATGACACCTCTTCCTTTTTCTTAATGCTGTTTTTGATGAGGCGCCACATTTCATTGGCTTATTTTACTGTCTGGTTTAGAAAAATTCAGTTCAATGTTTGGCATCACATATACATGGTTTATGTTGCTTTTCTATAGATGTATTATTCATAACTCCATAAAGCACTTGGGCCACTTTTTTCATGATTCACTCCGTTTTATGAGGTCTTTCTGTTGCTCCTAACCTTCCTTCTGACTTTTGGTTACCAGAACAAGATTACAAGCATCTGGATGTAAATATTTATTTTTCTGTTCATTGTTTTTAAGTAGAGTTTGTTTAGCTGAACAAAATCAGCTTCAGCACTGTTTCCTGGGGGACACCTTGTGTGCCTTTTGGCTTTTCCTTGTTCCTAGCTTAAATATTTTTCTATGACTTTCATTGGGTACATTTGGATAGAACAAGCACAGGTATCTTTTCAGTACAAGTTCTTCAAATCCCAGAAATTTCCCAAGTTCATAGTAAATGTAATTGTCTCTTCACTACACCACCATCTCATCACTGCTTTGAGGCTCTGGATCTCTGCCTGCCTTTGAAGCATTCTGGAGAATAAGAGTGTGGAGGCTGTAACTTACCCTGAGGTCTGATTCCACCTTTCCCCTCCAACAGGAGGTAGTTTACTCTGCAGCCCCTCACATGCCACAAATACAGGTGTCCTTGCACCTAGAAATGGGATCTCCCATTCTTACTGCCTGCTGCTTCCTGTCCAGGACAGTCCAGAGGGTGCTCTGACATCAGCCTGTGTCTTCTCAGATATTGCAGCCCCACTTTCAGCTGAGTGCCCCCATTCCCTGAGCCTTCATGGGCTGAGTGTTTCCAGGTTTCGCCTGACAGCTCATAGCTGCAGGACGAATCTTACAACAAAACACCTTTTCCTTCAGTTTTGCAGATAAAGTTTCAGTTATTTGTTGGCTGTGATGTGCTGCTAATGCTTTGTAAGTGGTATCTTAGAAGATCAGCTCATCTTTCTCTGGCAGATTGCATAGATTTCAGACTTTTGCCTGTCTCTATTTTAGGAAGTGTACAGCTTGTTTTGGGAGCTACCCCAAAATAGTGTTTGCTTATATGCATATGTTTACCTGTCTGCCTAGTGTTTCCATCTCCTTGCAGGCTGTGTTGTTCAGTGGCTTTGGTACTTAAAATAATGCAGGCAAAGCTGATGTCTGGGGGATTAACTAATTCTTCACATAATTGCCTTCATAGATACACAGTTAAAAAATTCCAGTGCTAAGCAACAAGAATTACAATTAACTCTGTCAGTCGAGGGCTTGTTGCATGAACTTCTCTAACATCCAGTGTATTTATAGTTTTTGTGTTACTTCCCTGACTAGCTCTGATGAATGATAATATGGCCTTGCAGATTTAAGAACTGAGAAAATCAAACTTGCATGGTGAAGCAGCCTTTCTTTTCAGTGTATCAGTATAAACTCTGCTGCTTGTGCACAGGTTCAGTATTACCTGTGAGTTTGGTGTGTGAGGTGCTGGGTACACAGAAGGGACAGAGATGATCACTTAGTGGGCAATTGGAATATGAACTCCAGATTCTGATAGTCTGACCCAACGGCTCATTTACATGATGTACTCTTAACCCCTTTCAGTGAGAAATGGGCTTGTGCAGCATGTAATTAACCTTCCTGTTCACATCCAGACTGGGTTTGTGTTACATAAATAAAGCACAGATGGGAAGAACATCCTAAAACACTGTCAGAATCAGCTGTTTGATTATATGGACTATATGTGGCATGTACATAAATGTACATTCATGTGCATTCATGTCCATAATTTTCGTTTGGATTCTTGGATAATTTTTGGTAAGTTAAATTTCACTGGTTATAATTAGATTTTTATTGCAAAGGGTACAGTGGAATCAAATCCACCACAGAATCTTGTCCTACAGTTGAAAATTTAAGCTCCTGGTCAGTGCAGTAACACACAATTTGGATGTGTTGTAATGGAAAAGAAAAGCAGTTTCCATAGTCAGCAGGTTGGAGTGTGAAAGAATTTGTGTTTCTCATCCAGAAATAGAGGAAGTGTAAATATCTTTGTTGTTCTAGCTCCTATTGCAGTCAAAGTCACCAGATCCTTTGAATCCCTTGATTCCATCTCCTTTAACTCCAGGGGGAGCACAGACAAGTAATTCACGTGTAGATATTTACATGAAAATCTCATTTGAGATGGTTTAATCTTTAAAGGATATCACACAGCATACTGAGATTTAAACTCCTCATTCCCAATTCACAGGAAACATGCATCCCTGTTAACTGGCTAATCAACACTTCTAAATACCAGGGTATTTTGCTAATGTTCTGGAACACAGTTTTTAATGAATTAATTGAATTCCACATCCATCCTTTTGTAAAGAGCTCCTGTGCATATGCAAATGAGTATCTATAGGCAAATAGATGAAAGTGAAATCACTTGAATATTTAATGGCTGTGTCTGAATGTCCAGTCCATGCTGTTGATACACAGTGGCACTGATTTGCTCTGTGACCATTCACTGTTCAGGGCAGCCACTACTGAAAAGCTGATTGTCGCCAGAAAGATTTTGGAATAATTTTAAAGCAAATTTCCACCTCTTGGAAGTCTGAGTTGTTTTCGTTGCTGTTCCTGCTTTGGGGTTTTTTGGTTTGGTTTTATTTTGGTTTTGTTGTTTGTTTATCTGTTTGTAGTTTTGGTTTTTTGTTTTTTGGTTTTTTTGTTTGTTTGTTTGTTGTTGATTTTTTTTTCCAGCAGGACAAAATAACTTTCAAATCATTAGTTGCAAGAAAATCTCTCAATGCAAAAATACCTCCTGTTTTGGTGGGTGTGTTTTCTATATAGGCACAAAATGATTCATATGAATCAGCTTCAATTCTAGATTAGGAGAATGAAAATGCTGAAAAGAAACAAAGCTAAATGCTCAAACAGACTACACCTAAAATTCAAACAAAATGGCAGTGGCAATGGTCCTTAGTAACAAAACTAATCAAATTATTATACTTAATGGAAGTCTTAATTGCTTCTGTGCATCTTTAAAATTGTAAACCTTATCTCTTACATTGTATTCCTTTTAGGTGAGTAGGTTAGCAATTTAAACACACGTATCTAAGTTTTTATAGTGGGTGGCTGAGGAACAATATTTGCATGGTATTTATGCTGTATTAAGTTTTTTAAGGCCTTGTTTTAAGAGATAGATTGCTTTCATTTCTCTTTGAAAAGAAAAAGAAAAAAAGCAACAAAATTACCATCCTGAGCTGGAACAAATCACAGTTAATACTGTGTGGATTAATTCAGATTTTGCTAATCCAATGCTATAATGGAGATTCAAAACAAACAAAAACCACTTTTCTTCTTAATAACTCTCCTCCTGCCCCAAATATTTAAGCTCATTATACAAGGTTAAAATTTTAAGAATAAGGAGTCTTTCAGACTTATGAATATCTTTTTATGAAAATACATTCTAGTAGAAAATGTGTGGAATCTAGTGGAAGAAGTGTCAAAATAAAAATCTAGTAATTCCCATTCTGTCACTACCAGTTGTCAGTCCAAGACAGTTCAACATTTGAGATATGGATGGTATCAAATCCTCTTCTCTGAGTTGTTTGTTTTTGTTTTTTTTTTCCTTAGTCGAAGCTTTAAAATATAAGTAAACACAGACAATTTCAACCTTGACATTGACTTTTGCTGTGATCACAGCACATCCACATTCCTGCCTTGGCTTGTGGGATCCAAAGAGATTACATCAAAGAACTTTTCTTCTCTGAGGGAGGAAAATACGAAAATTCCTATGTTTTGTGAATGTTCATTGTCATGAGAAATACTTCTAACATGAATAGAAATATTGTCAACTGCCAGACTGGGGCTATGGCACAACCTCTGCTAAGCAGCCAGAATGTTTTTCTCTTGGAAGAAGACTGTTCAACACCTATTTCAGAAAAACTTGTTTCTCTTGCAAGAACAAATTTGGGTCTTGAGGACCAGTAGACCAACAGGATGGCACAGACAGGAGCATGTAAACATAGGTGCCTGTGCAAAAAGTCCCACACTTTCCAGGTAGCTGTGATTAGAAATTATGAATGTTGGCCTAGAGACTACAGACTTTGTTGGGAAAATATTCCAATTCTACAAATATCTGTGGAAGTGAAAGAAAACATGTTAGAAAGTGAGTTCAGACTGGTCTTTCTGGTTGTTTTTCCTCTAGTGTAAGTCAGGAAGTTCATCATGGTTTGGGTTCAGTCTGGGGACATTTAGAATCACAGAATCATTTATGTTGGAAAAGCCCTCTGAGGTCACTGAGTCAAATCATTCCACCAGCACTGCCAAGGCCACCACTAAACCATGTTCCCAAGCACAACATCTACACATTTATATATTTTTAGCACTTCCAGGGATGGTGATTCCACCCCTGCCCTGCCCAGCCTGTTCCAGTGCCCTATTACCCTTTCTGTGCAGAAATTTTCCCTGTTATCCAGTCCAAACCTCCCCTGGCGCAACTTGAGGTCATTTTCTCTTGTTTTATTGCTTCTTACCTGGGAGAAGAGACCAACCCCCACCAACCCTCATTTCAGGTGTCTCTATGTGGATGCCCACATATGAGTTGGACACCTGAGCTCCCATTGCAGTCAAATAGATTTAAGTTACCAGAATCCCTTGACTCCATGTACTTTGACTCCAGTGGGAGCATAGGCAAGTATTTCATAAGTAGATATTTACATGAAAGTACTCATGAGAATTTCATTTTACATGGAAATCTCATTTGAGATGGTTTAATCTTTAAAGGCTGTCACACACCATGCTGAGATTTAAATTCCAAATTCACAGAAAACATGCATCCCTGTTAACTGGCTAATCAACACTTCTAAATACCAGGGTATTTTGCTAATGTTCTGGAACACAGTTTTTAATGAATTAATTAAATTCCACATCCATCATTTAGCAAAGGGCTGTTCTCTGTCATTTTCAAGCCATTCCTCCTTGTCCTGTTACTACATGTTCTTCAAAAGTCCCCTCTTCATCTTCCCCTGTAGGCTCCCTTCAGGCACTGGAAGGCCATAATTAGATCTTCCCAAAGCCTTCTCTTCTTCAGGCTGAAAAATCCCAATTCCCTGTGTCTTTCTGAGGGGAAAAGTACAGGACAACACATTCAGGTTCTACAACTTCCTTCCCCACAAATTTGAGCACATAGAGGAGGCACATGATAATTTTTATATGGAGGCTAAACAGCCTCTATATCGAAAGCTTACTAAAAATAGGCATATTGGAGTTGCTCTTAGCCCAAGCTAATGGAGAAAAATGTATTTAGAAAGATTTCTCCTAAATGCAAGTTAAATACTTAACCTTAAGTGTGCTTGATGTTGCATTAATGTTTAAAAGATTGGCATTTTCAGACTGTCAGTCAAGAAGCAGAGGAGAAGGTGGAAAATCTGCTGCAGGCCCCTGCAGAGCTCCAGGCCCGTGGGCTGGGTGCTTGGAAAGCTGCCTGGCAGGAAAGGACCTGGGGGTGCTGGTGACAGTGGCTGAGCACGAGCCAGCTGTGCCCAGGTGGCCAAAAAAGGCCAATGTCACCTGGCCTGTGCCAGCAGCAGGGTGGCAGCAGGACCAGGGCAGGGATTGTCCCCTGTGCTGGGCACTGCTGAGGCCACACCTCGAGGGCTGTGTCACTGAGTTGGGCCGCCCATGGCACGGAAGTTTTTGAGGGACTGGAGCGAGTCCAGAGAGGGGAACAGAGCTGGGGAAGGGTCTGGAGCACCAAGAGAGGCTGAGGGAGCTGGGGAAGGGGCTCAGCCTGGAGAAAAGGGGGATCAAGAGGGACCTTCTCACTCTGCAACTCCCTGACAGGAACAGCCAGGGAAGAGGGCAGCTGAGAGCGAGTTGAGTGTACAGCTCAGTTCCCTTCTCTGGATGTGCTGCAGCACCTCAGTGTCTCTCATGAGCCTCAGACTGAGACCAGGCTCAGACCCTGCCCTACTGGTGCCTCTGTGCCTTACTGACACTTCAGGGTCCACTGCTTCTCTGAGTATCCCAACTCTCTACTAACACCACAACATTTACTGTCTTACCTTCTTATCTACTCAAAAAAACTGCCCATACTGTTAAACTGTCAAAAATACTTTTGGCTTTGGCCGCTGAGCGTTCTTCCAGATGATTTCCAGAGGAGTAGGGCTGTTAGAAAGGGACAGATGAGACGATTTGAACATCTCACTTGGTTTTGGAGTCAGGAGGGTTCACTAGCACAGATATGGATTCTGGATAACCATAACTGTTGAGTAACTCTGGATAACTAAAGAGCAGTCCCAAGGATGGTTAATTTCCTATTACAGATGTAGTCATTATGCATCACAGATCAAACACAGCAGAATAGGAAGAATTGTTTACCACCTTGAAGCTAAATAATCCAAGCCACGATTCTTGCTTTAATATGTCCTTAATCCTTCTGTTGTGCAATGTATCATGCATCTTCTAATGGCTTTCATCTTCTCTCACACCATTTTAAAGTTGTTAATTAATCTACCTACATAATTGGCATTCACACAAATTCCAGGCTTTAGTGTCCACATCCATACAGTTCATGAGTTTTTATATTTCAGAGACATATTTGGGCATTTTCCAGTTTCTGTGTCCTTTCCTTCTGAATGCCACATGTATCTTTTCTGTCCAGTACTCTGTAAATATTACAAAGACCTTCACCAGTTCTGTGATGTGTTACAAATAGCCAGCTTGTTAGTCTAAAGTACAGCTCCTTCTCAGTTGCTGAGTTAAGCTCATTATTTCAGGCACACAGCTATGACAATTAAACTTGTTCAGCTTCCATAGTACTCATTTCTCCTCTGTGCCTTTCTTTTCCTTTGTGTCCACTACCTACTTTAAGAAATTGGGGTAATTATTTTTGCTTGGCTTTTGAACCATGTTTTGCTGACCAGAGTTCTCTTTCTCTTTGAGTTCTATAACATTTTGTCAAAAAACTCCACAAAATAACTAAGAATGATGGTCTATAATTATAACATTTGAAAGTAAACAGAATAAATCAGCATTCAGCTCTTAATTGCTCTCTCTGCATTAAAACTACCCACTGTCATTTATACTTCCCTGAAGATTTCAGTTCTAGTGCTGTTTTACATTTCTTCTGGATCATGGACCAAGGAACTGCCCATCCCAATTATGCAAAGAGTTATATGTTCAAATTTTCTTGTATCAGCAGCTCTGCACTTGACTTATTTTACAGCACTGGGTTGTAAGACAGACAAGCAAATGACAAGGGAACAATGTACAAGAGACTCATATTCAGTTTAGTCCTCAAGTGTGAGATTATCCTACAGACACTGCTGAAGAGAAATCATTGTGTAATTAATGTCTCTGGATCCACTCACATATAATGTTACTACATAATCTTGCTAATAAGTACATGAGGGTCCCTTTTAAAATATTTACATTTTTAAAATCAAATATGTCTGCTGTGGGACTTGTTTGAAAACTCATTACTTCAGTGACTGGAGAGGTTTTTGTTTCAAAATGAGTGCAGTCATGGTCAGTTTATTAATTTCAATGCCAACACTGTTGTTTAACTTCTTTCCATTTTTTTAAAAATCATTTCTGGTTAAAAAAACCTGGACTTGTAAACTAGGTTTTACAGAAAGGCTGTGTTTTACAAAAGTAAAGCAAACAGATTCTGGTTATATGTCAGACTTTATTTCATGATTATTTGGCAGCTCCTTTATACACTTGTATATATATATTGCACTCAGTGCAATGACCAAGATAGAAACTGCTAATAAACTGGCTGAGAACCATAGAAAATTTTATATGGGGATGAAAGGAAGATAACCATACCCAGAGTACAGGCCCAGTGGTCAGGATTGCTGTGATGATATAGGTGGAAAATATAAATACAGGAGAGGAAGGGAAATATTTCAGTTGTTTTAGCAAATATAGAAAGTCAATGTCAAGGGAAAAAAAAGATGGAAGTCAGGGGCAAAAGCCTTCAAACACTAAAAACAGGAGAAAGTAGTAGAGGATCTACTGACAGCAAAGGGAACTGGGGCAAATATAATAGTGCATGCAGTAGTATCAAAAGGAGCAGAAAGAAAACTATATATTATCAAAAGAAGAAAAAAATTATAGTATTATTCACATAAAATTTTTCGTATCTATGTACAAGAGATTAAGAAATGGCTTTTCTGAACCTTTACAGGGAGAAGACTATGAAAGGCTATGCAAGGCAGTCCAGAATTAAAGCAAACACCTTCCAAAAGCTTTGAAAAAAAACCAGTGGCAAAGTAAATGTATTCAACAGCAAATCCAGGTGTGTGGCTCCCTGCAGCCTGGGCTTTGCCCAGCACAATACATTAGTTCCCAACCAGCCCAAGACCAGAACTAATACAAAACAAATGTAGCAGCACCCCTTTTCTTTCTCTACCACTGAGCCAAGCACTAAAAATTCAGAGCAGCCCTGAGTGACAAACATCTCTCCCTCTATAAATGACTGGCCCGTTGCTAATGGCAACAACTCTGTTCCTAAAGTTAGCTGAGCTCGTACCGCGGCAGAGCCGATGTCCTCGCGTAACTCGCGGCATTCAGCTCAGCAGCCTTGCCAGCTCCTGCAGCCATACAACTGCATTTAAGCATAAACTTTTCCTTTCTCTTTGCACGGTATTTATGAAGGAAAAATGCAGTTAAAGTTAGAGCCTGAGTTACAGGATCCTGAATATGGGAGTGAAGTCAATATTTAGTGTGTGATGCCATTTTATCCCATTTTGTGCCATTTTTTCTTTTTTGTTTTAAATAATTCCCTACATTACTGTAGGACAGATCCTTTAATTCCAGATACAGATGGATGGAAGTAATTCATCGAAATTATGGGATGTAGCTAAAAGAGGACTTAAGACTAAACCATGTGTTACTTAGGGTTTCAAATTGACGTTAGCAGATGTTTGCTGAGATGATGTGATGTAAGAGGCAAACATTGCATTAATTTGTGGTTGTAGTTTTGCAAAAAGATACACATCATATCCAATCTCTGGGGTAAATGAGATGTTAAAAATAATCCCTGATTTGTGAGCCTTACTTTTGGTTTTAGAGACTTTTTCATCAAAGTCATGGGAAGAACTAACTTTTCTTACACCAATGACCAATTCAGAATGAGTTGTGTGAATGTCTTATGGTATTTGGATTTAAGTTTTTAATTCCAATAGCTTAGAAAATTGTGAATCATAAATGGGATATCTGAATTGCTGTATTAAACAGTGCTTAAAATTTCCGTTTAAAAACTAGTTCCAAATTTCATGTTGAATTTTTTTAAAGAAAAAACAGCATTCCAGAAAATAACCTTTTCCTTCTAATTACAAAACTATGGAAACAATTAATTCCAGCCATGTAGAATCTCATAATCATAGATTCTTTTAGGTTGGGAAAGGCTTTTGAGACCATCAAGTCCAACCCTTAACCCAGCACTGCCAAAGCCACCACTAAACCATGTACCCAGGTGTCACACTTAAAAGGTTTTTGAACTCTTGATAGTGACAAAAACGATAGATGGGGAAAATGTCAAAGTATCAGTTCATAACCTTTACAATAATGCACTTGGAGCTTCATAAACTGTAGAGATAAAATACAAATTATTACTTTTATTCCTTTATGGCTTTTCAAAGGAAGGCATAATTATCTAAAGTCAACACTGATTGTCCTGCTATAAAAATTATTACAGTCACAATTTGGAGCCTGAAAGAGAATCAGGGGCTGGGACAATAAAAAGCACAGTGTACAGGTGTATCTGCTCAGATCAGTTATCAAATCTAAACTGATTTCAGGGAAAAAAACAAATCAGTGTGCTTAATAACTCTAGGTTGGACACGTCTGAGCAGTTTTATGGCATAGAAATTGCAAGAGTGTCTGGGATTCTGTTTTTAAGGATAGATTTATGCACACACTTCCAGCTGCTGTTTCTGAGTGTGAGACATGGAGATGAGGGCTGGGGGAAGCTATAAAAAATTGGAAAATCACAGCATGGTTTAGGTTGGGAAGGATGTTAAAGCCCATTCAGTTCCACACCCTGCCATGGGCACGGACGCCTTCCACTGTCCCAGGGTGCTCCAAGCCCCATCCAACCTGGCCTTGGGCACTTCCAGGGATCCAGGGGCAGCCACAGCTTCTCTGGGCACCCTGTGCCAGGGCCTCTCCACCCTCATAGGGAAGAATTTCTTCTTCAATTCTGAAAATCTAACCTAAATCCCCTAAATAAATAAGGACATACTCTTTTTTAGTGATTCACTGTTAACGAGGCATGGCGAGTTTTATGCAGGTTTTACACAGGCTGAGATGTCTGCACCTTAAGCAAAAGGAGCTGATAAATAAGGTCATGGATGCTACCAAAAAACTCTGTGAGCTTTACAAGCTTTTACCTCTTGTCTTTGAAACACTTTGCAGCTGTTACTCCTTGTGCAGCACACTTCCTGCCAGGTAAATAGAAATCTGCTTCCTATAATGCTTTGCAAGCATTATTTGCTGCCATAAAACATGAATAAAAGCATAAAATATGGAGGAAGATATAATTTTATAGTGCATTAAAAATAATAAAAAAAATTAACAAGCATGACAGGTTAACATTTTACAAGCATCAAAGGAGAAGGTGAATTATGGCATTATAGGCAGCAGAAATATCTATCATGTGTTTAGCCTTGGAGCTCTTTATTTTTCCAGAGCATTTCTAATTAGAGTATTGAAATTAGATCCTGCTAGCAAACCTCTAAATTACAGGGAGTAAAGAGGGGATTCAATCCAGATATTTTTCCAGTACAGGACTTTTTAAGCACAACACACTCTGGTCTGCATACAAAGCACTGGAGTTGCACAGGTACAGAATGATCATAAGGAGTAGAAAAAAGTGTAGGTGTTAAAAAAAAGAGAGAAAATAGCAGTTTTCCATGCAGGCAATCCTTTGAGTTCATTTGCCAAAGGAGGAATTGCCATGTTGTGCTTAGGACCAAGAAAACAAGGGGTTTCTCAGAAAAGATGTGAAATTCCACATCAGTGTGCATAAGAACAGACGTGCTCAAGATCAAGAACTAGAAAAATCGTATTTTAAGCTGGTAAAGGGAAGAGGAAAGGAAAAGGGCAGATGAGACAGGGAAAGGGGAAAGAGTGACTAAGAGGAGAAAAAAAGCCAAAAGCTTCCCTGTGTCTAGAATAAAACCCATGAAACCTTACATTGATAAAACATTATCTGGGCCAATACACCATTTCAAACAACAGGCAGGGTGTCTTGGGCAAATCTTCCTTCTTACTGACATCTCACATGGGGTGTGAAGATTTACAGGCACCCCTATGAGGAAACAAGAAAACATCTGCCTTTAGATTAAGTTAAACTGATCCAGGGTGATTCCTTGGGAGCTGAGGCAGATTTTGCACATGATTAAATGCCAGTTTCTTGGCAGAGGACACAGGAAGGAAATCAGCCATCTGAAGGCAGTGACACAGGCTGTCAGTGGGTTTAGTCAAGTGAGCTCAGTGCTTCTCCAGGATTCCAGGGGGTTCTTTGCCTTACCCAGTGACCTGTTGTTTTACAGTCCATGAATTCACTGGTGTCTGTAAGAATATATAGTCTGTGCAGTACTGGAAAGAAATGGAGACTTTCACTCCCAAGATTTTTTTATTTTTTGAGAGTCAGTGATAGTTTTCAACTATGCAAAAAAATAGGGAAAACAGGAAATATTGGAATAAAAATAATTAAAAGGAAAATACATTACTGAAATGCTGAAAGATCTCATGTGGGGAAGCTGTAATAGTTAGGGAACTCACAAAGGGCAAGTCAATGATTGTCTTTGGTCTTATTCCATCTGAGAAGCAAAATAAATTACAGACTCCCAGAGCAACAAGAAACACAAGAATATAAAGGTAGGGAAAATTGAGGGGAAAGATCCATGAATCTTTTTTTAACAAAGTAGTCATTTCAATACTGAAACAGAGATGAAAAATGGCTCTTGGAGCAATTCAATCTTGAGATTTTGGACATCTGGCCTTAGTGGATTCAGAGAAGACAGAGGAAGGTTTCTGCTTCAAGAGGGGGCAGCCCAATAATAACAGCATCTGATGTTTGTCAGAATTGCTCCAATAATACCAAGCTTTATGCTCTGAAACTGTCAGTCAGAAACAAATTGCAGCAATGACAAGCTTTTGATGTCCATTTGATGGGCAGAAGTGATAAAATATATGAAGGGTTGGAATGCAAGGTGTCATTATTCTGGTGAGTTGAACCAAACGTTGCAAAAATGAAATGGTGAAAGGAGACATAGTCAAGAGGAGGATAATTGCTGGTGCCAGAGACACTGGCCTATCAGCACTATTTCAATTACATTTAGATCTCACTCCTGGTAGAAGATCCAGTACAGAAAAAAAAAATATTACTTTTTCTTTTTCTTTTTTTTTCCTTCTTTTTTTTTTTTTTTTGTAGCAGGAAGGGAGATAATCTCAGACAATATTGATTGAATAAAGAAAAATAGCAATAAGGAAAGAGTTCAAAGAGTCTCATTGAATTTGCTACACTAAGAATTGAAAGACCATAAAATTTCAGTAGGGCAGGGAGATGGAAAATCTGTCAGAGTTACAATAAAGCAGAAAGTACAGGTGACACCCATGTTTAGCAGAAAAAAGAGGATGTAGTTTACACCAAAGGCAGACCATTGTACAGCACATTCCACTTTCCCAGAATAATAAAAATTATCTGAAGAATTTTAGCCTTTGGTAGAAACAAACCCTTATTTCTGTTATAATAGAAAAAAATTAGCATGAACAGAATGCTGCAAATCTTAACCAAAAGTTGTCCTTACAATTTAGATCATAATTTTTTAGTCAATCTAATACTGGATATTTGTAAAGGCAAATGAAAATATATACAGGGATGCATCATAAGATGTTTGTGGTCAGTATCCAGATGAGCTGGAGAAAAATAAAGTCCTTGGAACAGTATAATGCAAAGACTGATGTTTTCCCACTGTGCAAACAGCAAAAGAAGGTCAAGGATGCATCAGTAGCAAAAAGATAAATTACTGAAGAGATGTAGCCACATGTCTTTATGGGAATAGAAGAGCTGCCAAAAGAATATGAAATCAAACTCGTGACATCAGCAGTTCCAGCAGCAGGCTCTGACCTCTGTATTTTCCTACTAGAGAAGGTAAAAAAATAGCAAAAGAGAATGAAAGATATAAGAGGGATTTGACAGATAAAAGTGCTTAAGGACTCATATGCAATGAAAGCCCCAAAGCTCAGCAGAAAATTAGCATATGTATGTGGAGAAATAAAACAAGCTTCTTATATTAGCTTGTTTATCAGAAACCAAACACTCCCAAAGTTACATACTTTGAAAGTCCTCTTGGCCTTTCTCCTCCCCAGCTTTTTCATGGAAGAATCTAAGCATTAACTGTATTCATCATTATATTTGGAAGGTACTGGTGTCAGCTGGCTCCCAGTCAGCATCACTCTAGCAACAGAAAATTTCTGAAAAAGAAATCTAGGATGCTGCCAGGGTTGCTTGGCATCCTCTGCCAAGCAGAAGATGTGTTGGTTTATGACAGAAATAAAACTGAGGATGATGAATTTTGAGATAGTTTCAGCAAGCTGGCCTTGCTCTGAATGAGGCTGCTACCTGTGAAAAGGAGCAGAGAAATGTGTGCTGTTTATTATTAAGAAATGGAGGTTCTGGTGAACCAGTGTGTTTCTGCAGCTCCAGAAAAAGCTCAGCAAAGCCTGTGAGTGCAGCAATGTTTCAGACACCAGAAAGAGCAGATTTTGGGAAGGAAGTAACAAGGTCATTGAACATAATTAAAGAAGTATTGATACATCTGCCTCTTCTGTGCAATATTCTGTATTCTGCCTGTGATGCAGAGGTAATGGCAAGGGATGCAGAGTTCTTTGGTATATCTATATCTAAACCTGTCTCCATCAAAGAAAACCAGTCTGGAGACAAAAAATTCACACCCATATAGTATCCATACAAAAAAAAAAAAATCAGAGAAATAAAAAAATGGTACATTCCAGCATGTGTAGGCTGCTCAGAAACTCACAGAGACCTGCAAAAGGCCCAGTCTTTACATACTTGGCAGTTTGATAACACCCAAACAGATTGAAGCATCTCTGCCCTTAGAGAAATCTTATTCAACAACTTTCTCTTTTAGGTTCAGAGACTCTGATCAGAGATGCTGCTTTCTTTTAATCTTTGTTAGCAGCAAATAGTCTCAGGGAAAGTCTTTGCTAAGCAAAAACTCATGTGAAAGAAGAGACTTTTGAGGAAAATGTCTAAGTAAATATGTGCTAATATTGACCTGACCATACTCTTTCACTCAATATAAATCACATTTCTTAATTTTTTATTAGTTAATTATTTATTTGGTGTGAATTAAATGTATTCAGTGCTGCTCAAAAAGAGAGAACCTAGGGGATGAAATGGCCACAGCACTAAACACATGTTGGCATGGGGATTATGGGATGAAAGCACTGTGAATCCTCTGAGGTTTCAGAAGAGCTGCTCTCCAAAATCCTGCACGAACAAGGACATGACATGAGTGCAGCAGTTTGTAGGGTTTGACTAGGATGGTTCAAACCTAAGGAACAGCTGGGAAGAATATAATGTGGGAGGAAAAATAAGCAAACAAGGATGAATATCCAAACACACCCCCGTCCCCAGGAAACAGTTCCTAATATCATGAATCTCTACAAAACTGCCTGAGAGACCTGGGCAACAGGCAGCAGCAGCTTTTTTTCTGTGTGTTAGTCTGATTTTTTTGAGAGGAACCACACATACATTATTGTACATATTATTTCTCCATACATACAGACCTGGCTGTACTTTCATGGTTGTCAGCTGCACAGATCGTGCAAAAAACTAAAGCTAATTCTTGCCAGGTATGCAGTTCCTAAGATCTTCATAGAAGGCTGTGAGTCTTTATTAGCACCTCTGAACTCCTCAGCAAAGAGAAGGCAGAGTTGCACATGCTTAAGGGAACCAAAAAGGTAAAAATCAGGAGAAGCTGTGTGTACAACAATTATGATGTATTGATCACCTGCATCTGGATTCTCTCCAGCAGAACTGGTGATAAGTATGTTAGGAATGGCTCTACTTGAAGCCCTCAATCTTAAACCTCACAAGTGCAACCAGAAGGAGCTGTTGGAGCAAAATCCCAAGATATAAACTTGGCCACTGTAACACTTGACAGTAAAAAAAATGGAGAATCACTTCTAGAGCAAAAAGATCATTTTTTTCCCTTAAAAATCTTAGAAATCTTTTGGTACACTTCATTGGAGAACTTACTTGTGATGGCTGCAAAGGTATTTCTTCACATGAGTGAAGTGCTACTTCTTACTTCCTCCTGCAGGTAAGAGAAATTAGGTAAGTTAGAGTGGTGCCAGGAGGCAAAAACAAAGAGGGGTGTCCTGCCCCCGTCCTCTCCCAGTCTTGAGAACTGATCCAACTTAGTCCAAGTTCAGAATTTAATTCAGATTTATTTCTATGGCTGGATGAGAATATACATCAGTGGAGATAGCTTTGAGTAATTTGAAATTGTTTCAAAGCTCTTGCTTTAAAAAGGCAGAACACATTTTTACATGAAAAATAATCTCGCAATTTACTTCGTGGATATATCAGTTAATATAATCTGTTAGTTGTACCAGCCATTAACTCCCTTATAAATGAAATTCCTTAGGCTTTTTCTTTGAATGATGAGATGTAAAAAACCTGTTCAAAACTCCTGTCATCTTCTAAAGTAAACAGAACAGTATGCACTTGAATTTAGAACAGCACACAAAATGTCAATCATTGAAATTAGAGATCTGTTGCATGCAAAATTTTATGCATGAAAAGAAACAGTTCTGAAGCTCTGGATGATATATAATCCTCCCCTGCATAGTCACACAGTAAGAATTTTATTATTTAAATGTATTGTTTCTTCTTTGTCTTTCTATTTTGTTTAAGTATCTTATTCAGTCTAGTTCTTATGTATTTAGATGCTTGGCTCTGCACTGGTTTATCAATATTTCTCTTCTGCTTCGTGGGAACTTCCTCACAAAGACTGATCCAAAATACACCTGCTATCTGGATATACACATTTCTATTCTTTTTTTTATGTATTTTATTTTATGCTTTTTCCCTTAGCTTTTAGACTACGTAGGCATAGCTTTGCACTGCTCCAGGAAATTGAGATGCATTTCCTTTGCAAATTTTGTAACCCTTAGTTTTGTCTTTTTGGGAACAAGGAAAGACTAGAGAGCTCCTCCAGACAAAGGGAAGTTCTGTTATAAATGACATACAGAGAGATTAATTTGTAGAACTATTTACTTGTCTGTTAAAAGCAAATATATCTCCTCATTTTCAACTGACATTCCACCAGCACCTGCAAATCCCAGTCCTGAAACAAGCCCCAGCTCTGTTTGCCAGTGGGGAAGATCATTTTTGCTCTGTTTTGGAGAACTGGTGTGGAACATGTGTGTTGGTTATCATGCTCCATGACAATTTTGGTATTTGCCAACTGGTGCCCTCCATGGTTTCTGTCATAGCCTGGCCTCTGCAGCTGCTCTGCATGAAGCCACTGTATGTAAAAAAATGCAGGTATATCCATCCATCCATCCATCCATACATTCATCCATCCATCCATCCATCCATCCATCCATTCCTTCCTTTCTTCCATCCATCCATCCATCCATCCATTCATCCATCCATCCATTCCTTCCTTCCTTCCATCCATCCATCCATCCATCCATCCATCCATCCATCCATCCATCCATTCCTTCCTTTCTTCCATCCATCCATCATCCATCCATCCATCCCTCCATCCATCCATCCGTTCCTTCCATCCATCCACCCATCCATCCATCATCCATCCATCCATCCATTCCATCCATTCCTTCCATCCATCCATTCCTTCCATCCATCCCTCCATCCATCCATCCATCCATGCCTCCCTCCCTCTCTCCCTCCAAAGGCCTAACAGTGGAGCTGCTATTCACTGTACAGATGGAAGCTATGAGCTCACAGTTCTTGGACAGCCACAGGTTCTAGCTGAGTGTGGAGCCTGCTTTACCCTCCACTGGGCTCTAGCTCCAGATCCCTTCCTCAAATGGACAAAGTCTGGCTGGGACTGGTGCTTCAGAGCCCAGGGAAGGGTTGGGCTGATGTGGCACAGGGATTATGGCTGGTGCATTTCAGAGGGAAGCTGAGCTGGGGCAGTGTGACTGTCCCCTTCTGTCATAGACCTGAGCACAGCTTGATACTTTCCCTGGCCTTGGGTGAAATATTTCCTTTGAATATAAGGAAAGAATCCTCGTCTTTCCAAAGATAAGTGAAGAGTCTCTGTATCACATTTACTTTTCATCATCTTCAGTTTTTATGTGTTTCGAAGTCCTCAGCCAGGGGTACTCTTTGTTTACCTTCATTTTTTCACACCTTGTGAACACTTTTGCTATTTCTGTCTCCCTTTCTAAGTCCAGGGGTAAAAATGCTACAGCCCCTGAATTTTCAGCAAGCTGATCATCCTCCTGGTCTCAGTGTTTTACACTCCTGCTGGGATATTCAGGGTACTCACAACATCAGGTCTTGCAGGTTTTCCTTGCAGGAAGACTAAATGAATCTGGATAGGTACCAGTAAAAAACTACAAATGGCAGCGCTGCTGAAAAAAAATCTCTAGTTTCCTTAAACTCCTCTGTTTTGCTTTAATTCAGTTTCTGTGGTTTGCTATTTGCATAAATATGTCCTTTATGCTTTTGACATTGGATGTCTCATAGGTGGTGTTAGGGAGGAAGGAGTGTGAGTTATTTCCCCAATATGGAAAGACAAAGGGGTTTTTTTCTTGACCCTGTTAGTTTAAAATATTTATAACTATATGAATAATTCCGCTGAACAATATCCCATAACTCTGGGAAAAGATAAAAAATTCCTCACTTAAATTAATTACATTTTGGAGCTCAGCATTTTTTAATATTATTTTACCTCAAGTAATCCAACTGAAATTTAATTGAAGGATTGTTTAATTAAAAGTGGAGAAACAAAACAATTGCAAAATTTTTTCCAACCTCAAAAAAATCTATAAATATATTTATTTTGTCTCAAGAAAACCAGTGAGAGTGAGTTACAAAAGAATTCTCCCCACATGGCTATTTCAGTTGTGCAGCTAAATGGAATAATTCACAATCAAAATTTACTCATGTCTTGGAAATTGCATCTCGTTTTTCACCTCAGGGATGTGTATGAGAAACCAGTGCCAGTGATGAGGCATTCACAGCTGCACAGTGGTATCACACGTGAACCCTGATTTCACATGCCTGTCCATTAAATACCAGCTGTCACCTGTAATGGTTGGCAGATATAAATGAGGACCCTAATGGCTAAAATTCGGAGTAATCACAATTACTTTTATGAATAAATATGTGGTTCCTATGTCTGTGGGAAGCAGTTTATGTACAGTTCCTGCATTTTCAAGGTATAGGTGAATCTTATCCTCATAAACTCGGGTTCTGATAAAATTCACAACTGTGGACCTCTGTTCTGTTTGGAATTTACTGAGCTTCAGCTGTTGGAGCACTGGAGCACACAATGATGTATAATGCAGTTATCATAACCCTAAAAGGAGTATAATGCCAATATAATGCCCATTTTATGTTCTAATCTGTGGCATGAGAGTTCATCTTCTGGTCTAAGCACCACAGCTGGAAGCTTTAGACATCTCCTGTGGCAGCTGTGCAGGCTGGGTCACTGTTCAAGAAAACAACTACAGAAGGAGGAAGTGGCATCAGATACAAATCTGTTTCATTCAGGAGGACACACACCAAAACCAAAGGTGTTCTAGGTTTGAGTTCCCCATTGGAGCTAATCTGGATCCTTCCATCTTTCAGGTGTGTTCATTAGCAGAAGCAGAAGGAATAACCTCTCCCCTTTCTTCTGACTTTGTCTCATTTCTAGGAAATAATTTAAAATTATTTTTAAAGAAAAAACCTAACAACTTTATGTGAAACTAAAGTTTTATGTTGAAGGTGTTAATGTGGATTAGATGGGATTTGGAATCAGAGAATCACAGAATCACAGAAGGATTTGGGTTGGAAGGGTCCTTAAAGACCATTTGGTTCAACCCCTCTGCCATGGGCAGGGACACCTTCCACTATCCCAGGCAGCTCCAAGCCCTGTCCAACCTGGCCTTGAACATTCCAGGGTTGGTGCATTCAGCTGAATGTCACTGTGACACATAGTTCTTAAGAACAAATAGAGTCATTGGACATTTTAGTGTATGTGGCAAATATTTTACACACACATGCCCTTTGCAGCTTCTGCCCTGATTTGTCAAAAAGGTTTCTCATCCACTAGTCCACACAGAACAGTGGTTCCGTGTTGAACTTGCTGGGGGAGTAACACAGGACAAAAGTTCTTGTGCCTTTTGCATGAAAACTGACTAGATTGCTGAGGGATATCAAATCCTGAAAAGGAATAAGGGAGGGATGGTGCAGTGCTGTAGAAAGAAGAAACTAATTAGAAAACAGAAGGTTATGAAGAGATATTGAGAGGGGAGATCAGCACAGAAGTGATGGAGGAAAAACTTTCTTTGGAAGGGTGTAAGGCAATTGGGGAATAATCTGAATCCTACACAGAAAACACTGAGAAAGCTTCTTCTGGTGAGGAGAGGATGCAAAGGTTGTCTGGTAAAATAGGTCAGTTCCACTTTCTCTTTCCAAGAGAAAATTAAACTTTAAAAAAAGGAAGTCTTGCTGGCATATGCTACAGAGACTTGTTGCCTCTTTTAGGTTTGTGATAGATTGATGCTCTCAGTGTTTTTGGAAGCCAGAGAATGTCTCATCATCAGATGCTGAGATTACTTTGTACCTAAAATAATGGGTATAAAAATAGCACCTGATAAAGCACAGATGTCTCCTTCACTCCCACTCCCCAAAATGGCAGGGAAGAAGCACTGTGATGGCTCCAGCTATGTGTGACTGCTCCTGAAAGCCCAGACACATTCAGCCTGCACAGCTACTCGACTTCGTCAGGGTGACTCAGATTTTGAATTACGAGGGATGCATTTGCAATGTTCAAGGGTGCATTTTAAAGTCAAAGCAAGCCTGCAAAATGTCCAAATTTGTATATGCAGAGCTGTCTTGTGTCATGTACTTCCTGCTATCTTCAATTACACTAATAAAATTTTCATTTAGGAAAAGAGGTTGGATATAAAACTGAATAAATTCTTTGTGTTCTTTTTTCTTTTTAGATTATTTATTAGTGATAACAACTAATGTACTGCTTAAGGGTAATGAATCTTATTAAATGCACTTTAAATTATCTCCTAAATTAATACAAGAGTGCAGTTCCAGTGCTAAAGACCCACATAGGACTGGCAGAGGAACTAATATTTGCTTCCTATGAAAGACTCCACATTGCCTCCAGCTAAATTATGTATATCCAATCAAATTCTTGTCCCTAATAGAGATGTAACATATGTAAGCAGATTAAAATGTTATGTACTACTTACAGGAGATGTCTATAGATTTCATTCAGAGAATCTGCCTCTTCACTTTGTGCAGCCTCTATGTGATAACTCATTCTCTTTTTTTTCTTTTTTTTTTTTCTTTTTTTTTTTTAGTAGTGACAGAATATATTTATCAGACATTACTTGCTCCATGACACAGGTCAGTGTAATCCTGCTACATCAGGATGAGTGAAGGGATTTTGTCTTCATGGATAGAATTACTCCCTTAAGATGCAAATTTATTTTGGACGTGAAAGTCAGATTTCTAAAATGTAAGCAGTGTGTGCACGTAGCTGCCTTAAGAACACAGGACTTCATTTATTCCCCAGGTTCTCCAGTTCAGCACAGGACCTGCCTAACTCAGGTCCTTTCTTACCTCTGCTCTCATGAGCTTGGCTGGGTCTCTAGGGAGGTGTTAGTTGTGACTATAATCAGAGAATGCTCAATGGGAATGGTTATTTGCATTCCCTTTAGCCTGGGTATCCCATTAATATTCAGTCTTTAGAACACACTGCCAAGTTTGAATTTAAATGCATCTCTGTGTCTCCTGTGCGCTACCAGAGGTGAGCTACCACAAAAAGTCAGCTCATTTCAGCTCTTGAACATGAGAGAGAGATTTAAGGGAGGATTATTAGCAAAGAAGACTGAGGAAGAAGTCTGGGAAATCAAGATTAGTGATCGGGTTTTATACTCAGGAAGGTTTACTTTTCATATTGATGGGGTGAATATTTTCCTTCACCTCCTGTCACATGCAGTAACATTTTTGATGGCACAATGAATTTTTTTAGCCAACTTCTCAGCAGTGTGGAGGTTTCCTAAAACTCCTGTGACCAGAGGCAGGCTGTGCCTGCTGCCCAGGGTGCTGCTGAGTCTCCAGTGATACTGAAAAAAAATTCAGGTACTGCAAAGAAAAGGCCAACAAAATTGTTGAACACAAAGTTAGCAAAAAATACATCAGGTGCAAAAAGATCTGAGAATTTTCATTTCTTCAGAGGCCACAATGGTCCAAAACTTTGGTATGGTATGAGATTTCTGTACTGACTTTAACTGTAAACTAGCAGTTAATCATAAAATGCACGTTAGAAATTCACTGAACCCATTTCAGTATTTGGATAATTTGTGTGATTTCTAGTCTTTCTTGATGCTTAAAATTAATCTTTCCCTTGAATATTTCATAAGTAGGTTACTACCAATATTATTTGGAAATAGAGTTAGTTCTTGGAACAGTAGTAAAGTTCTCTTTCTTTTTGTTAAAGTGTTCTTTAAACGTTCTTTCATGTTTTCACCTTTTTCTTAGCAGTTGATATATCACATTCAAACTTGTTTGTCTTTCAGCCATCACTGTCATCAGCAGCCAATGTATTGATCTGCTGTTTTTTCCTCTTCGTACTTAGTGCACAGAGAAATTTATTTCCATTTTGAGCTGTTCTAGCAGTACACATTTGGAGCAGATTAATTAGAAATACACAGGCAAAGCAGCTGATAACCAGACCTTTCCTGTATCCCCTCCTTGAAAATTCCCCGTTTCATTTCCCGTGATATGTTCTGCACCAAATTAACAATTCTGTGAGCACTTGTTCTAAGTTCTGTGAAGAGCTGCTTTCTGAACTGTCATATCTGATCACACACAACCAGGCCCCTCAATTTTCATGGGTTCTTGGTTTTCTTGCCTGCCTGACACAGAACATTTTGTCGCACAGTGAAGTCCTATAAAAGGCTGTGCAGCAGCTCAGTGACCAAGGCATGGGAAGATCATTAGATCATAGAATGGCCTTTCTGTGACAGAGGGCAGAGGATTCTACCCAGGGATTCCACTGCAAGGCTCAGCACTTCAGAGCTCGCCTCACATGAAGACTTCCGCAGAACCTGAACTGATAAACAAGAAAACAAGCCAACTCTGTGATTTATTATTTGTTTTTATTTTTTATTAAGA
Source organism: Irena cyanogastra (assembly GCA_013397155.1). Classification (NCBI taxonomy): domain Eukaryota; kingdom Metazoa; phylum Chordata; class Aves; order Passeriformes; family Irenidae; genus Irena; species Irena cyanogastra. The sequence continues at coordinate 174,255 of VWZV01008837.1, forward strand.
CCAGGTGAGAAATTTGGGGCTGTTCAGCCTGGAGAACAGAAGGCTTCAGGAAGATCTTTTAGCACCTTCCAGTGCCTAAAGGGGCTCCAGGAGAGCTGGAGAGGGACTGGGGACGAGGGATGGAGGGGCAGGACAAGGGGAAATGGGTTCAAACTGACAGAGGGCAGAGATAGATGGGATATTGGGGAGAAATTGCTCCCTGTGAGGGTGGGGAGGCCCTGGCACAGGGTGCCCAGAGAAGCTGTGGCTGCCCCTGGATCCCTGGCAGTGTCCAAGGCCAGGTTGGATGGGGCTTGGAACAGCCTGGGACAGTGGGAGGTGTCCCTGCCCATGGCAGGGGATGGAATGGGATGATCCTTAAAGGTCCCTTCCAACCCAAACCATTCTGTGATTCTGGGGTTTGTGGAGCTTATGGGGATCAGTAGTTCCACCTGATCTCCAGTAGGAGCTGTCCATGATCTGCAGTTCTGAAAATCAGGTTTTATTTAATAGCATTACTCCTATGCAGAAGTAGGTTTTCATGCACAAAGAAATCATCAAATTTCTGTGAAAAATGATAGATTTCATCAAACCTTTTTTTTTCTGTAAGGCAAGGTAACATCAATCCACACAAAAAGTGCCAAAAGAATTTGATGTCAGCATCACTAGGATATAAGTTATTTGTTACCTCCATACTCTTGTACTTATGAGTACATTGATAATTCTGATTTATAGTAGTGTTATCAGACAGTTGAAATAATACTAATTTACTAAGAGTATCTCATAACTAATAAAATAAATATTAGGGAAAAAAGAATCTCCTAGATAACAAAAGTACCATAGGACAGGCTCTCTCCTTTAATGATACGAATACTGTGACCTGTCATAATGATTTTATCGATAATATATCAATTAATAATTAAAGCTCTATCATTTATAAACTGGAGACTCAGCTAGGTCTTTCTTTAGACTATAATGACACCTTGGCAATGGGAGGAATGCTAGATGGAGAATAATGATTGATCAATTGTTAAAAATGTGAAAGTGGATTAGAACAAGAAAACAAGTTGCAGTATAATTGCGAGGGACTCGTCCTACAAACTGTCACCTAGCTTTACTGCCTAGAGAGGAATAACAAGAATAATAAATATGGGTTTATTTCTTCCTCAGTGAGAAGGTTTCTGATTAAAAAATGCTCTACTTTTTTTTTCCTGTGTCATACTTTTTAACTCCCTTGCTGCTGAGGACTAAATATTTATAACATGCTGTTACTGCAGATTTGCACATGAAAAGCCAAGTGATGGCTGGGTGATTTTTAGTGTGGACAATCAAAAGAATTTGTTTTGATGAAAGAGTAAAAGGGTTGACTTTAAATATCGAGTTTGGAAATATAAAATGATTACCAACAGATAGGAGTAAAATGTGGGAGGGAAGACGATAGAGAGGGAACAGGATGGGGGAAGAGACACAGATATTTCTTAGCAGGGTCAGTGTCCCACACACCACAGTGTCATTTACCTTTGTCTAATTCATCAGAGGTAATGTTGCATTGCATGAGCCCTGTTAAGTTTCACTTAGGCCATTCACTGACTCCTGGAGCAGACATGACTAGTTGTATGGATTTTTATTAACCAGAGTGTGCAGTTTGGATAAGATGATGCTGAATAAAAGCCAGTTGTTACATCTCTCCACAGAGTTTTTACAGAGCAGTTGCTAGCACATGGGAAACTCAAGCAGGGTGGCAATGAGACACAAAGACACCTCTGAGAAGAGATTTCTCATCTGACTGGAGCAGGTGATGCCGTGAAGGCTCCTGTGCTCGAGCAGCAAGGTGCTCCCTGGAGGACGGGGTGCCCCTTTTACAGCTTGCTCAGCTGGGCTGTGCTCAGTGGTCAGCAAGGAGAGCTGGATGTCTGGCTGGTCACATGCCTTGGCTGAACATTATTTTCTCCTGGTAGATCAGCTGGTCACTTTTGCTAATATTTATGATGAATTTATACTATCCAGGCTCTGCATTCAGCATATTTTTCATTTTTCATGGGCAGTAGAGGGAACCTCAAGCATTACCTGAAAGTAGACCCCTAATGGTAATAGGGAAAGATGAAAACCTTGTGCAGCACCACTGGTTGAGGAGGTTTTCACTTTTTCTTTGCTGTGGCTCACACTGGACTTAGTCTAAATAAGTTTTCAGTTCAGGGTGTAGCTTTCAAAATTCTGTCCTTTCTTAGAAATGTGTAGATAGCAGTGTATGCCAAACTTACAGCAGTGCTTTGACCATTTCACAGAAGACCTTAGACACAAAATATAAATCATGTTATGTGCTAGGGCTCCACTACGTCTGCATTTACAAGAGATAACAGCATTGTGCACACCCAGTGCCCTACAGGTTTTTCTCCCTTTATGAATTCAGGCAGTTTTTCAAACAAAGCATGTATTATGTATGCAGCAAGGGAAATGTCTTCTTCAGAAAAGCTGATGTCTCGAAGGTAAACATGTATAAATGTTTATACATTTTTTAACACATATTATTTACCCAGAAGAGCACAACAGCTGCTTCAGAGTTGTTCTGGTCTCAGTGGTAAATAGGTATTTTGGCAGTTGTTAGAAACAGAAATGATTCTTTGGTTCCATTCCATTCTAGCCTCTCCACTTGTTATTCTAATGATTGTTCCAAAAGAATCAGGTGTCAGAGGAGATTGATTTCACTTCACGTGAAGCTTCACACAGATTGGATTGGTACCTCCATGAAAAGCCCGGAGTAGAAGGCAACTTTTGCTTTTCATTCTGACTCAAAGTTTAGTCTCTGCTCCCCCCTGACCTTGTGATTTGCATGGCCTTCAAACAGAGATGAATTCTTTCCTGTTCAGCCTCACCTGGGAGTATTTGTGTAGCTGTTCACCACTACTCTCATCCCAGCTAGCAGCAGCAACTGATACTGATCATCTGGTGACACTGGTGATCTGATTGCTTGCCCTGGTCACCCTCCAGAACACCAGATGAGCCTGAAATAAATCTCATTGCTTCTGTCAGTGTTGAGGGAGAGACCAAATGCTCTCACACGTGCTGCAGTGAGTGCACTGCTGGCTGGATAGACAAGAAATGGCCAGATGCTTGAAGGCTTAACTAGATTCTTCCTCATCCTGCAGGAAAGCAGGAGCCTGCCCCCTCCAGCCTGCCTCTCACAGCCCTGGGACACAGGGCTCCAGTGCCTCCCCAGTGGGCAGTTCACAGGTTATTTTTACATTCAGGCCTACAGCCAATCACTAATTAAGCCCCAAGTGCACACCATGTTCATCACTAATGCATCTCTGTGTTATATTTTGTGGTTCTCCTGGCTATGCTCATTTGTTAAAACATCAGCTCGCTTTCCCGGCTAAAATCCTCTGCAGCACTAGAGATGGTTGTTAGCTGGGATTACTCCTGATGTATTTTATGCCCTGAAGATTATCTCAGAGATGTGATTTCTCTGCTCTGTGGTAGCTGTTCCTGTTGTTTTCCCACAGCTTTACAGCCTTCCAGGACTTTACTGGGGCTTACAAGAAAACTGAAGAGGGACTTTTCCCAAGGGCATGTAGTGACAGGACAAGGGGGAATGGCCTTAAATTAAAAGAGGTAAGGTTTGATTAGATATTAGGAAGAAGTTCTTTACTATAAGGGTGGTGAGGCCCTGACACAGATTGCCCACAGAAGCTGTGGCTGCTCCTGGGTCCCTGGCAGTGTCCCAGGCCAGGCTGGACAGGGCTTGGAGCAACCTGGGCTAGTGGAAGATGTCCCTGCTGATGGCAGGGGATGAAACTGGATGGGTTTTAAGATCCCTTCCAACCCAAACCATTCTGTGATTCCATGACCTTCATGGCTTTAAATAAACCACTTGAACTAATGAGAAATAGTATATTACACCACCTCTTTCACCATTTGTGTTTATCTGTGCCAAATACACTTTTATTTTGTGTAGAAAAGCAGTTATCTGTCATTTTGCTCCACTTCACAGACCACCACATCAGTGCAAACTCATCTTCACTGTGATTATAAATTCAGCTACAGAACAATTAAAGGCAGCAGAATATGCATTGGGATGTTTTCCCTTAGCCTGTGTTAAGGGTGTGATAAACTCCCATAGATGGAGGCAGGGAGACCTGAGGGCTCTTATGTGTTAAGCTGCCACAGAAGATTCTCCAGAGCTCATCTGGAGAGCTCATCTTTGGGAATAAACATGATTCATTAAATCAACCACCAGAGTAAATGTTATGAGATAATCTATTAAAGCAAAGTTGCTTTCTTACATATCAGGACACAGAGGAAACAGAAATGTCACTGAATTTATAAAAAAATGTACTTTATTGCTATTTATTCATGAGCTATCTTAACATTCAGTGGTTTCATTACAGATTTGAATTGTGTTGGATTTTTTTTTATTTTAGTATCATACTGAGTGTGGCAAATAATTAAAGCAGAATGGTTCATAATGTTCAAAGGTCAGATGGCTCAGAGAGCCAGTGATGGGATGAAGAAGTGATCATTGTGAAGTCACAGACTGAACAGAAAGTCATTGAGGATATTCTTATACCCACTGCAGTCTCAGGATGCATTTAAAGTTAATTTTGTAGCCTTTCTTAGCAGTCAGTGAAGAGCAGTCAGTGAATTCCTTCCAGGAAGGAATTCATCTCACCCTTCATAGATATTGAGAATGGATGGATATTGTTCCAGGAGGTGAATGCCACCCTGAAATTAGTTTTCCAATCAGAGTTCTTCAGTAGCCAACTGATAAGAATGTAGAGTCTTCAATGTGAGTTCAGGCAGCATTGTGTGTTCACAAACCAACACTACCTTTGCTGACAGCCTTAGATTAGATGAAAAGACAAGGCAAAGTGAACAAATGAAATATTTCAGTACTGCTAGAAGATAGAGATCAGGAGAGATTAGTTCCCCTTGCTCTTCAAAGAGAGCTGCAGTCCTGGGTGCAGATCTTGACAGGTGGTGTGGATAGCTTAATCAGTTTATGCTAGCTAGAGAGATTAATTTATTAGTGGTTTAATTTTCCCTGCACCAGCAGCACATTTACTCACAAAACAGTATTTGAAGGACTTTGTTTAACAGAGTAGCTACTGGAAGTTGGCAAACAAGGGCAGTGCTCATCAAATGTGAAAGTGCCTGGGAGTATCTAATGACTGATCTGCATTTCAGGGAAGAATGTGCTCTGTATAATTATTGTTTGTATCTGGATCCGAGTGACAAAAATCCTTCTAGAAGGTGTTTATTAGACAAGAACTGAAGGAGGTGAAGATGTTTGGGTGGGAGATGCAGTAAAATATCTGCATTTTCTGCACCATACTGTCAGCATCAATATGGAGGTGCAGTCTAGCCTGCTTATGAGCATCTTTAATGGGGAATTTATTGCCTTTGCTGACTTATCTTAGTTATAAATGTCTCCAAACACTTTCTGATACGTTTTAATTTGAAGATCTTTCAATGCTATGTGTCTTAGTTTTTTATGGAATTCTAAAAACAATTTCCATCCATGTCCAAAAGGAAATTCCAGTTACTGCAGTCTCAGTCTCCTGGAACTTGCCACACCTGACTCCTGCAACTTCTATCTGAATATATTTCTGCTCCTGTCTACATCAAATATACAAGCTTCCTGTGGCTTTGAGATGATCATAACTTCCCTAAAAAGCCCCAGTCTTTTTTGCAATTTTACTTCTGTCAGATCAACAAAATGGCAGGACCTCATGCAGGATTAAGATCAGTTCATGTGTCTTCAGTGGTTAATTCTGTGCTACAGATAAATTATCTTTTTTTCCTAGAAACTTCTCATCAGTCTTAATCAACCTTTCTAATAATTCATTAATCCTAAAACTGCCTCAAAATATCTAATGTTTTCTTCTGAATTAATTTCTAATGATCTGGGATCACAGTTACTGAAAGGTTCATTACAGCCCTCTGAATTTTTAGTTCTTTATCTCATCTGACAGATCTTTTTCTCATGTGTCACCCCTTTCACCCATTCTGACTCCAAGTCCAATCTTCTTTGAGCCTTCTGGCATGGAATGAAAAATACTCTAATACTTTAAATACTTTGTTACTGCTTTTGTCCATAAAAAGGAAGGAAGGAATCAGAACTCTCGTCCTTTAGAAAACTGCAAAGGAAAATATTGCTGGTCTGCAGCTCAAGTTTAATAGCCTGGTCATCACAAATTAAAGTGAAGACATGGGCAAATTTCCCAATAGTCAAAGAGAAGGATGGGGTAAGGCTCTCTCTCAACTTTATCTTAATTCATCCCATTCATTTAATACTTAGTACTTGAATACTTGAATCTGGCTTTTATCCTCATAGGCTTTTAGAAACGTTCATCACACAACTTCCCTGAAATAGAACCAGACTATTTCTGCTTTACAGGAAAGGATTCATCAGAGAAGCTAAATGAATAGATGAAGATGAGAGATCAAGATGAAAAAAGCAGGTTGACCAAGATATCCAACCTCTTTCAGTATTCCTATTTCCATTTATTACTATTTCTGCTCAAGCACTATACTTTCTGTGTAGTGGCCTTTGTTGGAGCATCCTGCTTGATTCTGTTGTCTACGATAAATGCAGCTCAACTGCAGTAGTAAATAAGATACCACAGTGGGATCTCCAGTAACTATTTTATATGTTGAGAAGAATCAATAACTTCAGAGTTTAAGACTTGTTTTTGCTCACATGTGTCCTTGAGCAAATCAGTTTGCTTTCGGGGAAGGATCCTTCAAAGCTACAGAGCTGGAAGTAAAGTTTGGGCTTTTGCAGGAGCTAAGCATGGCTGTGAGGGAAAATGAACCAGGTTTATTTCCTTCCCTTTGTTTCCTTAGGGTGTGTTTCTCATAGGCTGCTTGGTTCTTAAACTCTCATTCCTTGTTTATCACACTCTCCTTTGGTCTTCCCAAACAGAGGGAGCTACAGAGGACCCTGGGCAGGGGCCTAGAAAGGGACAGCTGGAAATGAGTGGCAAAAATGCTGATTCTTTTCGACTCCCACCTCCCCTCAGCCCACACACCTCCTTAGTTATTACTTTGAAAAGAGCCAGCCAGAAAATATGGTTGGTTTATGGTCTTGTTAAGACCTTGCAGAACTCACTTTTTTCATTCAGTCATTTATATCCAGCAAGTCCCTTTTCTAAGGAACGTGCTGTTGCTACGCAACCAAAGGAACCATATAGAAAAAGGAAGCAGGAAGGATGAAGGCAAGAGGGGGGTAAAAAAAGAAGGATGTTTTTGGGAAAAAAAAAAGGGAAGTCATAGACTTTGAAAATCAAAGATAAGAAAATCTTTTCCTTTAGCTGGGTGAAGGCAAGACACAGAAATTAAGGAGATCTCCCTTGCCCTCTACTCTTTTTCTTGACCTTGTCCAATCACTTCAAGGCTGTGGAACATGGCCAGATGATTGAACAGTTGGAGAAATGGCAATTTGAGTGGTTGGAGTGTCTGCCTGGGATTCAGGAGGTCTGTCAGATATTCCCTGCTCACCAAGTGTCTTAATGGGTCACCTAAGGCAAACTGTTTAATTTCCTGTCCTATTTTCCTTCCTCTAATATAAGGATAACGCCTTTGATTTCTGCCTTGTCATTTCAGACTAGAAAACTCTTTTAATAAGCAATGAATAAACACCATAAACACCCCAGTGAGGTGCCAGGGTCTCTGCTTTAAAGGGTAGATATTAGTATTAAAATAAGGATCATCACACCTCTCTCAGCTTCCCACTCTGATGGTGGAAAACATCTTATAGCCATTAATGTTGACACCTTCCCATTCTGTCTTATCCTCCACATTTCAAGGCTGTGCTTCAAATGCAGGAGGACTTAGATCTGCTCTAGCTTGCTACAGGCCTATGCAAGGAAGTATTTTGTTCCTTGGGAACCCAGGCCTCTTCTGTACTCTGTGGGTATACCTCTAAATCTGGTTCACACTTCAGAAATGCCCATTTTTCTTTCTTTTGAACATCTCCTTCTAGCAAAAGTCTAGGGTGAATAGGTGCCTGAGTTAATTCTCTGAAGTTGAATAAGATGCATTCAGGCCAACATGGTTTTCATCTCCTTTAAGTATGTGTTTTACTGTGTGGTGTCTCCACACAGTAGAAATCTTGCCTTCCCCCATGAAAGAAAATTTCCAAACAGAGTAAGAGAAGCAGCAGAAGGTTGAACTGAGCCCTGCAAGAGAACGGGCAGGATGATGCTGCCTCATTTAGAATTAATTTGTTTGTGCAGGCTTGTTAAAGTGAAAGTGGCATTTTGTTTGCTCTGATGAAGGCAGAATTAATTTAACTACAATTAACATTTCTGCTCCTTATAGATATTCACGGGTGCTCAGCTTTTTTGCCTGTGATAGAAGATCATTTACAAACACAATTAAGAGTAAAAGCACCCCTGTCTGTAGTGACATGACAGTGTTTCCAAATACTGAGTTTTTTTGTAGTGCTTTGAAGTTTTCTGCAGTTTTGTTTTAATAATCAATGTGGTTGATGTGCTGGTTACTCTTCTTGCAAAACAAGGAGCAGTTGTCATTGGCCATGAAATCAGCAATGGAGATCATTGCTGCAGATTCCTCCTTGCTGTACCTTGCAGTGTATCTTCATGGAGCAACTCAGCTCACTCCTGATTCCCTGGAATATCCTCTGTCTGTCTGATCTATGCAGAAAACTAAACCTTTGGTTTAGCCCAAAGGGTTTTAAACCCCTTTAAAGGTTTAGCCCCTTAAAGCTCAGCCCTTAGGCAAAGGATTGAATAGTCAAGCTTCTAAGGTGTCTTGGATCAGGAGTTTAAGGTTTGTTTCATATTTATCCATCTCTAAGTGGGTCCTGGTTAGGATGCTAGTTAACTTTAATTTGACTAGCTCAGGGAAACACTTGGCTCTGAATTAAATTGATCTTTGCTGTGTGGTTTCACAGCCACTGTGATAATGGAGAAATTTCACTTCCAGAGACAAGATTGGAAATGCCATATTCACACATGTATACTGACTGGTTTAGAAAACTCTTGATCCTTTTCCTTTTCCTTTCCTTTCCTTTCCTTTCCTTTCCTTTCCTTTCCTTTCCTTTCCTTTCCTTTCCTTTCCTTTCCTTTCCTTTCCCTTTTTTGAAATCATAAATAATTTGGGGTATAGAAAGCCTGATTATTTGAGGTGATTAGCAGGAGTGGAGCATCAGCAATAAGCAGCTGATTTTAATGCAAGCTTCAGGTAGCTGACATTAAACTTTGTATTATCTCCCAGTGGTAGTGAAGTGGGGTCAACAGCCTTTGACTAAACACTGCAAGTTTCTGAAGACTGCTGAACTGTGATCCTCTGTTTACATAATGTATTTTCCATATCAAAATGAGGTTTTAACAAAAAAAATCTAAATGATCTGTCAAATGTACCTCGTGCTTTGAAAATATGTGATGTTCATGGGAAAAAAAAAAAAAAAGAAAAAAAAAGAAAGTGGAAACCCAAACTCTCGGTCCTCAATTTGAACTGCCAGTTGTTTATGCTGGGCAGGGGAATGACCACAAAGTGCATTTTTTTAGATAGACATTTCAAGTTTTGTAAAGATATCCATGAGAGTTTTTTTAAGAGAGTGAAACTCTTGCCACAAGCACAATGAAGTGTATCATGTATCTGCTGTGATGGAAGGAAGATTGACTTGCTGCCACACTGTTGTTTAAATAGCTGCCAAAACCCATGTCTGATGAATGCATTTCTATAAATGATCTCCACTTTTCACATCCTTCTACAAAGACCTTGTTAGACAAAGAGCTTATCTCCAACACTGCAAAGATTTAGCAATATCTTAGTCATGTCTTATACTGAATCACAGAAAACACTTCATTTCAATATATATTTAGCTTTTACAAAGGAAAAGACTACGGAAATTAGACAGTAGGTAAAGTAATATGCAGTTTTGATAAGAAAAGGTAACTTTGATGGAAGAACAAAAAGTAAAACTTGGCTTATATTCCAACTATCTATTTCTACTGTTGGATGCAGAAAGAAAGATCACAAGCAGAACAATCAGTGTTGTTTTTAAATCTGGACTGATAAAAATTCAAAAGCTTTTTGTTAATAACTGAATATTCAGAGAACAATTTTAACAAGATCACCTGAAGTCTGTTCCTTCCAGTACCTAAAGGGATTTACAAGAAATCTGAAGAGGGACTTTTCATTTTCACAAGAGTGTGTAATCATAGGACAAGGGGGAATAGCCTTAAACTGAAGGAGGTGTGGTTAGACATTAGAAAGAAATTCTTCCCTGTAAGGGTGGTGAGGCCCTGGCACAGGGTGCCCAGAGAAGCTGTGGCTGCCCCTGGATCCCTGGAAGTGCCTGGACAGGGCTTGGAGCAGCCTGGGACAGTGGAAGGTGTCCAATGGCAGCAGGTGGAACTGAATGAGCTTTAAGGACCCTTCCAACCCAAACCATTCTGTGATTCTCTGATTATTTGCAAGCAACCATTGAGATCGTAGAGTAGAATTTATTTTAGAGAGCTGCAATAGCCCTGGCACAAGCAGGCACTCAACAGTGCAAAATTGTACAAGGCAAGAGATAATGGCCTCAGGTTACAGCAGGGGATGTTTAGATTGGATATTACAAAAAAATCTCTTTCCTGAAAGGGCTGTCAAACCTTGGAATGGGCTGCCCAGGACAGTGGTGGAGTCACCATCCATGGAGGGATTTAAGACATGTAGATGTGGTGCTCAGGGACATGGTTTAGTGAAAGGGTTAGGTTAAGGGTTGGACTCCACAATCTTAGAGGTTTTTTTTTCTAGCCTAAATAATTTATGATTCGATGAAGTTGATGACCAAAGAGATTTCATCTATTCATGGCTTCACTCAAAATTCCCTGTCCTGGAGAAAGGGAATGCTGCACATACATTAAACAGGCCATGGATTCCTGAGCAGAAAATCTGACAAACTCTGAGCAGGTACAGAGCCAGTAAAGCAGTTATTAAGATACCATTTAAAAAACAGTCCAGAGTGAGTCAGACAGCCTTGTCTATTTCCGTGAGATTCTAGAGGTAAAGGGGGAGAAATAAACAAAAGACATTTTTGCTTAACAGCTCTGTGCCTTTGGCCTGTTTCACTGCCAGTATCTTGGCTGCATCTGCCACGTCTGTCAAGTGTGGAAGAGAACATTTGCCTCCCACCTCTTCTTCTTTGATCCATACCTTCAAGTTGTAGCCTTTCATCCTGATTTTCTTATGAAAGAGAGCTATTTCTCTTCATGAAATTTCCTCCTCCTGTATGACTGGCATGGATTACCCCATGCTATCTGCATCTGCTGTTCAGAAGTGACCTTTCGTGGCGCTGAGGTGCTTTCTGCTGCTGATCCCACTGGAATGCCTGGATGTGCTGCCTGCTTGCCAGGTGCAGCCTGTGAAGCTTCAGGGAGATGTAGGGGAATGGGAATTGCCCAATCCTCAGCTCACACATCTTCCTTTCCTCTAAAATCTTGTGGTGCCTGAGCCAGTGGGAGGGAAAGGTGAGTGTTGTGGGACTCAGATGTAGATTGTTGAGAAAAGGGATGTGCCTTTTTCAGTGACGCTTGGAGATGGATTCCTTCCCTTAAAATCATTATTTGGGACTAATATTTTAGAATCAAAAATTGTTTGGGGTGGAAGGGACCTTAAAGATCATCCAGTTCCACCCCCCTGCCATGGGCAGGGACACCTTCCTCTATCCCAGGTTGCTCCAAGCCCTGTCCAACCTTAGACAATCCCAGGGATGGTTGAGCCACAGCTTCTCTGGGCAATCCTCCAAAAGGAACACATAATAATAAATAAAATAACATAATATATGTTTTAGCCCCTTTTATATCTGCTGTGTAATTTATAGCATATATCTTTTCCTGCAGTGATCTAAAATGTAAATGTGAATGAGAATCCAGGACCTAGTTCCATGATTTTAAACTAAATAATTAAGAAAGTTGCTTCAGTTAATGTTTAATCACCTAATGACTGTTAAAACTTTTAGAGACTGTGAATACTTACCTCTTCCACTAATTAAACAGAACATATTATTGAACAGGCCTTCAGAAAAACAGAACGTTCAAGTGCCTAAATTTGGAAACCAGATAGGACTGATATGTTCTCAGTTACGTCTCAATACACCTCCTAATTCATAATGAATAAATAAAAATAGATGTATTCACTAATCTGTTAAGATGCTTTCATGACAGGTATGACTAACAACATGATCTTGTTCCTGTTCTTTAGCAAAACTTGCCACTGTCCTGATTACTTGCCTAGTTCATTATGTTATGGCTAAAATTAACCTGAAAATTATCTAGTACAAGCAAGTCCAAGCACAGATTTGAATCCTGTGAAATACTTGAAAATGCTAATACAGCGCTGATAATAAAAGTGGGGTGCTGTGAAACTTAGTGAACTACTTAATTACTTTGGAATAGTCAAATGGGGATTGCATTCCTGAAATGGTAATAATAACATTTCATGCAGTTGTGCTATTTGTAGATATCAGTGTTCTCAAAACAATGTGATAAACCTGAGAGGAAATTCTGTTTTTTAAAGGGCACCGAGTGAGATTACTGTTGTGAGATCTGTTGTGAGAGTCAGATACCCACAGAATCTGGTGTTCAAGGAGAAGGAGCCTTGTTGCAGGTGCCTCTGTGGCACTCAAATCTGTGTGAACCATCCGGTGTTCCAGAGGATGGCTCACCTGTGTGAACCATCCAGTGTTCCAGAGGATGGCTCACCTGTGTGAACCATCCAGTGTTCCAGAGGATGGCTCACCACTGTAACCCCAGTGAACCCCTGTGGTGCCCACACTGAGACATCTCCCACTCATGCTCCTCTGTTTCAGCTTTGGGGGGCTCCTCCCTCTGCTCTGCCCTTATGCCAAGCACAGCTGTGTGGGGCTGACTCTCAGTGGGACTTAGAGAAACTCAGCAGAAAGCCCTGGTCTTCTCAAGGCAAAGCAGCTTTCCTTTCCAAGGACAGTTCTGTGGAGAATTTTAGGTTCTCAAGAAATGGACTGATAAAAGATTTTGTAAGCATCCCTCATTCTCCAAACAACAGCTGTTGTTTCCACGTTGCTTACTTTTTCCCTTTGTGTCTGTTCTCAAAACCTGCTCTCTCTGCCTCGTCCAGTGGTGCAAGAGAGGTGTTGTTCCATTTATCCAATCACGTAACTGTTAGCGAAAGACTCTATAAAAGTCACCTTGTTACAATAAAGTTAAGCCTTCTGATTCATCTTGAAACCTTGGAGTTCTTCATTTCATTCTATGTATTCCAGCGACACAGCTGGGTGCCCGTGCTCAGCACACAGGTCATGCCCTGAGCTCTGCACAGCAGGGCAGTCAAGTGGATCTTCAGCTCAGCTCACATCTGTGCTGAGGGTGATCCAGTGTAGCACTACAGCTTTAGTAAGACATCATTATAGGCATAAAAAGTGTCTTTTTAAAAATTGTGGGTGATTTAGCTCAATGCAGTGGGACACAAATTATATATAAGCTGACTGGTTTTATGAGCTAATCAGGATTAATATAATATCATCTATGAGCTTTGTGAGATTCCTCACATTTTTGATAAGTATAAAACTGTGTCCATCTATTCAAACTACCAATTTCAGCATGGGCTGATTTCTTTTACAGCACTTATTATGTGGGAAGAAAGACTCCATTCCATATATTGTAGCATAATATACATGTCGTTGTTCACATTACTCTGAAACAGTGGCTGGGAGCATTGAGCTGCAAAATGTGTATTGTTAATCATTGGGTCATTAACCTTAACAATGTCAATGCATTCCCCTATCAGATCCGACTAAATGACTGCCTGAGGTAATAGTTAAGAGAACATTTCACACAGATGAACATATTAATGCTTTATTTGGTTCTAAATGCAGTGTGAAGGATTTAGGTAGGAGCTAATGTATGTGAGGAGGAATACGGAAGATGAAGCACAATTGGAAAAAAGAAAGTTTAGCTTCCTGAAAGAAGAAGAGTAGTCCTCAGTTTTCTGCAGCTGAGAAGTGCATACCTATCTCTCCTTAGTTGCAGTCATTCAGGTAAAAAATTGTGCTAACTTGAAGAGGACCTAAAGTCCTAAGGTTTCCTTAGAATCCAGAGACTTTTCTAATGTCTAATATCCACTTTCTGTATATATGTGAGTTCTGTGATCTGTTTGTTTTCACAACAAAAGGCAGATGATGAGACTTGATTTATTAATTTACAGCTTTTGGTCTTCTGGCTGAGCTGTGCTCTCACTCCGTCAGGGAGGTCACGTCTTAAATATCCTTTTGAACTGAGAAGATGCCACTACTATCCACCAAAATCTACTGCACATATCCAGTACTGCTGACCAAAGGTGCAAAACCTGTGTTCAGTGGCTCTTTGGACCAGAGGAGAACCTGGGATGATGTCACCCAGCAGCAGAATTCTGCCAGTGACTTACTTTGCAAGCTGCTCTTTGCAGACTGCAGACCTCTGTCCAAGGCAGATCCCTCAAAGCCAGGCTCAAACTGGGCGGCAGCCTAGGGTAAATCTGGTGCTGCTCCTGGATACCATCATTTCCAGGGCCCTGAAGGAAGTCTGGAGTAATTTCCTCTGGGTCATTTCCACACGAGCATCTGTCACCTTGTGGGGTGGCTGAGAAAGCCAGTGGCACAAAATAGCCTCTTGCCACTGCCTGAAAAATCCATGTAATCAGCAGCCATTTCCCAGGTTGCACTCAGGAAAAAGGCTCTAATAATGCACTGGAAATTGGATGATTGGTTCTGGTAGCCTGCAAATGGCCTGGAGGGTGTATAGAAAAATATTCAGATTGAAGGACTTCTGAAACAACTGCACTGAGCTTTTTCACTGCAGGTTCTTTCCAACAGCCTCAGTTCTGGGGTTTTCACACTTGGCTTGTGAGATTAAATACACAAAATTACACATTTCAAAGTCAGATCCTATTAAGCTGTTAGATAGCCTGATGACCCACTCCTGTAAACAGACAGTATGGACTCACATTTCCTACAGTAACCATTTGCTCTGGCAATGAGCAAGAACATGGTACTCCATAAACACCTGACAAGTGTTGTCAAAAACCAGATATAGCAATTAATTAGGGACTCAGAATGGGAAGTGTGATACTGCTTGGTGGGTGTTAAGAAGAAGAGGCCACTGATTTTTCTAGTTTTGATTGCATTCCCTTACTTTTAGTAACACTCCCCTGAAGGACCTAAAATTTTACTCTCCTTTCCTAATATCCTTTGCAAATGGTTATCATGTTCTCTTAGTCAGCACTTAGCAAAATTACACTGTTTGAAATGGCTGCTGAAGTTGAAGAGTGGGAAATACTATTACACAAAGGAGTTTTTGTTGTTAGTGCTATGGAAAAGTTCACCTGCTAGTTTTGTTGCTTCTCTCATACACATGGCTGTAAATCAGTTGTAATTCCTGGTGAATAAACACTGATAATTCTGCAGGAGTTTGGCATCTATGGTTGCATGGGCTTAGGAGGAAAAATCTGGTAGCATGTTAATTCTGAGGAAGCTTTTTAATGTCCTATTCCTTTTTGGGATTAAGGATTTGGGTGCTGATGAGGGGGAGTGAGCTTTTGTCATCAATTTTAATGAGACATTTATAATCTCTCTTGATTGTATTTAGGGTCTTTTATTGTTGCTATTTTTTTTTACTTCACTCATTCAAGCAGTCACTCTGTGAAAGCTTTTTTTAAGTACTCCAAATCTATTTTGGTAATGAAGAAATGAATGTCAAGCAAAGCAATTTTTTCTAAATTTACAACTCATTCTCTTTGACAAGACTAAAACTGACATAAAGAAAGTATCCTTTATGTGTAAAAAGAAAAAACAAAACTGCAGCTCCCCAGTTACATCCACTGGGATATAGTAAGGTGGGATCTTTATCCATTACCATTTGTCTCATCTATCCCAGTCATTGCATGTCACATTTGTTTATCTGAAGATGAAATACTAATAATATTTTATAGAAATGAAGCTTCTGCAGCTGTTGGTAGGTCCATCAAGATTCAGCTACTATTTCTGTGCATGTTCTCAGCCTGCCATCCCACTTTCTCTCTCTTTCCAGGTAATTGGAATTTGGCCCAGTGAAGCTAAAAGAAATCAAGAGCAACTAAGAGTAAGGTGCAAGCCAGGAGTCTGAAAGGAGAGAGCTGGCAGCAGAGCCAGCTGGGTATGGAACTGGCAATTATAGTCTTAATATTTATGTATATCACTGACATAAATCTGTGTGGGACAAATTCTGCCTTCTCTTCTTTTTCAGCACAGTTTTGGTATTTTATTTTCATTCCCTTTTCCAGAAGAATTCTGACTCTCATCAACACTTTGGCATCATGCAGCCAGTGTAACTTGGCTTTTAGAGGAGACTTGAAAAATCATGAGCTTATGCAAGGCAAATCTTTGCCCCACTAGGCTCATTTTCCTCTCTTTTTGCAAGGAGATACTCAAAGTGCCTATAAATTCCATTCTGGAAGACATCATGCTCTAGAAGTGCAGTAATAACCAGGACTGACTGTTCTGGGATGAGAGTGGCTTGGTCTGGGAGTACTTTGCTTTCCTTCCATGCCGCTGTTTATCTATCCCACAGTGGCAAGGAAGAAGCTGTTGCAGTAGATTTAAACTTGCAATCCCACCTAGCCTTATGTATAAATCATCAGGGCCTTGTTCCAAATCCAGCTTTGTTGCTACAAATCATCTGTCTGCATGCATGGCAGGCCTGGCTCCTAAAGATGATCTCAGATCTGCTCCTCGTGGAGTAGAGATGTGCTCGAGAAGCATAATGAATTGGGTTGTGACTGGCAAACAAATACATGAGACTAAGGAGGAGAAGCAGCTGCAGCCCAACCTCCACCATGATAAGGAAAAGGATCAGAGATAGCAAAGATGATGCTTGTGGGTTGATGTTCAGATAGAGCTGAATCTGAGTCCTGGTGGCATTATTTTAAGGGACGCTGAGATAAACTGTTCCAGTTACTGTCAGTGTTGAAATGTGTGCTTTTGCCTGAATTTTTCAAACTCCAGGTTTAGACTGGGTATTAGGAAGAAACTCTTCCCTGTGAGAGTGGGGAGGCCCTGGCTCAGGTTGCCCAGAGAAGCTGTGGCTGCCCCTGGATCCCTGGAAGTGCCCAAGGCCAGGCTGGACAGGGCTTGGGGCAACTTGGGAAAGTAGAAGCTGTCCCATGGACAGGGGAAGTGGAATGGATGAATTTTAAGGTCCCTTCCAACCCAAACCATTCTATGAGTCTGAGGGAAGTATAAAATAGATTTTAGCTATGTGGGGCTAAACCCTTAAAATATCTCTGTCTAAACTACAAAGTTTTTCCTGAGCATTTACATAACCTCCACGTACTTATAACTGTCCCTCTTCACTGATGATACTTTGTCCCTGTTTCTCTTGTAAATAGACAATTGTGATTAAACAGTTTTTATTTCTCTGTATGAATATTTATATAGTGATCTGTGAATGACACTGTAATGCATTGCTGATAATCTGGTGTGCTGTTGATTGGTTCCAACTGCTTGAGAATATCTGGGCTGACAAATTTGTAGTTTGTACTCTAGACAGTTTTTTTATTCTACTTCTTAACCTTCTATATACATGATTCAGTCTTCTTTCTAAGGCAGTACAGAAAGCAGGATAATAATCTGGTAAATCAATAAATACTATTGCAATGTTTCTAAACTTAGCAAAATACCTAAATTCTAGGCCACACAACTAGGGTGAAGGTATCTATGCTGATTTTTTCCCAAACATTCCTTCATCCTGTAGTTACTTTACTCTTCCAACAGTGCTCCAAAAATACAGCCGTTCCATTTTCTTTTGCTTAAGTTAGCACATTTCTCACTGAAGGCCCTCAAGGGAAGTGGAAACTCTGAAATTCGAAATGCGATTTATGCTTCCCTTGTAAAATGCCAAGGAAACTGCTTTAAGACTGTAATAACCCTTGCTGCTCATTCCATGAACATGCCTATAGAAAATGTTAATTTAATCAACAAATTACAGCTTCACACAAAGCAAGAAGTGTGGAAATACTGGCAGAGGAGGAGTAAAGGTCTCTCATAATTTTTATGTTTAATCATGAATTTGAGACTCTTTATTATTTCTGCATAAATGAAGAACTTCTCCTAAATGGATTATGCTGCACTTCCCATTCATTTTCCTTCCTAATTTGCATCTACATACGTGTCCATTCAAAATCTGTGAGAACTCCCTCATGCTGACAGGAATGCATCTTAGCAAAACTCTTGATAATTTATTTAATTTTTTGCTTGTCAAATACGCTGCTTGAGAGAGAGCTCAAACAGAGAGCTAGTACTTTTAGAGGAAACCCTGCAGCTTTCACACTGGTTTCTCCCAACGTTTTTAGCCCATGGATACTCATCACGGGATGCCTGACACAGTCTAAGTGTTCCCTGCCAAATGTTGAAGCAATGAAGTTAGAAATAGGAATATTGGAATGAAGAGGGTCAGAAATAGATTTCTACAAGTCAGCTTAAACATCCATTTGCAGTAGGGCAATATTACATTTTTCAAAGGCTTATATTAACTGATTAGATCACCTGCAAATGGAGTGTTAATTAATAATATCCATAATGAAATGCAATACAGTTACATTTGCAGGAAAAGCTGACAGATCTATGCCATTCAGGCATTAATCCTAAAGATAATGGACCAAATTCTGCTCTGTGTGGTTTTTTTCCCAGATTATATATGGAGTAATTCCAGGGGCACAGGCTGGCTGTACCTTCATGTGGCTGAATATTGAATTTATCCCATTATCCTTTAATGAAAAGCTTTCTGAAAATACCTGTCAGTGAGGCACACTTGAGCTCTTGCCATCTGTTTGGCTGATAATAATTCAAAAGACAAAATACTTGATCTCATGGAATGAGAGGATGATGAAGGGGAAGACAGCAGCTCACAGTCAGTTTTACATTCCTCTAATGCTAAACTCAAGTAATCCTTATTTCATGTTGTTATTATTGTCTAATTCATGTCACCTACAGGAAATCTGCAGGTAAAAATTTTGCACCAGCAGTAGATGTACTTCAAGGACCAAAAGCAAAACCAAAAAAATCTATGGAATACATTGATATTCTGATGGCAAGCAATCCTATTTCCCTATTCAGGGATGTACTCTACAGTGAGCAGGGAATGATCTGGTTTTTGTGGAAAAGAAATTCAATGTGTACACCAAAGCTGGTCAGGACAGAATCCATCTGACTCCTGTGGCACACAAGGTGTCACCTCGATTGACAAAATGGGAACACAGCTACACCAATTTTTGGTGGAAAATCTGATTTACTACAGTGGGAGATTTTTATTAGGTTGTAAAGGACTTGTGCACTCCATAACTGGTATAGCAATAAATCCAATATAAGAAGAGGATCCTGTTTAAAGCTCGTGTCTGCCTTACAAAAGAACACAGAACCAGTTGTTCTAACTTTTGCTTTGTTTGGCATTTAGGCTAAAGGGCTGTGAGGAAAGGGGAGGTGGAATAAATTGATTGATTAAGTCATTTTCCCCAAAGAAATGTTTTTAGACACAGAATAAATATTTACCCTGCCTCAGTCTGGAAAAAGAACCTGCAGCAGTGTTGTGAGGATGGGAAAGGGCAGATGAACAATGGGGCCAAGCATGAGGAGGCAAATGATAAAGTGACCGAGGGAGCAATGTCTGGTGTTCATAACTATACAGCTTCCCACAGTCAATAGAAAATGTTGATTTAGTGTGCTCTGGAGGCTGCTGGTGGCAGAAACACTCCAGCACAAGTCAGCACTGCACAGAGGAACTCCTTGGCCATCAAACATTTATTCCAACACTATTCTGAGTGAACAGCCAACAGCACTGGTGATTAGTAGTTTCCTGCATCTAAAATTTTTGTTGAAACCAAAGTTACACGATTCTAAGAAGACTCAAGGGTCCCTACTCTGTCTCTTACCCTCCTGCTCTCTGCTGAGCTATGTTCACAGTAGGTTTTCTGTGTAGTTCTTCCCCAACAAAAAAAGTCATGGAATATCTCACTTGATGTATGGAACTATTCAATGGGTAAAAAATTATAGGTTTGTATCCTATGAAAAGCCATCAAAAGAATGCACTCCTCACTCTACCTACTTAATACGTGTTCTAATCTGGTTTTCTTACAGAATCAGAGAACTGTTTAGGTTGGAAAAGGCCTCTGAGATCATCGAGCCCAACCACTCCCCCAGTACTGCCAGGCCATCACCAAGCCATGTCCCTAAGCACCACATTTATGTGTTTTTTGAACACTTCCAGGGATGGTGACTTCACCACTCCCTTAAGCAATCCATTCCAATGTTTGACCAGCCTTTTCATGAAGAAATGTTAATGTCCAATCTTATGACAAAGTAGTTTCACTGCTTGCAGTGTGTGCCTTGAGCACACACAGCATTTCTCTGCAGGACAATCATTGATGAGATGTGTATTCCAGATGTTCATATCTCTAAAAGTGGGAGACTACAGAGTGGGATAGTTTGCTTTATTCTGCAGGGGACTTTGTAGCTCTAAGATCTCCTTGGTGAACTCCTAGAATTATTCCTGTAATTTCCATATTAATGCCTTGTCCCATTTGACCTCCATGGAGGATATAGGCAATGTAAGGTATAGGAGAAATATGATATTGTCTATTTTATGGTGAATTTTTTAATTGAAGCAGGCAGGCTGAAAGTGCCCTGAAGCAGCTCTGGATAAACTTAACAAAGTGAGTACATTGTCTTTTTGTCTGTATTGAACAGGCACTTCTTAATCTTTTTGATGTCTTAAGAGCTTTATGTGTCCCTCCCACATTTTTGCTCCAGAAGGAAGGAATTTTTTCCACCTCAAAAAGAAAAATAAAATATAAAAATTCCTATTTCCTACAGAACAGTTAAGCAAACTGAATAACTACATAAATGCTCTGGCAATAATAACTGGCAGGTAATGAGGAGATTGCCCAAGGTATTTGCAGGAATCCTGGGTGACCAGGCAGCAATTGTGTCTGGTCTGGCTTCAGCTTCCTGGAATCTGCAGCTGCTTTGGGTTTGTTTACCTTGCAGATGGAAACACGTATTTTCCCTCACATGAAAGGAGCTGCAATCTTTTGTTACTTGGCAAACACATCCCACAGATCTGAATGTGAGTCTGGTTTTGAAGTGCTTTTTGATCCACACATCTTTAGAAAGCTTCCTCAGTGCTTTTACTTGAGTACCTGTTTCTTTATTTATTGTCTCAAGCAAATAACCCAGACCTTTCTGATATATGTCCCCCAGCATCACTAAGGAATTCCATGGCAGTTCTCACCCCTGCCTGGGTGTTTTTTAATGACACTTCTCAGCTTGCTTTAGCCCATTTCTGCTTTTCTTCTTCCAGTTGCCTTTTTTGTCATACCCTGCTGGCCACATCACAGGTTCCCATGATGATTCTGAGCAGTGCAGCCCTTCAAGCAGAGATTGCTGGACTGAAACTCAAGAGCACAACTCAAGTGTGCTTTGGAGCAAGGCTTTCTCCTTGCCAGCCCCTCCAGGGGATAGATGCCAGGATTTGTACTGAAACTCAGGCTTTATATTCAAACAGCCGTGGAGCTGTAAGGACTGGTGCTGTGGTGTCAGAAATCATGGAAAGGAATAAAAATATATCCACAAGTTACTTGGTCTACTCATCATCAACTGCACTATTCCTTAGGGTAGTTATTTCATTCCTTGAAGAAGATGAGATTTAAATATTTAAAGTCACAGGACTGAGACAGCTGGGATTTAAATATCTAAAGTCACAGGTCTTTCTTCAAAACAATTGGTAGTTTTTGTTAGAGGCTCACTATACCAAAATTGTTACAAATATTAATCTCAATAGCATCACTCAAGCCTTGACTGTAGCCTTAAGAGCTCTAATCAAAGATCAATGCATAGGAAAGAGTGATGGAAAGGGAGAAAAAGGATGGTGTTTGTGGTCTTTAGATCAACAAGGTGTATATGATGAGTTATCCCAGCAGTAAGACACAAATTTAAATAGACACTGAGAAAGCTGTGTTTAAAAAAGAAAAAAAGCTTTCCATGTAGCTGCAAAAAACTGGAGGAATAGGTAACCTGAGACAAGGCAGGTTTTAAAAAAAATGATTTGAAATTGATATTAGAAGTTCTTCGCAAATGTTTAGAGTGACTTTTTCAGCAGTGGATGTGAAGAGTAGAAGTGTTGGTAGTAAAAGCAGCTGATCAATAATAGTGCAAAGTTGAAGGCTGATATCTTGTAGTAACCACAAATCTAACAGAAACAAGGTAAATGATTTTTTAAAGCCTGGCACTTTCTAAAAGAGCTTGAAAGCTTCTTTGGGTATGCAAAGGACCAAGCCACAGATCGTGGAGGGAAGGATTGCAATCAAAGCAAGGTGCCAAACCAACACCTTGAATAGTGATGCCTGCATGGATTGAGATCCCAGGCAGGTGGGGTGGTTGATTAGTATCAAGGTGAAGAAGCAGCCACACTTGATGTGTATTTATTTTTACCTCTCACTGATGATATAGTACTCAGATTCCAGCAAAATTTGCCAAAGTCTGACATGGCAATGACAACCTGATGAATAGAAAATGTGTGAATTTTTTACATCCCAAGATTTTCCCTTATTTAAAAAGATGTGGTTCTTCACAAGGCACTGTCATGTTTCTGAGTCTAGCTAGTTTTGAAGGATTTAACTTTCAAAGCTCCCAATTTTTTACAGATTCTGTGTATGACTAGGGATTTTGTAATGGATAGGTGGTGTGGGGTCAAAAAGAAGACCATCTAAGCCACAAAACACTGCATGAACCAGGATAATTGGCTTATCTAGAAACTGTATTGTGTTGTATTCCATTTAGCAGGGGTAAAAATAGGCTCAATCCACTGTGTCATCAAAATGTGGACTTTCCTGAAACAGCACAGACTGTGATGCACTTGGATAAAATGGAATGTTGAGGAAACACTGGAGCAACAGCTTGGTGATCTTTAGGGTTTGTGAACTGCTAAAGCAGCTCCCTTAGATCTGCTAATTCAATAGGTAAACTACAGCAATTAATGAATTTTATGGATTATAAGTTTATATAGTGAATATAGAGAACATTAAGGTCTCCTTCTGCATTTCATCTGGAAAACTTTGAATTCAGGAAGATTTACAGAACCCAAACTTCTGAGTGAGACTTTCAGGTCTCTTGCTCACATTTCCTCAGTAACCATCCAAAATGCTGATTGCAAAAGGTTGAATTCCTATGGTGAGGAAAAAAAATTACACACAGTTAAAGATTGTATGGAAGCACAGAGTAGCAAAAAGAGGATTTAGATTGATTATATCACCTTCATTTTGGCAAGAAATATCTGCATAGGTAACTTCACAAGAGTTTGGTACTGCACGTTACTGATATGCTTTTTCCAAATGGGCATTTTTAAAATTAAAAACAAGTCAAAAAACTCCCAACACTTGATAAGCAGAACTATTTACAGGGAGCAGACGATTACTATCTTTTATTTATGTGTGCATGATAGGATGATTTGCAATAAATAATATTCTATTACTCAGAGAGATGTTGATAAACCAATGTCTAAAAGGAGAGCAGAACGTAGTAATATGTGGAAGGAGTTGCTTTTCCATAGGCACAAGAAATAATTTCAACGATTTAGAAATTATGTATAAGTTTTTTCTCTTATACATAAGTTTTCTTTCTGTTTAACTTTCTTACCTGATTAAAAACCATAAACTTCTTGGCTGTGATAAATGGTCTCACACATCCATCACAACTGTTCAGAGAAAAATAGTTCTTAGGCATTTTAAGAATTTTTTAGCAGCTTTCAGGGTTTCATTTATAAATTTTATTTCTTCTCGTGGACATGCCCCATTAATCAACTACACATCATATTTTGGACCAAAAGTGGTCCCAATAATTTTCCTTCAGTAACAGGTAATTCTTTCAATACTGTTTCCATACTAGATCTGAACAATGTGCTGTGCACGAGAGAAAACTGCAATTTGGGGTTTTGTTTCTTTGGCTTTTTTTTTTTATTTTTTTAACAAGCAATTGCTGATTATATACTTTTACCACCAGTTACACCTATTATGGGATCTGTGCTGATAAATTGGTTCACTCCCTGTTTATCTGCAGGGTTCTAGATCCTACCTTATTGCACTATAAAAACATCATTTAGCTCCCAGGGTCTAGCATGTAGGAAGCCAGTTAGTTTGCCTTGCTGGAAAACTCAGAAACAGGACAAATGAGAGTTGCATTCAATAGAAAAAAAATGTAAAAAGGAAAAATTATTTAAAAGCCAAAAGGATACAAAGAAAAAAGACCTATCCATGTAACTAGTCTGGCTTTCTATTAGCCAGGTTTTAGCTTGGTGCCACCATTTGGGGCAAGGAAGAGAAGAGTGGTTTGATTTAGGAATGAGAGATCCTCACATCTACCTGAATCCTACCACTAGCACTGTTTGGCCAGTGGGATTCTGTGTGGGCTCAGGGTGGTTGAGTCATGGTGAACATGAAAAGAGCAGAACAGAGCACTTGGGGTTAAGCAGCCTCAGTCCCCAAAGCCTCAGCGGGGCCTGCTGATCATGCAAACAGCATGTCCTCTGCTGGAGTTAACATCTAATGTGAGAAATGTGGCCTTGCTATGCTCTTTGAAGGACTCTCACAGGATTCACACACACAGAATTCACAGAATGACCAGGTTGGAAGAGACCTTCAATATCATCGAGTCCAACCCATCCCCAGCACCTCAACTAAACCATGGCATCCAGTGCCACATCCAGTCTGTTTTTAAACACCTCCAGGGATGGTGACTCCACCATGTCCCTGGGCAGGCCATTCCAGAACTTTATCACTCTTTCTGTAAAAAACCTCTTCCTAATATCCAACCTATATTTCCCTTGGCGCAGGATTGATTCTGGGAGGGACAGGATTTCAGTCCTGGATTTCGAGGTGGAGGTTTAAACCCATCGTGACAAACTGTGAGTGCCTCTCACTGTGACAGCACCACGGTGTCCTCTGCCCTGGCTGTGTGGGGACAGGGGATGGGGCTGTCACCTCTGTGCTCTGCTGGACAGAATAACAAGGCTCACCCTGATCACTCTCTGCTCCAGCTGTGGTTGTAGTAACAAGAAAGGAAGCAGCAACTCCTTTAATATTCCCTGTAGTAGAAAGGGAAGGTTTTATGAAAGGTGGGAGCAGGACACAGGCCTCATGATTCACTAGCCAGACTAGCTGAGGTAAGATATTTTATTTAAAAGGCCAAGTGGTTTACTCCTCATTCTGAGAGAGGAAAGCTGTGCACAGGCAGCATTCTGGGTGAGCAGTAATGAAATCCTTTTCTTCCTGGGATGGTTGCTTCTTGGGGAACAGCTCCTGTGAAGGTGATACCTCCTGGTGGCTCCTGTGCCACTCTTGCTGCCTGTCCCAGTCTCATCTTGCCCAGTGCCAGCCTGCTTTAGCAGGACACAGGGACAGATCTCAACTTGCCCCTACCTCTGGGGGAGCCAAGGGTTGGTTTGGGGTGCTCCCAGCACCTCTCTCAGATCCTATTGCATTTTTACTGGCATCCTTCAGTCTCCATGGCAACTCTCCCTGCAGCACAGCCTTCTGTGCACTGCGTGTGCAACATCCAGATTTTGCACACCTTACTGGATTTTTTGGGTTTTGTCTTCTGTTTATATTTTGTTGTGTTTTCCTTGAGAAATAGTTCCTTTATTACAGACAATGAACCTGCTGTGCTGCCAGCTGAACACTTGGGTAGCTCTTTCTGGGTCGAAATCATGCACTAATAATCAGGCATTGTTTTCCCACTCTGTTTCCTGAGGTTAGTTTAGAAATCCACGTTGGTAGTGCTCATGGCACGGTGCTGGTGTTTGCACTGCTGAATTTACACACAGACCAAGGACAATTAGGATGTTTGCAGTCATGCATGATCCTTTTGGAGCCCTTGTACAATATTTATGGGTTTTTATGCTTCATCTGCTCTGAATTACATGTCTCGTTCAGCTGGAGCCCTGTCGAAAGCCTCGTGCAGAGGGTAAGGCTATTACTGAGCAGTTTATTCAGGACAGCATGAATTTTGCAATATTGTTACCAACTTCAGATCCTTGTGAACGGCGTCTGCACGAATGCAGTTCTCCCAGTCCCCATGATGCACTGTCAAAGATTAAAAAAATATCATAGGGCAGCCTGAAGCAACCAACATCTGCTTTTGGACATGTCATATTAGCAGTGACATTGCCCCCAGGAAATCGCTTCTTTTTCTCTTGTGGGATTTTATCTCTCTGCTTCCTAAAAAGTGTTTTTGCAAATAAGAAAAGGGAAAGAAGAGGGAAGAGAACAAAAGAGAAGTAGAAGGAAAAGAAGAGAGAAAAACCCCACAACAAAACAAAACGAAATTAGAAACAAAATAAAAATAATAAATAAAATTAAAATAAAGTAAAAAGAAANGAAAAGAAAAGAAAAGAAAAGAAAAGAAAAGAAAAGAAAAGAAAAGAAAAGAAAAGAAAAGAAAAGAAAAGAAAAGAAAAGAAAAGAAAAGAAAAGAAAAGAAAAGAAAAGAAAAGAAAAGAAAAGAAAAGAAAAGAAAAGAAAAGAAAAGAAAAGAAAAGAAAAGAAAAGAAAAGAAAAGAAAAGAAAAGAAAAGAAAAGAAAAGAAAAGAAAAGAAAAGAAAAGAAAAGAAAAGAAAAGAAAAGAAAAGAAAAGAAAAGAAAAAAGAAAAGAGGAAAAAAAAAGGAAAAAGAGAGAAAAACCCAGTTGACAAATAGCTCATGGAGAGTCCTTGGAAAACAAATAAAAACTGACTTTGCAGTTACTACACTACTTCCCATATCCCTTTTAAAGGAACTCAATCAAAGCGAGCAGACCAGGCATTTAACCCAGCCTGACCTCCCGTAACCAGGCCATGCCTTGCCTCCTCTGGCCTCTTGGTCCTGTCTGAGTGTTGAGAAAATCGTTTCCAGGATCACTGAAAGGGCATGGCTTCACAAGTACACAGTGGCACGTGGCAAGAATGAACTGGATATTTCCAAATTCCTTTTGTTCATGGTGTCCAGTGGAACGTTTGGTCTGCCCCGCTGGTGCTGTGGCACGCGGTGCCGTGGTTTACTTGATGTGGTGGTGTTCTCTCAGAGGATGAGCTTGATGATCTTGTAGGTCCTGATGATCTTGTAGGTCCTGATGATATTGTAGGCCTTTTTCATCCTTAAGGATTCCGTGATTTCATGATGCTGTGCAGCGTTCCACTGGAAAAATTAGTTTTGATTGTTTTACACCGCAAAGATCATGTGAGGATAAAACTCACTGAAACTCACGAAGCGTTCAGCTCTTTGAGTCATCAGTAGGACAGCTTGGAAATAATGTTTTGCATTACAAAATGACACTGTAATTTATTAAAATTTTAAAATCTGATGGGGATTTTTTGGTGAAATTTCCCAAGAGAGGAAAGTTTCTTCCGGTAATTCTGGAAGAAGTGAATGGTGAAAGTAGCACAAGTCTTCTCACGAGAGTGCTTCTGTGGAGAGAGGAAGCTGGAAATATGAAAGCTCTGCAGCTGAAGACAGGCTGGAACAAATGTCTTCAGTTCCTGGACTCATAATCCAGTCTCTAAACGATAACTGACATGTGCTTATGTTAAAAAACCCCAACAACTGAACGAGTTAGTTTTGTCTGAAAGA
Organism: Irena cyanogastra; assembly: GCA_013397155.1. Lineage (NCBI taxonomy): Eukaryota > Metazoa > Chordata > Aves > Passeriformes > Irenidae > Irena > Irena cyanogastra. The sequence continues at coordinate 201,885 of VWZV01008837.1, forward strand.
GTCTCTTAGAGCTGATATATGACAGGAGATTTTAGAGACATAGGTTCTCACCTGATCCTGAAGCTTGGGGCTTAGATGAAATTCATTCTTGTACAAAGGAACCTAATTGCCCCAAGGTGCAGGATCATAAATATAAATAATTTGGCATTTGCCAAATAAGTAAATAAAACAACGGTATAGTAAAATGCTTTTGCTTTCATGGAGAACATGAAATGAAACAGTTCCCTTTTCTGGGAAAGAAAAGGAATAGAATGTTCCTTCCTTAATCAGGAAGATATGATATTTTGCAGAAAGGACATTTTCAGGAATTCGGGGTACTTTTTCTGAGAAATGAAGAAACATTTCCTCTTAAAAGAGAAAATTTACTTCTACTTTTTTGATTCTGTCCTTAAAGTTAAAAAATCTTTGTACAAATTAAATATTAGTGAAAATGTATAGAAAAAAGAAAGTTTTACATACAGAAGGATAAAGCCAGAAGACAGATAAAGCAGAATGAGTAATAGAAACATGCCTAACCTTTCTACCTCTTGCTTGTTTTCCTGAAAAGTCATTGCCTGCCTTATCACAGTCAGGTAGCATAAATGTCCACTGCTAAGTCCCCTGACACAAAATATATTTTATTTTGTGACTGGAATTTCTTTTGCACTGAGCCAACCAGCTTTTTATGAAATGAAAGCTGAGTGCAGTTCTCAGGAAGAGCACTCGGGAGCTCTGCTGTACTGACAAAAAATTACATTACTGTCCTAAAAGGTCTTGAATGCTCAGTTTGGCAGACTGGGGCACAGATCTCACAGTATTGCTTTTATTTGATTGGAAAAAGAACTAAAACTCTGCTTCAGCAAAAAACAATCGAGGGCAAAAGTCAAATGTGATATGGGCAATGTAGTGAATGAACTACATTGCCATAAACACTTTTGAACAGCTACAAGCTGTATCTGTTCTCCCCCCATATTTAAATTCTCATAATAAAAAAATGTTCTTATTTTTTGCTCCTTCAGGGGGGTCCTATGAAGAATCAAGGAGTATTATTTCAGCATGAGTGGGTTACATCTGCAAAAACAAAGTGAACACCTAAAGCTCTGGAAGAAGATTTGTGATTTTTAACTTTGTTCTTACAATGAAAGCATCTTTTCTCTTGCATGAATAACCTTTGTATAAGAAGGAGACAAAAATTTGTCTGCAATCTAAGGGTCATCAAATTCATTGTCACCTTGTGTTTTTTATCAAGTTAATGCCTTGCACTGCTTCCATCAACACAGCAGACTAAATATTTTCTAAGAACAAAGAAAATAAGAAATGGTAAGCAATTCCAACAAATGGAACCTTAGAAATCAAAGCACTCATCAATCCACACACAATTTTTCCTGAGGAGAAAGAAGAATAGAAATGAGCTGCAAATGTTGTGTTTTATTCATGTTGCTAATTCTTAAGTTTTAATCCATGGATTCATCTAGACTAATACTGTAGAAAGCCAGGAAAAAAAAAAGGAAAAGAGAGGTGAAAAATGTTAGTCACCCCATTTAAGGCTCTTTCCTACTGAATGACTTGTTACAACCTTTAAGGCTGCTGCTCTGATCACAGAACAAAGAGAGGCTTTTTAGGTGCATGGTTCAAAGCACAGGCAGCAGATTTTTGCTTTGAACTGCCCTGTAAAAGAGCCTGTATCACTGGGCAGGAGCAAAAGGAGCTGGTCCCTGGGCATGACTCTCTGAGTTGGATATCACTGGATAACACAGAGATGCCCCAGTGACAACATGAAGTGAAGCTTCCACACTGATGAATGGCACAAACTATTTCCAAGATGAGAGGCTGAAGTATTAAATTATAACACTGCTGGATATCTGCTCTGTGTGGCACCATATATTTATTCTTTTGTTTCAAGTCAGGTAGTGTAGTTATTGCAGATGAGTGAGGAGGCTTTGAGTTTAAGTGCCAGAGGCTAAAGAGATTTTGCCTCAGGATAAAATACAGGAATTATTTAAGAACTGAAAAGTATTGTAAATTTAATAACAGTCATGAATAAATTAAACCTGCCTAATTAAAAAAATATAAAATGATAGGTTCTGTAAGAAAAGCCTGACTGCGGAAATTGTTCTGCTCGTGTGGAAACATTTAACTTTTCCCATCCCAGTGCCTGCCTTAGACATGATATCGTTACCATTTTTTAAAATTGTGCTAACACAATGTCTTTATTCTCCATCTTCCTTCAGTAAATGCTACAGTTACCCAGTTCAGCTGGAATTATGCACATGTTATACCCCATTGCTTCACCTTTCTCTTCATGGCAGTCAGCTGGGAGGAGCACACAGAAATTACCTCAGCAGCCTGGGACTGGGGTGGGAAGATAAAGCCCTGATGGAATTAAATGTGGCCAGGGACATCAAGAGCAACATGAAAAGCTTTAAGGTCTCATCCAACCCAAACCAATCTGTGATTCTATGAACGACAGTCATAAGCAAGGAGAAACAAACAAACCTCCCAGGACTGTCTTCTGTTTCCCAGGATATTTCTCCCTGAATAGCCACAGATGCCATTCCAGGAATTCACTCCTGTTGTTTCATGTAACTCTGTTAACCATAATTATCTGCTCCAAACTCTGTTTCTGACTTAATCTCTTCTAGATGCTCTTTGCCTGTGTCTTGCTGAGACACAACTTTACTCTGGGTTTGGTTCATTACACAGAATCCATTACTTCACTAGCAGTAAGTGTGAAATGATGAATTGTTGATCACACAGCCTAATACAATCCAGGTGTTTGGTAGCTGAAGTCCAGAGTGGAGTGGTTCTTTCTATACCAAAGGATTTGACTTCTCCTAGAACTGCATCTTGAATTATCTTACAATTTATTTGCCTTCTATCATGTATTTCTCGTGTGTCTGCCATTTACTTATATTCTGCCATCACGTTTGGTACATATTTTTTTATTAAATTAATAAAGCTGTCATCCCTGAAAGTGCCCAGAGACCATCTGAGGATCAGCTGGGTTTGCTGCTCCTTTGATAATTGTTGTGCATACTCAGCAGTTGCTAGGCCAGACCCTTCCTGCTTTCCTGTACGTGGTCCAATGTTAGCAGCACAATCCTCCTGTATTTATTTACATGCAAATCGATTTTACTTATCAATAATTGCAACTTAAGTGGCTCATCTAAGATTCAATGATGAAACTATTTAAACAGGTAGAGCAGAAACACGATATTTTAACATGTTAAGTGAAATCATAGGATCACAGAACCATAGAATGGCCTAGGCTGGAGGGCACCTCAAAGATCATCCAATTCATCCTGCTGCCATGGGCAAGACACCTTAAACCAGACCAGGATGCTCCAAGCCCCATCCAACACCTGAACACTTCTAGAGATGGAGCAGCCACAGCTTCTCTGGACAACCTGTTCCATGTTACTGGCAGTTAAGGTTTTGTGTTAAGGTAAGTGGTTGAACAAGTTTAAAACTTACTGGCTTTTTGTTTTTTCATTTCATTTTTGTGTGATGACAGGTTACGTGTGTTTTAATCTCATTCTAGAGCTTCTAGCAACTTCCCCTGAAAAAAAAAAACATATTCACATAGATTTTTATATATGTATTTCACACTCTTCTGCAAATCCACAATGAGAAAGAAGATGCTGAGTTGAGGAAATGATCTTTCAGCTGTTTCAAGGACAAAAGACCATCTTTGACACAATTCTCTGCTCCTCATGTAGATGAGCCTGTGCCCTCCCCAGCACAATCCTGCTTTCCTCCAGGGCTCTCATCTGTGGCCTCTCTCCACGAGATGAACACACACAAATGGACAGGACTCTTCAAGGGACTGGTAAGATTTGCATTTACCATAAGATAATGTGCCCCATGGTGATTGTAGCTCTGTCTTTCAGGAACAAGCTGGATGCACCTGCTGGCAAAAGTGTGCATAGACTCATGAAGGTTTATATTACTAGTGATTAATTTTCTGGTATGATACCCCCTGCTTCAAATTAGAAATAAACATTTAATGCTAAGGAGCAGCATATTCTTAACCTGATAGTTTTGCTTACGAACCAAGTATATTCTGCTCCTTGGGGCTGTTTTTTTAATGGTATCATTTCTTATTAGCTTCATAGCTGGCATTTTTAAAAGTCATATGTTAACATATGTGCTGCTAAATAATTCCTTATATGCACAGAATATATAGTTACATAAGTAATGTGATATATAATACTTAGTGCAAGCACACACTTCTCCATCTGCAGTTCTTTCTACCTTCAATGGAAAAAAATCCTACAGAAAGCATAATATTCTAACTCTTTAACCCATTTTTGATCTGTATTTAATCCCATTATAACACATTTTACTGGAAAAATAAGGTGATTAATATCTTGCTACAATTGCTCCCTAATGTCGTATTCGCTAACAAAATTCTTAGCCCATTATTTCTTTGAAAAAAACCCAGCCTTCCAATCTATAAGTGTATTACCCAACTGGGACATGTTTTCTTTTGGCTGGATTTCTTCTGCTTCTTTCTTTTACTTCTTACAGGCAGAGAGGTGGAAGGCTGATGAGGAGCCAACTATAAATCATTCATTTTCAAAATGATGTTTTGATCAACCTCTGGAACTGAGGAAATGACCATTGCAGACTTTGGATGTGATCTAAATTATGCCACAGTCTGTGGCTCCCTAAGTGACCATACAACACCTGCAAACTGCACATTCCTGCCATTATTTTCTTATTACTCTGATAATCCAATCTTTTCCAGTATTCTCATCTGGAAGGTGGTAGCTTGAAAGGCAGAAAGGGCAGAAGATACGATCAGGATTTTAGACTTCTATTTTACGGGAACAAATTTCTGTGTTTTCCCAGTTCTGTTAATAAAGCCATGGAAATTCTGAGTAATTTCTACCATATGCACAACAGGCTGTTTCATGGGGTTTTTCTCCAAGTCCATTCAGTAGATATTATTCCAGTACAACTGGAATAACGTGTCAGTGGAGATTCCTTCTTCTCCTTCCCTTGGCATAAGTTCCTCTGGGACAGGATTGCCTTAAGCACCAGCAGCCAGCCAGAGACGCCGTAAGGAAAGCAGTGGCTTGTGTTGTTATTGACCTTTGGAAAACTGTGCTTCTGGAAAAGCAGTACCAAAGCCTATAGCAGCAAAAATGAGACTACACAAGGAGCTATAAAAACATAGTCAGCTGGATCTTATCACATCCGTGCAGAAGAGATAAGCACAGTCTGAGGCACTGAGGTACCTCTGAGAGCAAGATACAGGACAAGGGACACTGATTCCCACGATGACTCAGGTTAGTCCACAGGGACCCTCTGGCTGCGATAGGTTGGTTTGTTTTCTGGCTTTTTTCATTTGATATTAACTCCCATTTCTGGCTTTTTTCATTAGATGTTAACCCCCATTTTCCCAAGCAGTGACGCTGGTGTGCAGGAATGAGTGCATGAGCCTGTTAAAGGTGTGTGAACCAGCCCTGTGTAAAAAGCAGAAGCCAGGTTTTCTGTGGTGTGGAGGTACCAGCTGCCGCCAGATCTGGACATTTGGAGATATTTTATCACCAAAAGGGTGGTCAGGCATTGAAACAGGCTGTCCTGGGCAGTGGTGGAGTTGCCATTTCTGGAGGGATTTAAAGGACATGCAGATGTGCCACTTTGGGACGTGGTTTAGTGGTGGCCTTGGCAGTGCTGGACTCATCTCAATGGGCTTTTCTAACCTACATGATTGTAGGATTCTGTGTTCCTCCCTCAGGTCCCCACCACCTTGACAAGGGAGACTGAACACAGGGTATGCACCCATCCTGCTGACATCCTCCTTGCTCTTGTTGCCTGGAGAAGGCTTAGGACAGGAGACCCATGAGATGTACAGTTCTGCACATAGTGAATGACAGAAATTTCAACCCTGCCAGTCCTGGTACACGTGCAGCAAGGCAAAGGAAAGCTTTTGAGGTGTCTAGAAACTTGCATTTGGAACTGAAATTCTTCAGGGCTATGATATTGCCCCCAGAAATCAGTCCATCCCAGGGTCAGTCA